>CM061141.1:297096384-297467130 GCA_030789695.1 Scilla litardierei
GACAATTATATCCAATCCCAACTTAAGCTCGCTCTTGCACAACTTAAGTTCGGATCTAGATCGTGATTGTTCGTACTCGTTTCATCGTCGTGCAAACGAATATAAGTATATAAATATAATAAAGATGCTAGCTTTGATTACTCTCGTGCACCAAATCTAGTGAATCTTGATTATATATCTAAATCGAATAACTAGAACTTCCCATAGATCAAGATCCTCTCTCGAGCTCTCAAGATCCGATGTAAATTCCTAGCTATCCGTAGTAATCCAATCACAATCTAACCTTTAGCAATTCTAGCAACATTAAAATTCAACAAATATCACAAATCTTACTTTAGATCCATAAGGTTCATCCCTTTGCCTTAGAGCAAGGGAATTACTCACAAATCATCATGAAAATCACATGAGAAATAAGACTGACAAGAGAATTCATTGCAAAACTCAGATCTAAGAAGAGATATACCATAAAAATGTAAACTTGCAAGGGTTTTAGAGATACCAATGTCGATTACAAGCTTCAACAATAAAATCAAGATCCAAGTTCTCATTAAAAGAATATCTAAACTAAAACTAAAACCTTGAAAATAAAAGTATGGAGTCTCTCATTGGGCTGCCTCTACATCTGGCTATTTATATGTGCCCAAAAGATGCAAAAGTCCTAACAATTCTGACCCTGGTCGGCCTCAAACCCTAGTTTGCAATCTGGGCTGACGGCGCCACTCGGCCGAGTGAAAAGCTCACTTGGTCAAGTGAGGAATCCGCATAGAAATTGGAATATCAGTGTTTTAGGCTCCTCAGACCACTCAAATGAGTAGTCTGCTCACTCGGTCAAGTGGAGTCTCCTGTAGATCCTCCAAAAAACAGAGAAATGTCAAAGATTTTCTTCACAAAATTTTTCTCCGCTCGATCGAGTGGAATCCTCACTCGGTTGAGTGGAAATTCCCACTCGGTTGAGTACATTTCAGCTCTTAATCAAGCTTGATTCGTTGTATCAGCTTCACTCGGTCGAGTGAGCCGCTTCACCCGGTCGAGTGTGCTGCGTCACTCAGCCGCGTAACCTGTAAATCTTCTCAAAACTCCTTCTTCTTGCTTCCTCGTTGATTTCTTTGCCTCTCTTCCTCTTCAACACATCCTCCAGCACTATTAGCTCTCTGATATCATCATCAATGACGCTCCGGGACGTGTATATGCGCTCATGGCTCCAAATCGCTCCCAATTGCTCCATACATCCTGAAATCAGACGAAACCAAGAAATAGTAAAAAGTATCGCGAAATCGTTGTATAATAGTGAAAATTGAGATATGAGCAATCGAAATGACTTGGAAAAAAAATGCAAAAATAAAGTGTAAAATATGAGCCTATCAAAATCACCAAGCTTACCTCTTACTCGTCTTCGAGGAAGATGAGTAAAAAGTGAACTTGGCAATTAAAAATAAAGATAAATCAAAGAAGATGAAAAAGAAGATGAAGATGGGAAAGTGCTATATCATTCTCTCAAGACTCGGATTTTCTTACTCAAATAGCATGAACTACGAATAAGAAACATAGCTAAAGCTTTTATTTCGATATCACATCATATGGGTACATTTGATAGAAAAAACTAAGAACAACGTGAATCTTTCTAAAATATGAAATCATTTTAGAATCAATCATTGTCCGATGCATATAAAATGATATGCGTGATTATAAACACCACACTTTTCAATTGACTACTTCTAATTGGAGTGAAAGAGATATCACACATTTCAAATCAAAAAGAATAGAAAGAGATGGGTTTCATGAATTTCATGCCGATTTTTCAATTCATAGACTTCGTTATACTCTAAGTCATCTCCCTAAGTATTAGAAATTACCTAGCTTAGGTCGTCATGCACATATAGGTTTCCACTCTCACACACGTCATTGGATCCCCTCTCACAAGCTTATCTATAAGCGTGGTGGCATCAAATAGAAAATATAACCTTTTCCTTGTATTTTTGTATCTCCCTATGAATAACAACAACAAAAAGAAAGAAATAAGAAGGGATTGTGTATATACAATAGAACTTTACACACACACACACACACACACACACACACGAACAATCCCAGATAAAGATACAAAGGTAGAAAATTTTCTTTTCTTTTGAGATTTTGGGATTCATGGAGTTTATTCTTTTTATCATGGGGAAGATGCAAATATAAGAATCACTAAAGGAGATATTCACCAATAACTATAAGTATAAAAATGATTTTCAAGATACGTGGAGAAAGAATATAAGATAACGCTCGGTTCACTCTTTTGCATGTGCACAACAACTTTAGCATGGTAATGTAATCTACTCACTTTGATATAAAAAAGTAAACTAATATGTTCATATCAAATGACAGTCATTCATTCAACCTGGAAGTTTAATACACATTTCATGCAAAAAGAAGTGATAATAAGGTACAAAGCAGTACTCCAAGTATAGGCAACAATGCGTGAAGCTTGTGTGTTTTCTATAAAGAGTATACAATAATGTAACTCCCAGACTTAGCCAATGCTAAAATTCATTCATACACAAATAAAACACGATGGAAGTTCTTTTTCTCAAATGCACGGCAATATATCGCATATGACATCAGAAATAAAAAACAATATCATGGCAAGAGATACGTGCATAAGAGTAAAACGACTCTAAGCTATAATCATTATAGGTAATTCATCTCTAGCAAATAAAGTAAAAGAAATAAAGATAAAATAAAAACTAACTATACACATGCAAAACACTCCAAAAATAAAGAAAACATGATGCATGGTAATAAAAAATGAAAAAGGGCGTGAGAATAAGTGAAAAATAAAGAAAAGTGAAAAATAAAGATACAAATGAAGAAAATAAAAAGTGTGTGTACACTCACTCCCCCAAGATAAACATCACATTGTCCTCAATGTACGAAGTGTGGCACAAGTACATATAAGATAGGGGTGGATGGGTGAGGTTGCATGTATGATGTAAAATAAAAGAAATAAAAGATAATAAAAGATAATGATGTATGCAAATGGTATATGCAAACAAGCATTCAAAGTGATGAATGAATGCAGCATGGTAGATGATATATGCAAGATGGATACAAGATGGTGGCCCAGAAATACATACGCTCCCCCAAACTGATATATATAGTGCCCTGCAAAATGGTGAAGACAGATGGGCAAACAAAATAATGGGGTGAGGGATGAGGCAAAAATATGACAGACATCAAAAGTAGGTGCCTAAACTAGTGGTGCAGCATCATCACCTCCCTACGATGGGGGTGGTGGTGGCGGAGTTGCAGACTGCTGAGGGGCAGACTGGGGTGCCGGCCGCTGCTGTTGCTATAGGTACTGAAGAATCGGGTTCAGCGTGAGCTGAATACCAGAAAACATGTCGACACGGGCCTGTTGGGTAGCAATGACATCTGTGAGAGCCCTAAAATCCACTCTAAGCCTATTCACTACCATCTCGACTGCACAGAGGTGCAAGTCAAGGACATCGGGAGCGGAGGTAGATGGTCGAACAGGTGGTGGGCGTGGGTGTCTCACACGGCCTCCAAAAACAAGTGGGGCACTATCGGGTGTGTGCACGGTGTGGTGCTCACAACAAGATGCTCAGCCTCTAGTGGAGGCTTAGACGTAGGAACGCTCTCAAAAGCATGTGCAACAGCTGAGGAGAATTGGACATCAGTAGAGGATGAGGCAGGCGGAGAGGTCGTGGAAACAGCTGTGGTGACAGACACCACGACGCTCTTGGTATATACAGCAGCAACAGAGACATATGCATCGACAACTGAGGATGTCGTGAAATTAGCAGAGAATGACTCCCCAGGAGTCGAAAAATCAGGGGTGGATAGGGTCTCGGTGGTCGCGGAGGAAGAAGGCTCGCCACTCTCAAAAGTGATGGGGTCGATGCTCTCAAAGCTTATATACGAAACATGATCTACTCGCAGCGGCACAGAAGAGGCGGTGGGAACAGACACAACAACGGAAGAGTTCTCGGCACGAGAAGAAGTGTGGATAGATGTGCCGGGCTCAAGGATCGTATCAGAGGCAGGCTGAGGAATCTGGATCTCAGGGGCAAGTGGGTCGAGAAGGGGTTCCTGCTGGTCGCCATCGGGCTCTAGCACGTAGACATCTGGGATGAGGAGGTCCATTTAAGGCCTCCATTCCCCACCTGTGGGTCTAATGTGGGTCTGAGCGGGACTCGGAAGCACCATATAATCTGTCGAAAATAGACCCTGTAGCCAGACCTAATGTCACTGACCATAGGGACAGAGCATCTTCATACGGGCCAATACATCGAGAGATAGTGAAGTGGGGCCCGTAGGACGACGTAAACCGATAGGAAGCTCAAGCTCAAAAATGGGAGCTAGGAGGGTAATCAGACCGCCACAACATATCACCTTCCTAGAGGCGACCATGGAAACTACGCGGTCCAAATACCACCTAGCTACATCTATAGAAATGGCGGTGACTAAGACGTCCCCGTTGCCCTCTAAGGCTCTCTCCCTAGTCACCGCATAGAGCATGAAGAGCTCTAGCATGGACACCGTCACAACCTCTGACCTGGATAAAATGGTAGTCGCTAAAAGGCGCAATGCAATCCGCATGCAAGGGTGGACTATGGAGGAGGCCTTGGCCCAGCTAGGGTCAAAGTGGTGCGTGCTAGTGATCGTGTCCCAGAAAGCATCAGAAGTAAAGACAGACGGGGTGTGGTGCATGTGACAGTACGCTCGGTCTGGGTCTGGGACAGGGGGCCAGTGAAAGTAAGCTCGGAGCATGTTGTGCAAAATCTTGCACTCATGATCCATAAGCCTAAAAGAATATCCACAGGGAGTCCTACGAATAAAACTCAAGACCTCAAGGGTCGGACAGACAAAGGGGTCCGTCGACACCGACCAAAAATCACGCCATCCCACGTTGTCATACAACTGGAGCAGGTCCTATAGTACCCCTAGGCACTCTAGAGTGTCGATGTGTACGAACTTAGTGGGTACGATCTGATGCTTGGAGAGCCCTCAAATTTGATGCGGTGTGCATCATCTCTGAAGGTGATCCCAAGCGTTTCGATCACAGGGGCAGACTATGCTGGTGTTGGTGGAATAGGTGCAGTAAAAGCTGGGAGTGTTGGAGGTGGATCGCTATGCAGCGGGGACTCCGCTCTAGAGGAAGAAGGGCCAGGGTCACTGGTCTTCTTCCGCTTGGTAGCGGGCTCCCGTGCGCTAGACCTAGTGCGACATGTGGTGCATAAAGGCATGAGTAAATGTCGTGAGATGTGTAGCAGTCACATGGTGCTCAAAATAAAATAAGGAACGAGTGTACCAAGCATGATGTGACTCCACGCAAGTAAAATGAGCGAAAGGCACCTCCCCTAAGCTCTAAATCAGCATATGATCTCCCTTAAGCTATCCTGAAGCACAAAAAAGATGAATTAGCAATGAATCTCATAAAATTTTGGGGCTAATCAAGAATATTAGGCAAAAAATCGGGTTGTTTTAAGAATGGGGTTGAATTAGGATTACGAAATGAATAGGGGAAGAAAGGGGGCGAATTAGGGCTTAATGGGGGTTGATCGCTGCCGATCAGCGTCAGAGAAGGCACCGGAGATTACTGAAGGTGGCTCCATCGTCGATCTGGCCGGGGCAGCTCGAGCGTGACGAGGGGTGGCTCGGACGAGTCAGAGGGGGAGCTCGAGGGATTGGGGATTTGGGGATTTGGGTTTCTTGAATCGTAGCGGTGGTTCGGGCGAGTGAGATTTAGGATTAAATATGGTCAGCTCGACTTGAGTCACTTAACCGAGTGACGATCTTCATTCGGTCGAGTGACAAATCTTAAAAATTTTGAATTTTTGGCGCTTCGGCTGAGTCGAGTGACTCGGCCGAGTGGTTCGAGTCACTTGGGCGAGTGACAAGTTTCAATCAGTCGAGTGACAAATAGAAACAGAGTGATAATGTTTCGAGGTTCTGCTACAGTCTCCTACTCGGTCGAGTAGAAATAGTAACTCGGTCGAGTGAACTGATCTACTCGGCCGAGTAAACAGACCTCACAGAGAATTTTTAGAGTTATTTGACCTAGATTTCACTCGGTTGAGTGACAAAGCCACTCGGCCGAGTGTCATGTAATTTTTAGAGAGAGGTTTTGAGGCTTCCCTATATAGTATCCCACACGGTCGAGTGAGATCTTCACCCGGCTGAGTGAGAATATCACTCGGCCGAGTGGGCTGCTCTTTTCAGCTCCAAACTCTCTGTTTTCTTTCATCTGCTGTTTCTTCCTCTCCTGTCAGTTTCTTCCTTCCTTTGGCATTTAAGCGCGTCCCTAGAGCTGCTCTCCCTTGACATGGCTACCCTTCATTGAATAGTTTCCTCATATCTTCTTCCTGCAATGAAAAACATTGCCCGTTGTCAGATTTTTATTAGACTCTAGACTCTCTAAATTTTAAAAATTTAAAACGAAAATGCAAACTAAAATTCAACTAAAAGAACTTAGATAGAACGTCGGGTTGCCTCCCGATAAGTGCTCGTTTAAGGTTTTGAGCTCGAGCCCTTAAGATTTCTTTTTTTAGCGTGTGATGTTTAGCGCATAGGAGATACCTGTGTCAAACTTCTCAGGGAGGCCGTGAGGGTTCAGATGTTGCGCTTCGTCTTTCTTGGCCTCCTTAAAATGTGCTTCCCCTATAATGGTATTGAGGGATGACTCCCCCAAGCTTTTGTTCTTGGCTTCCTTTGGCTTTCTCGACGGTGAAGATGTGTTCGTCGGTGGCGCTTTCTTTCTTTTCTTCACCGTAAAGAGATTGCAGAGCTCTCTAATCCTTACGACATCAGCATTGTTCTCCTCTTCCTCGACGAGAGGATCCGATGTATCTCCAATTGAAGCGCCATTTTCAGAAATTGGCACTCCATCAAGACTATCCGCGTGCAAAGCTCTAATGGCATGTGGCATGGCTTCATCAATGACCTCATCAAGTTACATAGACAAACTTCGAGTCCAAGTCTCTTCAAGTTAGATGCTATTTATTTCACTGGTAGGATCTCCTGTGGAGTAGTGCTTGAGTCTTTGCCCATTAACCTTGAATGATGCACCGTCGTTTCCTTCGATCTATATAGCTCATCTGGGGTGTATATGGCATATGGTGAATGGTCCAGACCAACAGGATCTCAACTTTCCGAGGAAAAGTCTTAGCCTTGAGTTGAATAGTAATACCTTGTCTCCAACATTGAAGCTCTTTACCGTAATGCGGGCATCATGGAAAACCTTGGTCCTTTCTTTATATATTCTAGAACTCTCGTAGGGGTCCCTTTGAATTTCATCAAGCACGTTGATATTGAGGAATCGCCGTACTGCTGCGCTCTTGTAGTCATAATTTAGAGTTTTGATGGCCCAATAAGCACGGTGATCCAATTCTATCGGCAAGTGACATGCCTTTCCATACACTAGTCGGTATGGGGTAATACTGATGGGGGTCTTAAAGGCCGTGTGGTATGCCCATTGTGCGTCGTTCAGTTTCATAGACCAATCTTTCCTTGATTTGTCAACAGTCTTTTCCAGAATTTGCTTGATTTCTCTATTTGATACTTCTACTTGTCCACTAATTTAGGGGTGATATACCAATTCGACTCTGTGGTGCACTCCGTACTTCTTTAGCATGGCTTCAAACTTGCTCTCTATGAAGTGGCTCCCTCCATCGCTTATCAATGTTCTTGGTACTCCAAAGCATGTGAATATGTTTTGCTTGAAGAATTTGGCGACCACCCTTGTGTCATTGGTAGGGGTGGAAATAGCTTCCACCCACCTTGAAACATAGTCGAGGACCACCAGTATATATTTATTCCCATTGCTTGATGGAAAAGGTCCCATGAAATCAACTCCCCAACAATCAAAGAGTTCAATCTCCACGTTGGGCTTCATTGGCATCTCATTCCGTCTAGATCCGTTTCCCATTCTTTGGCATCTATCACACTTTTTACGAACTCATGTGTGCCTCTGAACATAGTTGGCCAATAGAATCCGCACTGCAATATCTTAGCGGTGGTTTTGGAAGCGGTCGCATGTCCTCCACATGGCATATTGTGACAATGTGAGATGATGGAATTGGCTTTGTCATTCGAGATGCATCTCTGTATAATCCCATCCTTGCATAACTTAAAGAGGTATGGATCTTTCCAGAAATAGCTCCGTGCTTCATGCATGAATCTCCTTCTTTGTTGCATGGTCATCCCATGCGCTTTGATGCCGTAAGCCGAATAATTCATGATGTCCGCAAACCAATGCACTTCCAAGGGTCTAAAGGCAAGGAGCTTCTCATTGGTAAATGTGTCATCGATATGCAAGCTCTCATCTTGTCCATCACGAAATGGCCTTGATAGATGGTCCGCTACAAGATTGTCTGTCCCTTTTTGTCTCAGATTTCTAGGTCAAATTCTTGTAGGAGGAGAACCCATCTTATTAGCCTATGCTTGGCTTCCTTTTTACTCAAGAGGTACTTCAATGCCGCATGGTCTGTATGCACAATCACCTTTAATCCAAGAAGGTATAAGCGGAACTTCTCAATAGAGTAGACTACGGCCAAGAGCTCCTTTTCGATGGTAGTGTAGTTCCTTTGTGCTTCATCCAAAGTCTTGCTTGCATAATATATAGCATATAGCTTCTTGTCCTTTCTTTGCCCCAACACTGCTCCGACTGCTTGGTCATTAGCATCACACATCAATTCAAAAGGAAGAGTCCAATCTAGAGGTTGTATAATTGGGGCTGAGATAAGGGCCTCCTTTAGTGTGTTGAACGCCTTCAAGCAATCATCAGAAAAAACAAAAGGTGCATCTTTAGCAAGCAAAGCTGTAAGAGGGCGTGCAATTTGAGCAAAATCCTTGATAAAGCGACGGTAGAACCACACATGACCAAGGAATCCTCTAAAGTCCTTAACATTAATGGGAGGAGGTAGCTTTTCTATTACCTCAATTTTAGCTTTATCCACCTCAATCCCTCTCGATGAAACAAGGTGCCCAAGAACTATACCTTTAGTGACCATAAAATGGCATTTTTCCTAATTGAGCGTTAGATTATTTTGTTGGCATCTTTTAAAACTTTAGTTAAATTAGCCAAACATGAGTCATTCACTGTCATACACAGAAAAATCATACATAAAGACTTCCATGGTGTCTTCAACATAATCAGAAAAGATGGATGCTATGTACCTTTGAAAGGTGGCTGGAGTATTGGAAATTCCAAAGGGCATCATACGGTATGTGATGTGTCCATATTTTACATCTTTTCATAGCATCATGCCATTGCATTTCATGCCATATTCGCACCCAAATCCCATATTTTCCTACGATATTGCAATTGTAACGTTATATTCGAGTTTCGTAGTGTTTTATGGATTTTCAGGGATTTTGGAGCGATTCGGGACCCATTTTGGATATGGACACATCCGGCATACTCTGGAGCCTGTTGGCGTATCTCTACAGGAGTTCGCTGAGTTTTGGAAGCTTACGGGAGGAGCAGAGGACATTGCCAGGAAAGGAGGAGAAGCTATAGAAAAGCAGCTCAGGATTTCCCAGGTGACTCGACCGAGCAGAGCAGCTGCTCGGTCGAGCAGACTCAAGACGAAGAATGGAGCAGATACGCAGGCTGCTCGGACCGAGCACCCATGGTGCTCGGTCGAGCAGCTCCTATCTTCGAAGCACGATCAACCTCCTACTCGAGCCGAGCAGATCTTATGGCAACCGAGTCAGTTGGCTGCTCGATCGAGTAATGCTGACTCGGACCGAGCAGACAGAGAGGCAAATTTTGGAGAAGCGTGACTCCCTGACGTACTCGACCGAGCAACCCGACCAAGCAAGTCCCTGCTCGACCAAGTCACTGACTCGGTCGACAAAACTGAAGGCTATTTTTCTCGCGTGGTCGTCTGATGCGCGCTTGGGAGTGAAGAGTGGATCTGGGTTGTGCGTTTGGAGAGTTGATTCTTTTGTAGTTTTTTGAATTACTTTTGGAGTGAGGAGGTGATGAGAAATATTTGTTAGATCTAAACCTAGTGTTTGGAAGATTATTGAATTGTTTTTGGCATGATCTATTACTCTTGCGTTCTGGAAATTTTGGGCTCTCTTTGGAATTATTTTTCGCTGCTTTTCTTCGTCTTCGGTACGTAAGCTATTCAATCTTTATTCAATTAATTATCTACAATGTTTTCTCTTGCAAAAATCATATTTTTATTCGTTAAAATCACCATGAGTGAGTAGTCTCTTCTAGGGTTGATGGGTTAGCCGTAAGACTTTAGGGGGGAGATGTAGATCTGGATCTCTAGGTTGAATTAGGAATAAAGGAGAGTATTCCGGTCGATCCTACCGGATCCCTAGGATAACTCACACTGAGATCATGCCCACGGTCTGTGGAATTGATGAGCTTAATGAGTATCCTTATGATTTGAATAGGGAAATCAGTGGATTCAACCAAGGCTCGTGACCATGCCAGGCTCGTGCCTTGAGGGGATCCACCGACGAACTATATCACTACATTGACGGCTACCGCCATTACGTTAATGAGAGCCATCGGAATACCTCGAAATTCTAACCCATGAGAGTGGTATAAATTGAGAGATTAATCCCCTAAACCTGATGCAATGTAAGGATCCTATTCCAACATCGATCTCCGACTGTCTTAGCGGTGATCCCTAAAACCCTAGTTCTTTTTATTGTTAATTCAACAACAAACATCAAAACCAAACTTTCCCAACTGACAACTATCTCACTCCGAGATATAAAAACAAGCCGAGATCCCAAATACACTATCACAGTCCCTGTGGGATCTGACATCTTTTATACTATAATTTGACACCGTCCGCTTGCGGATAGAGCCCAAAATTGACACCTAGGGGCCATACTACGCCTAGCGACTGTGACACTGCTAGGTGGAATCTAGGTGTAGGTTCCGGGTGCGTCAAGTTTTTGGCGTCGTTGCCGGGGATGGCAATAGTGTTATCTCAGTTTATTTTTATTTTGATGAGTTTGCTAGCAAATCTTATCATTTCTTACCTTTCCACCCTTTTTATTCTATTTTTTATTGCTACCTTGCTACTAACATCTTGTCACGCCCCGCTTCCCAAAATGACGGAAGCAAAACGTGACTAAGGTTCGCTTGGGCCGGAGCCGTGAGGCTCGGACCCAATAACCGTCTTTAAGGGGGGTACCATTTAAAAAAATACAGGTTCTTGCATATATATAATTCGGAACAACAAAAGTACAGAAAGAAAGTTGCATTCATTAATATAAAGAGGTAATATACATCAAGTACAAAAGTCTAAAAAGAGAGAAGCCTGAGCATGGAAACAAACTGCAGAAAAAGGAAACTAATGGTGCGAAGCACCCAACCAAGGCAAAAAGGTAAAGTGGTGCTAGACAACCAACTAAAAGTAGTAACCTCCGTAAAATGGCGACGAAAGAGACCTCTAAGTCTGGTCCTCGTCGAGTACGTACTCCGGGTCGATGCCCTCTGGCTCCAAGTACTCAGGTACATTTGGCTCATCCACGTACTCTGGCTCAACACCTGACGTACAGTACCCAAGAGAAAAGGAACTGTACATCAGCTAAAGTCTACAAAGAAGGATTAGAGTCTATCACAAGTGTAATGTAATTAAAAGCAACATTTTACTGGTTGATTAACATGCTGTTGTTATGACATGACAGTTATACCATGCAGGATTTTAACGGTGCAGTAAAAGTAAACGGGACAGACAGTAGCCATAGCGTGTGCTACCGACTACGGGACTAAGCTAGATGGGACAGGACAAGACAAGACAAGACAAGACAAGTGTAACTCGAAGGGTTCATGCCTTACGATTTGAGGGCAACCAGACACTCTCCCCGTGCGACCGCTCAACCCTACCCCAAACCCAAGTGCTCAAGACAAGACAATACAGGGATCACTCTCGCTTGGATAGCATCCGAAACGCCCGGAGGCTTTTTGTATAACAGGGATCACTCTCGCGTAGAGAGCATCCGAAATGCCCGCAGGCTTTTTGTAACACAGAGATCACTCTCGCGTGGAGAGCATCTAAAACGACTGCAGGCTTTTTGTAACACAGGGATCACTCTCGCGTGGAGAGCATTCAAAACACCCGCATGCTTTTTTTTAACACATGGATCACTCTCGCATGGAGAGCATCCGAAACGCCCTCAGGATTTTTGTAACAGGGACCATAACACAATAAGTAACAAGGAGTTGTTCATTCTAGGGGGTCCACACCCACACACACACAAAATAGCCCTAAGGTGTCAGTTGTTGTTGTTGTTTGTGCTTAGATTTCGTTGTCAAGTCCAAGCTGTCAAAAGGGGGGTTCCGGACGCTATCATTTCACGTCCGGTTCTCTTTAAATGTACTCTAACATTCTAAGAAGGAGATGGCCTAAACATGGCCGTAAGAGTACAAGTGTAAACACTTGCCTGCGGTGGCGAGTGCGTCATCTGTCCGGAGCGTCACGTCGAAGTGGTGCGTCAGCAAGGGTCCGTCTGAAACAGGTCAATGGCGGTGTCAGGACACGTTTTTCATCATTCCTATTAGAGTTCATTTCTAGGTTCAACGGGGCTATCCTAGCAGTCACAGTCACGTTTTTGTTTTGGTTCAGCCTAATCGACGATCTATCCTATGTGCACAGAAATTCAGTCCTTCGTCGATGTCTAATATTTTGCAACGTTTTTAAAGGAGCAGAAATGAAATTTAATTATTGTTGACGATTTTTAGATTAAGTTTCCGATTTGCTACAGTGGGGTTATTACTACGCGTTAGAGGACTAACTTTTTGACGTTGATCGAAAAGCGGATGTCGGGTTTGAACGGTGATGGATCTGCATTGTTAGCAACATCTCGGCCGTGGGTAGCGTAGCGAGACAATTTCAAACAGCGATATGGAGGCACGAACAGCGAGCACATATCAAGATCTCTCCCGTTGCAGGTAGCGCAACGGATCTTCACAGTGGCGGTAACGTCGGGAGAAAACACGCGAGTTTGGCGATGTGCGTGAACTCCGAGGAGCAAAGGGGGCTGCTGAAGAATGAAGGAGGTCAGTGGGGGGTTGCTAGGCCCGGTAGGTGGCCGACGGCGTCAATGCACGGTGGTGGGCGGTCGTGAGAAGCTGAAGTGGACAGATTCGCGCAACGGTCGTTGTCGCACATCGCAACGGAAAATCAACGACCAAAGAAGTCAAAGGGGACTTGCAGTTGTTAAAGGGGTTCAATAGGGATCCAATGGTGGTGGAGTGGTTTCCAGAAGTGGTCGGAGATGGCCGTGTGCCGGTGTTGAAGAACAGCGCACAGATCTGTCAAAAACTGCCGTTAGGGCCGAGATTCAAGGGGATTTTGAAGAGATCGAGATGAGAGAAGTGAGCAAGGAGGGGTGCAGATGATAGGGGGTTTGATGGGAGTCCAACGGTGGTAGGGAGGTCTCTGGTGGTGGTCGGAGGTGTCCAGGCACGGTGTTTTTCTGGCGATGGATAGATCTGTCCAAACTGCCGTTTGTGTTGTGTTTGAGAGTGTTTTGAGGGAGATAGAGAGTAGAGGAAAGGGGAAGGAGAGTTTCCGGTGATAGGAGAACTTGAGGGGAGTCCGAGAGAGGTGGATTTCACCGGAGGGGGTGGCCGAAGGGCGACGGCCGGCCGTTTTTCTGGCGGGCGCACATCAAGGCCTGGGCTGTCCTTTTTGTTGTAGTTTGAGGTTCTTTTGAGGGCTTTGGAGAGGGGGAGAGGGAGGAGAGATGAAGGAGGAGGTGGTGGCCGGAGAGGGGGTGCTGGTGGTGGCCGCCGGTGGTGGGAGAAAGAGCAAGGAGGCGGCCAAGATGGGTTCATGCAGTTTTGTTAGGGTTTGGGGCTGATGTGTTATAAAAGTGATGAAGTTTGCTAATTGTATTTTGAAAGGGGTATAAGTTGAAGGGGTGACTAGGAGAAAGAGTGAGTGAGAGGGATACAAAGTGTGGAAAAGCTGGATGAGGGTTGAGGCAGCCTAATCATATGTGATACGTAAGATATCTTGGAGATTTGATTAAGGGATTTGAATTTCAAATTGATTAAGGCTAATTGGGCTCGATTTTGATTAGTGATTTGGTTGGGCTAGGGGTGTCAGAAAATTACGAAAAAAATATCGGGACGACCGTGATGATGAGAGGCTCGGGGGTACAGTGGTCAATCGTGCGTTTGGTCCATGGAGAATGAACAAAAAAAATAAAAAAGGTCCGGAGACAAGTCTAAAGCTACGACGTCTCTCCAATCAACCTGATTTGTGGGAGAACGACCCGAGAAATGATGTTCACTAAAAAATCCTACAAATAAGAAATGATGTTCACTAAAAAATCCTACAGATAACTACTCTTCCATACAGTCACAACTACATATCACATCGTATAGTCTGGTCCAAGAAGAGGCCAAATAAAATACGCACACGAAAAGAGTCGTACGCGCAGAAAATACGAACAGTTGGAAAGCGGCTGTTACATTCTACCCACCTTAGAAATGATTCCGTCCTCGGAATCACTTATAATAATAATAATAATATCTATAAACACTTATACCTACAACTCCCATATTCCACGTAATGATTGCTAATTCTATAACTTATTATCAGTGTTTCTCAACAATTCATCATAACTTGTCTCTCCATTGGCTAATGCTACAACTAGAATCACACCCTACCACTTAACTATAAATCCACATCACCGTCTACAAATCAACAATCCTCACATCCCCAATATATTCTCCATCATATTAACTCATGAATTTCCTCCAAACTCAATGAACCATCGAACTACATCTATCCTTACCCCTATCATCTAATCTCCTAACCATACCAAATCCGTCTACCTAACCATCCATTCATCTCAACACGTCGTGTTACTTCCAACGTCTTCTCACGCCAACCTAACAATCAGGTCTTGATGCTTTAAATGCTCTGCTCATTCTCATGATCACCCTAACTCATACTATACCTTCCTAGCTACTCCTATCTACCACTCGTCCAAGTTTCAGGTCTAATAAGTTCTCATCTCCCCGCATATAATTTCATCCAACCAAAATTCTCCATTGAGCCCGTCACACATCGGTATTATAAATAAGTCTTGGACACCTCATTCCTTTCGTCCGAAAGAAATCGAATCTAACTCCATTGTGTTCCAAATCAACTAATTACCGCTGCAACATATCTCATCTCACTCTATGCCTACCCGCAAACATAATCCTATAACAATAATAGCTAATACTAACAATGTCATAATCAATAAAAAAAGAATCCCGAAGAGGGAAAGAGAAGAAAAGAATGTTTAAGGCCAAAGACATATTTAAAAACGTGTGGGAAAAGAACGTGTGGAGTTGTGGTATTGGATGAGGGGGGAAAAGGGGTTGTGATTTTTGTGGGCTAGTTTCAAAACTTTAAAGATTTGGTTTAAAAGAAAACAAAAGTTTTGTTGCAATCACATGCAGCCAGAAGTAATCTAAACTATAATACAAAAACTAAGTCTAAGGAATTGCCTGCTATGACGCTATCCACACAAATAAGAATACCATCATTCAGACAACTTCATACATATATTACGAATAACACTGAGTATACCACATGACACAAGAGACAATCATTAAGATCCTACAGGTATCACACTCATACAGGTCCACACACTCTACCTATATGCATGCACCATGACGACATCACAAACCAAAGGGCACACTACTAAACTAGAGACGACACAAGCAACTACAAGCACTAATGTCTACATAAAAGAAAGGAAACCGAAACCAAAAGCGAAACGAAACAAGATCGAAAAGAACGAGTTCAAATAAGGCGAGATAAGGAGATAGCCGGTTGGGTGGGACAAAGGTATTGCTCGAAATAATTAAAAGAAGGATACGCAAATGAGTTAGACGAAGGAATAAAGAGTAGGGTGATGTAGCGATTGTTTTGCAAAGGAAAATAGGGTTTTACAAAGATTTTTTTAAGAAATGTGAGCACGATGAACATAGAACTGATATATATATAAAGAAATTGAAATTCTATTTAGCTTAGAAAATTATTCTAAAAGTACGTATGGTAAGTGGTTAAAAAATAAATTTCGTAGTTTTAGAAAAAGGTGATACATTGAATTTTCAAAACGATAACAAGGTTTTAAAACTGAAATACGAAAGATACCGATTCGAAATAAGTACGAGATAGTAACTTAAGAATTACGACCAAGAAGGTTTCAAAATCAGTGAAAGAATTTTAACTCAACCGAAAGTAAGGAATTTAAATATTTAATAAGGGTTTTCAAAGAAGTTAAACTGAGCGAGGAATTTAATAATGAAATTCGAAAATACTTTTAAAGGAAGCAGGATTTACAATGGGGAGAGGTTCGAAGAATTAACGATAATCGTCATGAAGCTATAACGTGAATCGGGGCAAAGAATATGATCACATGAAGAAAACGCCTACGATATAATTCATGAAAAGTTACGATGTAATTCTACGGTCGACAATACAGAAGTGTAATGATTGGAAGGATACTAGAAATCAGGGGTTCTAATTATCGGGCCGTCTAAAGATCAGGAAAACTCAGCACTATGACTTCCTAATGAACTAGACTGTAATAGAGATCTCCGGGAAGGGTCCTAAGAGAATCAAGATTACATTCTGCTGGGCCCGAAGTCGATGGACCCGAGCGAACGACTAAAAGAAGGGCTCTAGAAATCTAACATGGTCAAAGCCGGGTGAGAGGCTACTAGGGTATCCTAAGACGAGTATGACTAAATCTTAACCAAGGCGCCTGACTATCAAATCTGGATGTTTATCTAAGTCTTCCTATCATCTAAGACAAGGAAAACCCTATTTAAAATTGTACATGTTAAACTGGATATATCTTAAATGAATGCGGTACTCCTATTGTTCCGAAATTTTACACGACTTGTATGGGCGACCACTAAAACCTGTCATGCCCAGCTTCCCAAAATGACGGAAGCAAAACGTGACTAAGGTCCGCTTGGGCCGGAGCCGTGAGGCTCAGACCCAATAAGCGTCTGTAAGGGGGGTACCATTTAAAAATATTACAGGTTCTTGCATATATATAATTCGAAACAACAAAAGTACAGAAAGAAAGTTGCATTCATTAATATAAAGAGATATTATCCATCGAGTACAAAAGTCTAAAAAGAGAGAAGCCTGAGCATGGCAACAAACTGTAGAAAAAGGAAACTAATGGTGCGAAGCACCCTACCTAGGCAAAAAGGTAAAGTGGTGCTAGACACCCAACTAAAAGTAGTAACCTTCGTAAAAAGGCGACGGAAGAGACCTCTAAGTCTGGTCCTCGTCGGGTACGTACTCTGGGTCGACGCCCTTTGGCTCCAAGTACTCAGGTACACACGGCTCGTCCATGTACTCTAGCTCAACACCTGACGTATAGCACCCAAGAGAAAATGAACTGTACATCAGATAAAGTCTACAAAGAAGGGTTAGACTCTACCGCAAGTGTAATGTAATTAAAAGCAACATTTTACTGGTTGATTAACATGCTGTTGTTATGACATGACAGTTATACCATGCAGGATGTTAAACGGTGCAGGAAAAGTAAACGGGACAGACAGTAGCGTTTATCTGAGAAATGGGCTACAGATCCGCTCCCCCCTCGAGACCTCTGGGCCAGGGCCAACCCTCGCCACCCAAACCAGAGAAGGGCACGGGCCGGGTTTCGCACCCGCTTCCCCCACGAGACCTCTGGGGCAGTGCCAACCCTCGCCACCAAAAACCAGAGAAGGGCATGGGCCGGGCTACGCGCCCACTCCCCTATCGAGACCTCTGGGGCAGGGCCAACCCTTGCCACCCAAACCAGAGAAGGGCACAGGCCGGGCTACGCCGCTCCCCCCCTCAAGACCTCTGGGGCAGGGCCAACCTTCGCCACCCAAACCAGAAAAGGGCACCGGCCGGGCTATGCACCCGCTCCCCCTTCGAGACCTCTGGGGCAGGGCCAACCCTCGCCACCCAAACCAGAGAAGGGCACGGGCCGGGCTACGCACCCGCTCCCCCCGCCAGACCTCTGGGGCAAGGCCAACCCTCGCCACCCAAACCAGAGAGTGGTATAAATTGAGAGATTAATCCCCTAAACATGATGCAATGTAAGGATCCTATTCCAACATCGATCTCCGACTGTCTTAGCGGTGATCCCTAAAACCCTAGTTCTTTTTATTGTTAATTCAACAACAAACATCAAAACCAAACTTTCCCAACTGACAACTATCTCACACCGAGATATAAAAACAAGCCGAGACCCCAAATACACTATCACAGTCCCTGTGGGATCTGACATCTTTTATACTATAATTTGACACCGTCCGCTTGCGGATAGAGCCCAAAATTGACACCTAGGGGCCATACTACGCCTAGCGACTGTGACACTGCTAGGTGGAATCTAGGTGTAGGTTCCGGGTGCGTCAAGTTTTTGGCGTCGTTGCCGGGGATGGCAATAGTGTTATCTCAGTTTATTTTTATTTTGATGAGTTTGCTAGCAAATCTTATCATTTCTTACCTTTCCACCCTTTTTATTCTATTTTTTATTGCTACCTTGCTACTAACATCTTGTCACGCCCCGCTTCCCAAAATGACGGAAGCAAAACGTGACTAAGGTTCGCTTGGGCCGGAGCCGTGAGGCTCGGACCCAATAACCGTCTTTAAGGGGGGTACCATTTAAAAAAATACAGGTTCTTGCATATATATAATTCGGAACAACAAAAGTACAGAAAGAAAGTTGCATTCATTAATATAAAGAGGTAATATACATCAAGTACAAAAGTCTAAAAAGAGAGAAGCCTGAGCATGGAAACAAACTGCAGAAAAAGGAAACTAATGGTGCGAAGCACCCAACCAAGGCAAAAAGGTAAAGTGGTGCTAGACAACCAACTAAAAGTAGTAACCTCCGTAAATGGCGACGAAAGAGACCTCTAAGTCTGGTCCTCGTCGAGTAAAGTCTACAAAGAAGGGTTAGACTCTACCACAAGTGTAATGTAATTAAAAGCAACATTTTACTGGTTGATTAACATGCTGTTGTTATGACATGACAGTTATACCATGCAGGATGTTAAACGGTACAGGAAAAGTAAACGGGACAGACAGTAGCCGTAGCGTGTGCTACCGACTACGGGACTAAGCTAGATGGGACAGGACAAGACAAGACAAGACAAGACAAGTGTAACTCGAAGGGTTCACGCCTTACGGTTTGAGGATGGCCAGACCCTCTCCCCGTGCGACCGCTCAACTCTACCCCAAACCCAAGTGCTCAAGACAAGACAATACAGGGATCACTCTCGCTTGGAGAGCATCCGAAACGCCCGGAGGCTTTTTGTAAAGCAGGGATCACTCTCGCGTGGAGAGCATCCGAAATGCCCGCAGGCTTTTTGTAACACATGGATCACTCTCGCGTGGAGAGCATCCAAAACGCTTGCAGGCTTTTTGTAACACATGGATCACTCTCACGTGGAGAGCATCCGAAACGCCCGTAGGCTTTTTTAACACAGGGATCACTCTCGCATGGAGAGCATCCGAAACGCCCGCAGGCTTTTTGTAACAGGGACCATGACACGACAAGTAACAAGGAGTTGTTCATTCTAGGGGGTCCACAACCACGCACACACAAAATAGCCCTAAGGTGTCAGTTGTTGTTGTTGTTTGTGCTTAGACTTCGTCGTCAAGTCCAAGCTGTCAAAAAGGGGGGTCCCGGACGCTATCATTTCACGTCCGGTTCTCTTTAAATGTACTCTAACATTCTAAAAAGGAGATGGCCTAAACGTGGCCGTATGAGTACAAGTGTAAACACTTGCCTGCGGTGGCGAGTGCGTCGTCTGTCTGGAGCGTCCCGTCGAAGCGGTGCGTCAGTGAGGGTCTGTCTGAAACGGGTCAACGGTGGTGTCAGGACACATTTTTCATCATTCCTATTAGAGTTCATTTCTAGGTTCAACGGGGCTATCCTAGCAGTCACAGTCACGTTTTTGTTTTGGTTCAGCCTAATCGACGATCTATCCTATGTGCACAGAAATTCAGTCCTTCGTCGATGTCTAATATTTTGCAACGTTTTTAAAGGAGCAGAAATGAAATTTAATTATTGTTGACGATTTTTAGATTAAGTTTCCGATTTGCTACAGTGGGGGTTCTTACTACGCGTTAGAGGACTAACCTTTTGACGTTGATCGAAAAGCGGATGTCGGGTCTGAACGACGATGGATCTGCATCGTCAGCAACATCTCAGCCATGGGTAGCATAACGAGACACTTCCGAACAGCGAGGTGGAGGCACGAACAGTGAGCACATGTCGAGATCTCTCCCGTTGCGGGTAGCGCAACGGATCTTCACGGCGGCGGCAACGTCGGGGGAAAACATGCGAGTTCGGTGATGTGTGTGAACTCCGAGGAGCAAAGGGGGCTACTGAAGAATGAAGGAGGTCAGTGGGGGGTTGCTAGGCCTGGTAGGTGGCTGACGGCGTCAATGCACGGTGGTGGGCAGTCGTGAGAAGCCGAAGTGGACAGATTCACGCAACGGTCGTTGTCGCACATCGCAGCGGAAAATCAACGACCAAAGAAGTCAAAGGGTACTTGCAGTTGTTAAAGGGGTTCAATAGGGATCCAATGGTGGTGGAGTGGTTTCTAGAAGTGGTCGGAGATGGCCGTGTGCTGGTGTTGAAGAACATCGCACAGATCTGTCAAAAACTGATGTTATGGCCGAGTTTCAAGGGGATTTCGAAGAGATCGAGATGAGAGAAGTGAGCAAGGAGGGGTGAAGATGATAGAGGGTTTGATGGGAGTCCAACGGTGGTAGGGAGGTCTCCAGTGGTGGTCGGAGGTGTCCGGGCGCAGTGTTTTTCTGGCGATGGATAGATCTGTCCAAACTGCCGTTTGTGTTGTGTTTGAGAGTGTTTTGAGGGAGATAGAGAGTAGAGGAAAGGGGAAGGAGAGTTTTCGGTGATAGGAGAACTTGAGGGGAGTCCAAGTTCGACGATGTGTGTGAACTCCGAGGAGCAAAGGGGGCTACCGGGGAATGAAAGAGGTCAGTGGGGGGTTGCTAGGCCCGGTTGGTGGCCGACGGTGTCAACGCACGGTGGTGGGCGGCCGTGAGAAGCCGAAGTGGAAAGATTTGTGCAATGGTCGTTGTCGCGCATCGCAGCAGAAAAGCAGCGACCAAAGGAGTCAAAGGGGACTTGCAGTAGTTAAAGGGGTTCAATAGGGATCTAATGGTGGTGGAGTGGTTGCCGGAAGTGGTAGGAGATGGCCGTGCGTCGGTGTTGAAGAACATCGCACAGATCTGTCAAAAACTGCCGTTAGGGCCGAGTTTCAAGGGGATTTCGAAGAGATCGAGATGAGAGAAGTGAGCAAGGAGGGGTGCAGATGATAAGGGGATTTGATGGGAGTCCAAAGGAGGTAGGATGGTCGTCGGCAGTGGCCGGAGGTGGCCGGGCGCGGCGTTTTTCCGCGATGGACATATCTGTCCAAACTACCGTTTGTGTCGTGTTTGAGAGTGTTTTGAGGGAGATAGAGAGTAGTGGAAAGGGGAAGGAGAGTTGCAGGTGATAGGGGAACTTGAGGGGAGTCCGAGGGAGGTGGAGTTCACCAGAGGGGGCAACCAAAGGGTGGTGGCCGGCCGTTTTTTCGGTGGGCGCACAACAAGGCCTGGGCTGACCTTTTTGTTGCGGTTTGAGGCTCTTTTGAGGGCTTTGGAGAGGGGGAGAGGGAGGAGAGATGAAGGAGGAGAGATGAAGGAGGAGGTGGTGGACGGAGAGGGGGTGCTGGTGGTGGCCACCGGTGGCGGGAGAAAGAGAAAGGAGGCGGCCAAGTTGGGTTCATGCGGTTTTGTTAGGGTTTGGGGCTGATGTGTTATAAAAGAGATGAAGTTTGCTAATTGTATTTTGAAAGGGGTATAAGTTGAGGGGGTGACTAGGAGAGAAGGGGGGGGAGAGAGAGAGAGAGGGAGAGAGAGAGAGAGAGAGGGAGAGAGAGAGAGAGAGAGAGAGAGAGAGAGAGAGAGAGAGAGAGAGAGAGGTACAGAGAGTGGAAAAGCTGAATGAGGGTAGAGGCAGCCTAATCATATGTGATACGTTAAATATCTTGGAGATTTGATTAAGGGATTTGAATTTCAAATTGATTAAGGCTAATTGGGCTCGAATTTGATTAGTGATTTGGTTGGGCTAGGGGTGTCAGAAAATTACGAAAAAAATATCGGGACGACTGTGACGACGAGAGGCTCGGGGGTACGGTGGTCAATCATGCGTTTGGTCCACAGAGAACAAAAAAAAATAAAAAGGTCCGGCGACTAAGTCTAAAGCTACGACGTCTCTCCAATCAACCTGATTTATGGGAGAACGACCCGAGAAATGACGTTCACTAAAAAAAATCCCACAAATAACTACTCTTCTATACGGTCATAACGACATATCACATCGTATAGTCTGGATCCAAGAAGAGGCCAAATAAAATACGCACACGAAAAGAGTCCTACGCGCAGAAAATACGAACGGTTGGAAAGCGGCTGTTACACATCTCCCTCCAGCTAGTGATCATACTTAATTAATCAGACGTGATGGAGATGGTGATGCAAGTACAGTAGACCATTGAGTCTGTCAGTGACTCAGATGAGTTTAGCTTTTCTCCGTATCATCTACATGGTCTTCAGGATTCGCACATGGACAAATCCATGATTGAATCTGCAGCTAGAGAATTGATTGATGCAGTTCGATTTATTAGATCAGGAACCTACGTTGCAGGTAACGTAAATCAGAAATTGGTCATGGATTAGATAATGAAGAAAGTTTCTGATAGAGGTACCATTGAGGGCGACATTCCCGTAAGCTTTGAAGAGGGCGTGAAGTTCCTCCAGACCCTTGAAGCCTTACCTGTTGACGCAAGCTGGAGAGAGACTTGTCAATTGGAGCCATTGAATGATTCTCAATTATTGGATATAATGGAGAGTGTGGTAGCTGATGTATGGGCCCATGGTCCAGTGGAGTTCCCTACAGACAACCCGGTTACACAAGACCTCTCAGTTTTTATCGCGAACGCCTTCCACAATGCAGATACTTTAGATGGCATCCCCGTCGCTGACGGAGTCTATGTGCGATACGAAGGAGACACCCTATGCTTCTATAACGATAACATCCCACAGACTGCGACATATGAAGAACACGTCTGCGAGGGATACACGGATTCCGAACTAGTACAAAACGATGTTGACCAGGGAAGTTTTTCCAACTCTATGCTCGATAGCCAATGTGTGCCTGATTAATTTACTTCTGTTGACAGGTGCACTATGGAAACGGAATCTGCAGACGTCTGCCACGACGTACCATCATCTCCTTGCTCATCCTATAATTCTGCCAACGAAGAGTTTCCATCTTCTGAACCGGCAATTGAGGACGCATCCTTCTCACAGGTGAGCGATGACGGGGGTACAACACCCCCCTCAGGTAGAATTAAAACCTCTTCCTGCTAATTTGAAATATGCTTTCTTAGGCGAGAATTCCACGTACCCTGTTATCGTCAATGCAGTCCTCACCGAACCCCAGCTAGAAGCCTCCTAAAAATCCTTAGATCATATAGAAAGGTAATAGGGTATAACATTGCTGACCTGAAGGGCATCAGCGAAACCATATGCACCTATAGGATTCATCTTGAGGATAAGGACGCCACTTCTATTGAGCCTCAAAGGCGATTAAATCCCAACTTGAAGGAGGTTGTAAAGAAGGAGGTCTTAAAGCTATTAGAAGCCGACATTATTTATCCCATTTTCGATAGTAAATGGGTTAGCCCTGTACAGGTGGTCCCCAAGAAAGGGGGCATGACAGTCATTAGGAACGAAAAAAATGAGCTAATATCCACTAGGACTGTCACTGGTTGGCATATGTGTATCGACTATAGGAAACTTAATAAGGCCACTAGAAAGGACCATTATCCTCTACCCTTCATTGACCAAATGCTTGAGCGTTTAGCCAAACACAAATACTTTTGTTACCTAGATGGATACTCCAGGTTCTTCCAAATCCCATTGCATTGGGAAGACCAAGAAAAGACAACGTTCACATGCCCATATGGCACATTCGCCTACCGAAGAATGCCGTTTGGGCTATGTAATGCACCTGCCACATTTCAAAGGTGCATGAGGTCTATTTTCTCGGATTTCATCGAAAATATTATGGAAGTCTTCATGGACGATTTTTCTGTTTATGGCACCGAGTTCGATGATTGCCTAGCCAATTTATCCAAGGTTTTAGAACGGTGTCATGACAATAATCTGACCTTGAATTGGGAAACGTATCATTTCATGGTGACAGAAGGGGTTGTGCTTGGCCATGTCATCACCTCTAAGGGAATTGAGGTTGATAAGGCCAAAGTCGAATTTATCAAGAGTTTACTGCCTCCCACTAACCTTAAGGGTATCCGTGGTTTCCCGGGACAGTCGGGTTTTTACCGCCGTTTTATAAAGGATTTTTCTAACATTGCTCACCCGTTCACAGAGCTCCTCGCCAAGGACGCTCCTTTTGTGTTTACTGACGCCTGCTTGTTATCCTTTAACAGATTAAAGGAAGCTCTAATCTCAGCCCAATTATACAGCCGTCGGATTGGAATCTGCCATTTGGCTGATGCAAGTGACCAAGCCGTGGGAGTCGTTCTTGGCCAAAGGAAAGAAGGAAAGCTTCATGCTATATACTACGCTAGCAAGACTTTGGATGATGCTCAAAAGAACTAAACCACTACGGAGAAGGAGCTACTAGCCATGGTTTATTCTATTGAGAAGTTCAGATCATACCTCTTGGGGTCTAAAGTGATTATCCATATGGACCACGTGGCGCTAAAATACCTACTGAGCAAGAAGGATGCTCAACCGCGTTTGATACAGTGGATCCTCCTGCTCCAAGAATTTGATATTGAGATCAAAGACAAGAAATGAGCGGAGAATGTAGTAGCAGACCAACTGTCGCGGTTAATTCAAAAGCATGGGGATGACAACTTGCCAATTGATGATTCTTTCATAGGCGAACTGTTATTTGCGGCAAACTCCTCTGAAGCCCCCTGGTACGCAGATAAAGTGAACTACCTGGTAAGCGGTATAGTCCCGCAAGGGTTAGCGACTTACTCGAGGAGGAAGTTCCTACATGACACTAAGAGCTACTTTTGGGACGACCCGTACCTGTTCAAAACATGCACTGATGGGATCATCAGACGATGTATCCCAAAGGAAGAGGCAACCTCCATCATATCGCATTACCACGATCAACCATGCAGGGGACACACAGCAGTCACCAAAACCACGGTAAAAATCCTCCAAAGTGGTTTCTATTGGCCCACTATATTTAGAGATGCAAATGAATACATCGGAAGATGCGATAGATGCCAAAGGAAGGAACCATCACGAAGAAGAATGAAACGCCCCTTCAGGGCATCTTGGAGATAGAACTATTTGACTTTTGGGGCATTGACTTCATGGGGCCCTTTCCATCGAGTAACGGTAATAAGTACATCTTGGTCACCGTTGATTACATCTCGAAGTGGGTAGAGGCTATGGCCACCCCCGACAAACATGTCACGCCCCGCTTCCCAAACAATGGTGGTGAAGTGTGACTAAGGCCCGCTTAGGCCAGGGCTGAGAAGCCCAGACCCAATAAGCGTCTGTGTGGTACTCCAAGTCGAAGGTACAGGTCCCTGCATGTTAGTACAGAACAATAAAAGTACAGAAAGAGAAAGACAAACATTTTATACCAAATTTAATTTATCCAAAGTACTGAGTCCAACAAATGCCTGAGTCGGCAACAATGACAGAAAGAAAACTACTGGTGCAAGCACCCAACCTAAACAAAAGTAAACGGTGCTACGCACCCAACAACTTAGATGGAACCTCTGGAAGTCTGGTCCTCCTCGGATATCTCTAACTCTAGTCCTCCTCGGGCACGTACTCAGGATCGGCGTCCTCCGGCTCTACGTCCTCGGGTAACTCTGCCTGGTCGTCGTACTCCGGCTCGACACCTGACGTACAGCACCAAAGAAAGGAACTATAAATCAGGTAAAGTCTACAAAGAAAGTCAGACTTTACTGCAAATGTACTGAACTGTTAAGCATCGTTTTACTGGTTGATTAGCATGCTGGGGTTATAACTGAGAAGTAAAGTAGGAAGTAACGCAGCAGGAAAAGTAAAGCGTAGCAAGAAGTAGTCGTTGCGTGTGCTGACGACTACGGGACTATCCTAAAGGTGACAGGACAAGGCGGAACTAGACAAGACAAGACGGTCAGGACATGACACGTGAGACACGAAGGGTTCACGCCTTACGGGTTGAGGGGGATCAGACCCTCTCCCCGTGCGCACGCTCAACCATACCCCAAAACCCAGGAACTCAGGACAGGAAGTGCAGAGATCACTTCCGCTAGGGAAGCACCTGAAACGCCCGCAGGCTTTTTGTATCACGGAGATCACTCTCGCTCGGGAGAGCATCTGAAACGCCGAAGGCTTTTTGTATCACGGAGATCACTTCCGCTCGGGAAGCATCTGAAACGCCCGAAGGCTTTTTGTATCACGGAGATCACTTCCGCCCGGGAAGCATCTGAAACGCCCGAAGGCTTTTTGTGTAACAGGGACATGACATGACCATTGTACGGGAGATGTTATTCTAGGGTGTCCACACGCACGCACACACAAGATAGTCCTACGGCGTCAAAAGTTGTTGTTTGTCAAGCTTAGACTTCATCGTCAAGTCTAAGTCGTCAGGGCGATCCGGACGCTATCATTTCACGTCCGGTTCTATACACTCACAGTCTAACAGTTCTAACAATTTAAGACCAAGACGCGGTCAAAAATGCAAGTGGGTACACTTGCCTGCGGTGGCGGGTGTGTCGTCCGTCTGGGGCGTCTCGTCCAGTCGCCGCGTCTGCGGTAGTCCGTCTGAAACAGGTCATGGCAACGGTGTCAGGTCGCGTTTTCAATAAATCCTATTTAGGTTCATTTCTAGGTTGGACGTGGCTACCCTAACAGTCACAAGTCAAAATATCCGTTCAGCCTATCCGACGATTCTATCCTATGTGCACAGTCAAAAAGTCCGATCGTCGATTTTCGGTTCCACTTCGTTTTAAGGGAGCAGAAAGTAAATTTAATTTGTTAAGTTGTCGATTTTAGTTAGTGTTCAGTTTTGGCTACGGGTGGGTTGCGCTACGTGTTTCGGGAAAACCAACCTCTTCGGTGTCTGGAGTAGTGCGGACGTAGCGTCTGCACGGTAGAAGATCTGCGTCGCCTATGGCGTCTCGGCTACGGGTAGCGTAGCCAGACACATCCTGGTAGCGGGTTGGAGGTGAGGGCAGCGAGCAGGGATGGCGGACAACAATCGGGGAGGCAAAACAGCGAGCACAAAGATGGGACATCGATACGACGTCGCCGGAACACGGCTGAGAGTTGACGTCGGCTTGGAAGGGCTGCCGAAGGGGGCTTTCGGCCTAGGGGTGCTTGGCCGGATCTGTGAGGGCCATCGGCGGCAGTCAGGGAGTCACGGAGAGGCGGCTGCATGCTCGGGGTCTCTGCAGCAGCGAGTCTCGGTGGCAGCGGGCGGCACAGCAGCGGCGGGCGGCTGCAGATCGCTGCAGCGGCGGCGACCGTGGAGAGAAGGGCGCGGGCGGCTGTGTGGAGCGAAGGCGGCACTCGGAATCAGCGGCTGAGAGGGGAGAGGAGGAGCGGCGACTGAGAGTGGAGCTGCGTGCGGCGGGTTGGAGTAGCTCCGAGAGGGGAGGCCGCGAGGGGAGACGGCGCTCGGGGTTGAGGCCGTGAGGGAGAACGTGAGAGGGGGGAGACGGCGGCTCGATGCGAGGGGCCGCGGTGAGATCCCGTCGGCGCCGGAGGGAGATCGAGAGAGGGAGATCGGTGGATTGGGGGGGGGGGTGGAAATAGGCCATCGGCTGCGGGAGACTTAGGGTTAGGGATTAGGGTTAAAGTTAGAGTTATTATTATAGTAATTTAATTGATATATAACATTAGGATTATAGCTAAAAGGGGTATATATTGGGTTAGAGGAGGTATAATTTTGGGGTAAGTCTAGGGGTCAATAGAATAGGCAGTTTAGGAAAGATACGAATGCTGATTTTAGGGATATAGCCAGATTTTGACTTTCAAATTCGAATTTGAATCTAATTGGGCAAATCAACGGTCGAGATTTCTCCGAGCGATATCTCTCAATCCGAGCGTCGAAAAAATAATCCGAAAATACCGGGGTGATCATGGAGACGAGACGCACAGATCTACGGAGCCCGATTATGCGTAACACCTACCAAAAATTAACGTAAAATTGAAAACGGCGTTTTGAGTCAAATGACTAAAACGCCCCTATCGTTCAAAATCATTTTGCGAGAAAACGAACCGCGAAACGGCGTTCCCAAACATTACTATAAAAACTCCCACTCCCAAATGATCACAACGGCATATCACATCACATATTTCGGAACCCAGGAATAGCCAAATAAAATACGTGCACGTTAAAAACACGTGCACGCAGAAAATCCATAAGATCGGAAAGCGACCATTACATTCTACCCCACTAAAATAAAGATTCCGTCCTCGGAATCAACAACTCTAATCAGTAAACAGGAAAGGGTAACGCTCTCTCATCTCCTCTTCGCGTTCCCAAGTGGACTATCCAGGTGATCCGTGACGCCACATCACTCTCACCAGGTCGACTACCTTATTCCTCAATTACTTCTGTCGACGATCCAAAATCTGCACAGGCTGCTGGTCATATGTCAGGTCCGGACGGACCGTGATCTCAGAGAAATCAATAGTGTGCGACGGATCACTGACATACCGACGTAACTGGGATACGTGGAATACGTCGTGAACACCCTCCAAAGATGGTGGCAAAGCAAGGCGGTAGGCCACTGCTCCCACGCGCTCAAGCACATCGAATGGTCCAATATACCTCGGGCGCAGCTTTCCCTTCTTCCCGAAACGAATAACTCCGCGGTTCGGAGAAATCTTCAGGAAGACGTGATCTCCTGGCTGGAACTCCAACGGTCTCCTCTTGGCATCAGCCCAATGCTTGAATCGATCCTGCGCAACTCTGAGCTTCTCCCTGATGTCCCTCACGACATCCACAGTCTCCACTATCATCTCTGGACCCAACAGCTCCCGATCTCCAATGTCATCCCAGCTCAGTGGTGATCGACATTTCCTCCCATATAAGGCAGCAAACGGAACCATGCCAATGCTCGCCTGGTAGCTGTTGTTTTATGAAAACTCCACCAAGTGAAGATGGTCCTCCCAAGATCCTTTCAAATTAAGCGTACAAGCTCGCAACATATCCTCCAGTATCTGAATAGTCCGCTCGGACTGGCCATCGGTCTGCGGGTGGTACGCCGTGCTGAAACTCAGAATCGTACCCAAATTCTCCTGCAGACTTCTCCAGAATTGAGATGTGAACCTCGAGTCTCTGTCAAACAAGATGCTCACGGGGACTCCATGTAAGCGTACGATCTCCTGCACGTACACGGTTTACGTCACAACTATTTCCAAGAGGAAAGAAAATAAAAGAGGAGAGGAACGAAATTTTTTACCTCTAGATATTTCCTCGCCAAGACTTCCGTAGACTGGCCCACTCAGAAGGGGATGAAATGCACAGACTTAGTCAACCGATCAACGATCACCCAGACTGCGTCGTTCTGTTTCGGGGTCCGAGGTAAACCAATCACGAAATCCATCGTAATATGTTGCCACTTCCACTCCGGAATAGGAAGCGGTTGTAACAAACCAGCCGTACGATGGTGCTTAGCCTTCACCTGTTGGCATATCAAACACTTGGTAACGCTCCGTGCCACACTCCTCTTCATGCCAATCCACCAGTAATTTAGACGGAGGTCCTTATACATCTTGGTGCCACCAGGATGTATAGAATAAGGCGAGCTATGAGCCTCGCTCAAGAGCTCCTCGCGAACATCACCTGCAGGTATGCATAGTCTGCTGTCATACCGCAGCGAACCATCCTCATGAATTACGAACTCCGTCCACAGTCCAGCTTCAACCTGCCTCCTGATTCTCTGTAGCTTCGGATCTCCTGCCTGTGCTGCCTTGATCCGATCCACGATCGTGGACTGAATCTGCAAATTCATGAATGAATGAACCACACTAGGTAGGACAACGTATAAATCCATCTCTTTCGGCTCCTGCTGAATCCTCCAGTCGGCAGTGTGTATCATCGCAGTAGGAAGTCTACTCAAAGCATTGGGCACTACGTTCACCTTCCCCGGGTGATACTGCAAGTCCATCTCATAGTCAGCCATGAGCTCCAACCATCGTCTCTGACGCATGTTGAGCTCCTTCTGCATAAATATGTACTTCAAGCTTTTTTGATCGGTGAAAATCTTCACGCTCTCACTCAGCAAGAAGTGCCTCCAGATCTTCAGTGCAAATATCACCGCTGCCAACTCCAGATCGTGCGTCAGGTAATTCTTCTCATGTGTCCTCAACTGTCGAGAAGCGTTCGTGACCACGTGGCCATGCTGATGCAAAACGCACCCTAGGCCCTTCCCTGATGCATCGCAATATACTTCGAAGCCTCCGCTCCGATCCGGTACTGCCAAAACCGGTGCCGTGGTCAGCCTCGCCTTCAAGATACTGAAAGCTTCCTCACAAGCATCAGACCAATGGAACTCCACATCCTTCCTTGTCAGTTTCGTCATCGGCTCTGAAATCTTCGAGAAATCCTTGATGAATCGCCGATAATAGCATGCTAAGCCAAGGAAGCTCCTGATATCCGATGTTGACTGCGGAGTCGGCCAATCTCTGACTGCTCTGACCTTCTCTGGATCTACAGATATGCCATCACTGGACACCACGTGTCCTAGGAACACGACTCTGTCCAGCCAGAACTCGCAATTACTATACTTGGCATATAGCTTATGTCGCCTCAGCGTCTCCAGCACTGTCCTCAGATGACAGCTGTGCTCCTTCTCAGACTTCGAGTAAATAAGAATGTCGTCTATGAAGATAACGACAAACTTATCCAGGAAGTCGTGGAAAATCAGATTCATTAAATTCATGAACACAGCTGGAGCGTTGGTTACACCGAAGGGCATAAACACGAACTCATAATGTCCGTACTTCGTCCGGAAAGCCGTCTTTGGAATATCGTCCTTCTTCACCTTCAGCTGATTATATCCGCTCCTCAAGTCCAACTTCGAGAAAACTCTCGAACCTCCCAGCTGATCAAAAATATCGTCGATGCGTGGAAGCGGAAACTTATTCTTCACTGTGACATTATTCAGCCCTCGAAAGTCCACGCACATCCTGCAGGACCCATCCTTCTTCTTCACGAGCAATACGGGTGCACCCCACGGTGACACACTAGGGTGGATGAAACCCTTTTGTAGCAATTCATCTAACTGCTTTCGCAGCTCCTCAAGTTCAGCAGGAGCCATTCGATAAGGCGCCTTCGATATCGGCTGCGCTCCTGGTATCAGGTCAATACCAAACTCTAGAGCTCTGTCGGGTGGTAGACCCGAGATATCCTTTGGGAAGACGTCGTCGAAGTCTCTGACGACTGCTGGTCGGTTGATCTCCATCTGCATAGTTGCTACAATCGGTGCCTTCGGCTTGGCCCGAAATCTGATGGGCCCAAGCGACTCGTCTCTGCTACGGAACTCGAACTCCGGATGGCCTGGAATCTGGAATACCACTCTTTTGCTGTGGCAGTCGATCGAGGCATGAAAGTCTCCTAGCCAATCGATGCCAAGAACGACATCAAAATGCGGCAGGTCATGGACGATGAAGTCTGCAAATAATTCGTGTCCACTGACCACCAAGGGGATCGATCGACAACCCAAATTCACAGTCACCACTCCGTTCCCTGTGGTGATGTCCCAACACTTAGGAAGTGTGTGGGTGGGAATGGAGTGCTTTGTTACAAATCTCCGGGATAGGATGCACATGGATGCACCAGAGTCGAACAAAGCCAAGCAGGGTGAGAGGACACTAGGATGGTGCCTAGGATACGAAAGAACTACGGTCAAACCAAACTACTCTAACAAACAAGGCAAACAAACAAAGCTAACAATAAGATCTACACTTTGAAATGAAAGTCTAGATTGAAGTATACCTGCAATAACTCCATCCAGCTCCTCAGTCTCAATAGCGGTCATGGTGTATACCGGCCTCTAGGGTTGCACTGCCCTCTGAAACATCCGCCTCTGTGGTGCCAAGGGTGGTCCACGTACAACAGCTCCTCTCTGAACTGGGGCAGGCACTCGACTCTGTAGCGGGGCTGGTGCTCCGACCATGGCATGACGCACTCTCGGACAATCCTTAGCTGCATGCGAAGCATCTCCACAAACCAAGCACAATCCCAGCTTCCTCCTACAATCCTTCTGAACATGTCCTGTCTTCCCGCAGTAATGGCATGGCCCCTTACTCTGAGTCTGCATAGGTGCTCCTGGCCTCTTGAAAGGCACTGTCTGGACTGGCCTCATCAACGGCCTAGCAGGTGGCCAGTACTGCTCCATGGGACGCTTCCCCTTATCAGCTCGAGGGTCAGGTAGGCACGATATGGTCTCATGGTTCCTCGCGGCATTCAACACCGCTCCTATGGTCATGAAATCTTCAGAAGACATCGAAGCCTGAATCTTCGGACGCAATCCCTGACGAAAACGATCAGCTCGTTTCTCCTCCTTCCTCACCATATATGGGGCAAACCGACTCAGCATCTCAAACTCTGCCTCGTACTCGTTGACGGTCATATCCCCTTGCTTCAGGTCCACAAATCTGCTCAACAGCTCCCTCCTAGCAGCTTTGGTGAAATACTTATCCTTGAACATCGAGCGGAAGGTCCTCCACTCCACCGGCTTCTGCAGGTGCCTCTCCTCAATGCGCCACCAGTTCCTAGCATTCTCTGACAGCTGCATCTTCGCTATCTCGACCTGGGTATCATCGGGAATCTTTGCAGCAATCAGCTTCTCCTCAGTACTCAGAATCCACTCGTCAGCAGCCAACGGTCCTTCCTTCCCAGAAAATGTCTTCGGCTGAAGCTCATTGAACTGCTTCACTCCGGGAGCAGCTCGAGGGGCAGGCGATGGCGGTGGTGGTGCTACTGGAGGAGCATGGGTAGCACGGTGGGACTGCTGAACCAACTGGTGCTGCACGTCCAGCATCTCTTTCATCACACCCAGAAACTGGCGAAACTCTCCGCCCTGGTCTTCTGGAACTCCATCGCCTGAGTTCCCGGATCGAGTGACGCGTCGTCCTGCCATCCTATTGACAGAAAAACACCGATTAGACTCGTACGATTACTGGATATCATAAAATGAATGTCCTTACTCCTATTGTTCTGTACTTGCAGAAAGAATGGGGTGGGACCTGCATGGGCCACCACTAAAACCTGTCACGCCCCGCTTCCTAAACAACGGAGGCGAAGCGTGACTAAGGCCCGCTTAGGCCAGGGCTGAGAAGCCCAGACCCAATAAGCGTCTGTGTGGTACTCCAAGTCGAAGGTACAGGTCCCTGCATGTTAGTACAGAACAATAAAAGTACAGAAAGAGAAAGACAAACATTTTATACCAAATTTAATTTATCCAAAGTACTGAGTCCAACAAAAGCCTGAGTCGGCAACAACGACAGAAAGAAAACTACTGGTGCAAGCACCCAACCTAAACAAAAGTAAACGGTGCTACGCACCCAACAACTAAGATGGAACCTTTGGATCAGCAACGGATATCTCTAACTCTGGTCCTCCTCGGGCACGTACTTAGGATCGGCGTCCTCTGGCTCTCGTCCTCGGGTAACTCTGCCTGGTCGTCGTACTCCGGCTCAACACCTGACGTACAGCACCAAAGAAAGGAACTGTACGTCAGGTAAAGTCTACAAAGAAAGTCAGACTCTACTGCAAATGTACTGAACTGTTAAGCATCGTTTTACTGGTTGATTAGCATGCTGGGGTTATAACTGAGAAGTAAAGTAGGAAGTAACGCAGCAGAAAAAGTAAAGCGTAGCAAGCAGTAGTCGTAGCGTGTGCTACCGACTACGGGACTATCCTAAAGGTGACAGGACAAGGCGGAACCAGACAAGACAAGACGGTCAGGACACGACACGTGAGACACGAAGGGTTCACGCCTTACGGGTTGAGGGGGATCAGACCCTCTCCCCGTGCGCACGCTCAACCCTACCCCAAAACCCAGGAACTCAGGACAAGAAGTGAAGAGATCACTTCCGCTATGGAAGCACCTGAAACGCCAGCAGGCTTTTTGTATCACGGAGATCACTCTCACAGGGAGAGCATCTGAAATGCCCGAAGGATTTTTGTATCACGGAGATCACTTCCACTCGGTAAGCATCTGAAACGCCTGAAGGCTTTTTGTATCACGGAGATCACTTCCGCCCGGGAAGCATCTGAAACGCCCGAAGGCTTTTTGTGTAACAGGGATATGACACGACCAGTGTACGGGAGATGTTATTCTAGGGTGTCCACATGCACGCATACACAAGATAGTCCTACGGCGTCAAAAGTTGTTGTTCGTCGAGCTTAGACTTCGTCGTCAAGTCTAAGTCGTCAGGGCGATCCGGACGCTATCATTTCACGTCCAGTTCATACACTTATAGTCTAACATTTCTAACAATTTAAGACCAAGACGCGATCAAAAATGCAGGTGGGTACACTTGCCTGCGGTGGCGGGTGTGTTGTCCGTCCGGGGCGTCTCGTCCAGTGGCCGCATCCACGGTAGTCCGTCTGAATCAGATCATGGCGACGGTGTCAGGTCGCGTTTTCAATAAATCATATTTAGGTTCATTTCTAGGTTGGACATGGCTATCCTAACAGTCACAAGTCAAAATATCCGTTCAGCATATCCGACGATTCTATCCTATGTGCACAGTCAAAAAGTCCGATCGTCGATTTTCGGTTCCACATCATTTTAAGGGAGCAGAAAGTAAATTTAATTTGTTAAGTTGTCGATTTTAGTTAGGGTTCAGTTTTGGCTAAGGGTGGGTTGTGCTACGAGTTTCAGGAAAACCAACCTCTCCGGTGTCTGGAGTAGTGCGGACGTAGCGTCTGCACGGTAGAAGATCCGCGTCACCTATGGCGTCTCGGCTACGGGTAGCGTAGCCAGACACATCCTGGTAGCGGGCTGGAGGTGAGGGCAGCGAGCAGGGATGGCGGATAGCAATCGGGGAGGCAAAACAGCGAGCACAGAGATGGGACATCGATACGACGTCGTCGGAACACGGCTGAGAGTTGACGTCGGCTTGGAGGGGCTGCTGAAGGGGGCTTCCGGCCTAGGGGTGCTTGGCCGGATCTGTGAGGGCCATCGGTGGCAGTCGGGGAGTCACGGAGAGGCGGCTGCACGCTCGGGGTCTCTGCTGCAGCGAGTCTCGGTGGCAGCGGGCGGCACAGCAGCGGCGAGTGGCTGCAGATCGCTGTAGCAGCGGTGACCGTGGAGAGAAGGGCGCGTGCGGCTGCGTGGAGCGAAGGCGGCGCTCGAAATCAGCGGCTGAGAGGGGAGAGGAGGAGCGGCGACTGAGAGGGGAGCGGCGGGTTGGAGCAGCTCTGAGAGGGGTGGCCACGAGGGGAGACGGCGCTTGGGTTTGGGGCCGTGAGGGAGAACAGGAGAGGGGGGAGACAGCGGCTCGATGCGAGGGGCCGCGGCGAGATCCCGCCGGCGCCGGAGGGAGATCGAGAGAGGGAGATCGGGGGATTTGGGGGGAAAATAGGCCGGCGGCTGCGGGAGACTTAGGGTTAGGGATTAGGGTTAAAGTTAGGGTTATTATTATAGTAATTTAATTGATATATAACATTAGGATTATAGCTAAAAGGGGTAGATATTGGGTTAGAGGAGGTATAATTTTGGGGTAAGTCTAGGGGTCAATAGAATATGCAGTTTAGGAAAGATACGAATGCTGATTTTAGGGATATATCCAGATTTTGACTTTCAAATTCGAATTTGAATCTGATTGGGCAAATCAACGGTCCAGATTTCTCCGAGCGATATCTCTCAATCCGAGCGTCGGAAAAATAATCCGAAAATATCGGGGCGATCATGGAGACGAGACGCACAGATCTACAGAGCCCGATCGTGCGTAACACCTACAAAAAATTAACGTAAAATTGGAAACGGCATTTTGAGTCAAATGACTAAAACGCCCATATCGTTCAAAATCGTTTTGCGAGAAAACGAACCGCGAAACGGCGTTCCCAAACATTACTATAAAAACTCCCACTCCCAAATGATCACAACGGCATATCACATCGTATATTTCGGAACCCAAGAATAGCCAAATAAAATACGTGCACGTTAAAAACACGTGCGCGTAGAAAATCCATAAGATCGGAAAGTGACCTTTACAAAACGACGCGAGAGTAGTAGCCAAAATTCTTCAAGAATACCATCTTTCCTCATTTTGGAGTCCCCTGGACAATCATAAGTGATGGTTGGAGCCATTTCATCGAAAGGAAGTTTGAGACGATGCTAAGAAAATATGGAGTTCATCATAAGGTCGCTCTTGCTTATTACCCTCAAACTAGTGGTCAAGTGGAGGTATCTAATAGGGAAATCAAAATCATCCTAGAGAAGACAGTGAGCACCTCGAGGAATGATTGGTCACGCAAGTTGTGTGACGCCCTTTGGGCGTATCGCACCGCTTTCAAAACTCCCAAAGGACCAACCCCCTACAGACTAGTGTATGGAAAAGCTTGCCACCTTCCGGTAGAATTGGAACACAGAGCGTATTGGGCAGTACAGAAAATGAACTTTGACTATGATCACTCCATATTTTACACCTTTTTTCAGCATGATTGCATGCCATTAAATCGCTCAAATCACGTTTTTCACGATTTATCGACAATATTGCGATACTTTTCACGATTTTTTGTTTTTGTCGTATTTCAGGAGATTTGGAGCGATTTGGAGTGATCCCGAGATACACCTACTCCAGAGTGTCACCGATGACTTCCACGAGGGGTATTTTACTATTGGAGAGGAGCGGAAGAAGAAAGAATGTCGTAGGAGCGACGAGGAAGCAAAAACAATCAGAATGGGCATTTTTGGTGTCTCACTCGGCCGAGTGAAGGGGTCACTCGGCCGACCAGCGAGACCCCGCTCGGCCGACCAGATCGGACACGCTTCAAGTGTGCACTCGGCCGAGCATCAGAAGCCACATCGGCCGAGTGACAAAACTCCGTCCGCCCGAGTGGCACTCAGACGACGCCCATCAAAAAGAGCCAACTTACTGTTTTTCGTCTGCCTGAGCTTCAGAAGACCCACTCGGTCGAGTGGAAATTACCGACCGCCCGAGAGAATAGAAGCCATCGGCCGAGTGACGACAACTCACTCGGCCGAGCGACACCCGAAGTGAAGACCCCCAAGACCCCAGACTTACTGGAAATTCTCAGGGTTTCTCACTCGGCCGAGCGACTTTTGTCACTCGGCCGAGTGAGCCGCACTGCCTGTAGCGTAAATTGCGATTTTCAGGCTGCGCAGGGGCATTTTGGTCACGGTTTTTTGGGCAGTTTTGGGGGGTATTTAACCCCAGTTTTTAACCTAGGTTAGGGAGCTTTTTCCTGGGCTTTTTGCAGCTTTTTAGATTAAACTTTTTAGCTTTTGATTCTTGTGATTGGAGAGGAGAGAAAAGTTTATTTTTGTTGGATTCTTGGAGAACTCTATTGGTTTGTCTCCCTCTTCATTAAAAATCTTATTTTTATTGCTTATTTGAATATTGTGATGAATTCTATTGTTATTTCAATTGATTATTTTTGCAATTGTGATATGAATTGTGAGTAGTCCTAACGTCTTGGGGCGTGGGGATGAACCCTACGAGCCCAATTTCCGATTTGTGATGATTCGGTAGAAATATTGCTAGAATTGCTATTAGGGTTAGTTTAAGATCTATATACTACGGATAGCTAGGTGTTCATATCGATTGGGATTTGCAAGAGATTGGATCCCAATTCGATAGGAAACCCTAGAAATCCGAATTAGGTTGAAATTGAGTTTCCGTAGTATCGGTTTGCAAGAGATTGGACCGATACTAGGGTCCTCGGTTGCAATTCCATACCGATACCCGTTTGCAAGAGATTGGACGGGTAGGAACTATCCCAACCTAGGTCGTGGCCCGAGTTTGCACGAGAGTGGGCTCGGGACGAAATTGAACGATGATGTTGATCCTAATGCTAGCTTGCCTAGGCTAGGGTTTGCAAGAGATTGGACCCAAACCTAGGATAGCTATAGACCGGCAACAGCGCGAGAGCGTGAGCTAGGTTTTACATTCAGTTGCAACTAGTTCATCCGAAATTCTACCCTAGCAATTGTGATACCAATGAATCACATTGACGAGATACGGTGAGTAGCGGGGACTCCCCATTCCCTAGGCGTCTTTATTTGATTTTATATCTCCATACTTTGTCTGACGATTGTGACAGGATCGCCAAAAGGCAAATTCCCTCTTTTCTGTTCCTATAGCCAGGTTGTTCGGAGCAGGCACTGTCATTCGTCCTCCCTGTGTTCGATAACCCGCTCGCCGCTACACCGTGCGCTTGCGGTAAAACTACACGGTCGCCCTTTTGGGTTACATCTTGGAGCGATCAAGTTTTTGGCGCTGTTGCCGGGGAGGCGATTGTGTTTGATCCTACCACCCTAGCTATTTCTTTCTTTTTGTTTTATTTCTTTATTTTTATCTAACCCTTCCATAGTGCTAATCACTTCTTTGAAACTTTGTTTTCCCGTGCATGTACACGAGATCCACTGCGGACCCCACTGATATATTGTTTGATCCTGAGATCGAGCGTACATTGCGGAGAATCAGAGCAGAGAGGAGACCCGATACGGAAGGGAGGTTTATGAACGTCTGGGAGACGCCTGAAGAGTTAGCGGCAAGAATGGCGAGGATTATTTCCATTCGAGATAGGCTCCGGCCTAAGACTTCCTCCACGACCTCGTCCATAGCCATGCCGGAGTTGGCGGCCGACAAGAATTTTGAGTTGAAGACTGGGCTTGTGGTTCTTATGCAGCAGGATCCATTTCATGGGAACGCCCATGAAAATCCCCACTACCATATCCAGCTCTTCCTATCAAAGTGCGCCACCTTCCAGATGCCGGGCGTTACCCTGGATGCCATCAGACTGCGCCTCTTCCCCTTCACATTAAAGGATAAAGCTCTTTATTGGTTGAGGACGCAAGCTGAGGGAGTTTTTACCACATGGGATGGGTTGGCAAGCGCGTTCATCGACAAGTTCTATCCGCCCTCCAAGACGGTAAAGATTAGGAGTGCTCTCATGTCTTTCAAGCAAGGACCTCAAGAGACACTCTACGAGGCTTAGGAGCGCTTCAAAGACCTGCAGCATCAGTGCCCCCACCATAGCATTGAATATTGGGAGCTAGTCCATAGCTTCTACAATGGTCTCCAACCGGGGACCAAGCAGATTATTGATGCCGCGGCAAATGGGGCCATCCTATCGAAGACTCCCGACGAAGCTACGGCCCTAATTGAGGAGATGGCCTCAAACAATCAACAATGGGGCGACGAGCGAGGACACTCTTCGTCCTCCTTGAAGCCATCTAGCATCTATGAGGCAAAGGCCGTAGCGGAGCTGACAAACAAGTTCGATTCTCTCCACAAGGTGGTGGAGAGACTGGAGAAGTATATTACGGAGCCCCAAGGACCCCCTTCCACATCCGCACCAACAAATCAAATGTGTGATTGGCAAGACCAATCCCAAGCTATGTATTCGGGAGGAGAACAAGGAGAGGGATCTTTGGAGCAAGTTCAATACGTCGCGGGGAACCAAGGATATTGGGCCAATCCGGCCACAAGAAACCATCCCGGTTTCTCCTATGCAAACAATGATGGAGCATTGAACCCGCCATAACAACTACCTCAACAAGCTCGACAACAACAACAACAACAACAACAACATTATCCACCGAGGGGGCCTCCGCAACAAAATTTCCCTCCAAAGCAACAAGTTGGATCCTAAAGGCCGCCCGGATACAATCAAGGGTGGAGAAATCAAAACCCTCCACAAGCTCAACAACGATCTGAATTTGAAGCTAAGGTGGAGGAGTTTATGGTCGAGCAGAAGAAGATCAATGCTTCCTTGAAGGCGGGCCAAGACTCTCTTACAACTGTCGTTGGACAAATTGCGGAGCAACTTGTGTTGCTAAATCGAAATAGTCAACAATTGCCGGCGCAACCCGAGCAAAATCCACGAGGCACCATCGGGCATATCAACGCCGTGGTTGCGGTTACTACGAGAGGCGGAAAGGACACCACCCCTGTCATGATTCCTACCGATGAGCCCGTGGTGGAGATTGTAGAGCCAAGCGAGCCGGCCATTGAAGTTGAGAGAGAGAAAGAGCCGCAAAGGGAAGAAAAGTCTAGAGTGGAGCAATTGATTGAAGAGAGGCGTTTTATGCCACCGATCCCATTCCCTCAGAGGCTTGCTAGAGCAAAAATGGAGAAACGGCTAGCCAAGTTTCTCGAGTATTTGAGAGGGGTAAGCCTCAACATTCCTTTCCTCGACGCTATCATGGAAATCCCAACATACGCCAAGTTCCTGAAAGATTTGATTACGGGAAGAAAGAGGAAGGAGAAAATCATGCTCACCGAGGAGGGCTCTTGGTTCACCAAGAGAGAGAAGGAGCCCGCCAAATTCAAAGACCCGGGGAGTTTCCAAATTCCTTGCACCTTAGGCGGCGTCCCTCTACAAAAGGCGTTAGTGGACTTAGGGGCTAGCGTTAGCCTCATGCCTCTCTCTATATTCCTAAGACTAAACACCGGCACAAAATTGAAGCCTACCGACATGCGGATACAACTAGCCGATGGTCAGATCACGAGGCCGGTAGGGATCGCAGAGGATATCCCGTTACAAGTCCCGGGGGGCATATGTTTGCCATGTGACTTTGTGATCATGGATGTCAAGGAGGAGGGAGATACGTCGCTAATACTTGGACACCCGTTCCTCGCCACCGCCGGTGTCATTGTCGACGTACGTGAAGGGACTCTAACATTGAATGTTGGCAACATCGAGGTGGAGCTTCATATTCCCAAGGCAATGAAACATATGCCTTATCATGAGGAGCTGGACTATATGGACCTCCTTGACGAGGTCATTGAGGAGGCGATCCCCCATTCGATCGGCGCTCTATTCAAAGAATATTTTGAGGAAGGGCCGGATTTGGATCAAGAAGAAAAGATGGAGCTTTCCCCCGATCTCTCCACCGAAGTTGATGAAGGCGACGCTGATGTCGCAAGGATTCGAGAGCTCTGCAAGCTCTCTAAATTTAAGTCTCCGAAGAAAGCTCCGCCGATACGAAAATCGGTGTCATCGATGAAGCCGAGGCCCGGAGCAAGCACTAGCTTGGGGGAGTCACCCCCCAACACTACCCGAGGCAAAGGAGCACCGAGGAAGAACGCCCTGCCACAACATCCAAATTTAAGCGTTCTTCCCAATAAATTTGACGGGTGCATCTCATATGCACCCAATATCCCGCATTAAATTGAAAATCAAAGGGGGTCACGCTAACGACCTTAAACGAGTGCTTGTCGGGAGGCAACCCGACGGTTATTGCTTTATTTTTACTTTTCCTTTATTTTTTTTAGAAATTATTAGTGTTTTGAGTCGTTTGCCCAAAAATTTCGTGATAACGGGTCCTATTTTTCTTTGACAGGAGAGGAGAATGAGGTACCTATCATTAGGAGGATGAACAAGGCGACGAGGAGCACTCCAGGAATGCGCTCGAAGCCTAGGAGAAAGATGAAATCGACTGGAGGAAGAAAAACAGAGTTTAGAGCCCAAACGAAGCCAAACAGCAGAAAACAGGGTTCACTCGGTCGAGTATATTAGTCACTCGGCCGAGCACATAAGTTCGTCCGCCCGAGCGGCTCACGAATGAGGGAAGTCTGATGTACCCAACTCTCTGTTTCTTTTCTTGATTTCAGTATAAATGCCACTCGGTCGAGTATATATCTTCACTCGGCCGAGTAAAACTGATACGCTCCTAGGGCGAGTCTTGTCGAGTAGCTTGAGCCACTCGGCCGAATGGACTTACTCCACTCGGCCGAGGGTGACAATGCCACTCGGTCGAATCGTAAGCGGGGAGGAACCTTTCAAAATATTTCCGTTGCGTTCGCTCGGCCGAGCGACTTAGTCACTCGGCCGAGTCGTAACTTTTTCTATAAAAGGGGGAGCGGGACGGCGCGTTTTTCGAAACGAAAAATTTCCCAAAAATCGCGACTGCCCGTCTCCCTCGCCCGCTGTCCCTCCTCACTCGCCCGACCACTCGCCCGCCGCCGGCGCTCGGCCACCCACCGCCGGCCGAGCCTCCTCTGCCTCCGCCCGAGTCGCCGCCAGCGACCACCACGCTGGCCGATCTCCGGTAGCTTTATTTCGCCTGTTTTCTCCTCTTTTGCGTATTTTTCGACGATCCATGTCTTTAACGAGCCCCAAAACCAAATCAACTTCATTAGCTCTCTATCATACCCCTAACCCCCCATACATTTTGAATATTACTCGCTGATATCTCCGTTTGATGTGCAGGGTATATTGGGGAGCTTAGGGGAGCCAAGGGGAGCTTCCGGGGATGGTTTTGGGCTACGTGGAGGCGTCGTCTTCACACGCTTTCATTACTTTGCTCTCACGGCGTGTCGCGGTATACTCTTTCCTTTATTTTACGTACGCCGCATTTTTCACGTTTTTGGTGAGCACCCGGGGCCCACATGCCGCCCCGGACACGGTCACGGTCGAGGAGAGCTTCCGCCAAGCGGAAGCGGTCGGATGAGCCCGGCCCCTCCCACGAGGTGGAGGACTCTCCTCCGCCTACACCACCACACCCCGTTCACCCCACACAGCCTGCAGACCCCGCACACCCCACACAGCCTGCAGAGCCCATTCACCCTGCACAGCCACTCCCTGCCGTCCCACAGCCACCACCGGCTCCACTTGTCGGGCCGCTGGGGATTACGTTCCGGGACGACGCACACCGCGTCGTTTTTGAGCGCATTTCCTAGTGCTCGATTGTACCCTCCAGGTTCGCACACCTTGCAGACCTAGGACACCTGGGGGTACTCGAGGGGATGCTCATGTTGTATGACAACGTGGGTTGGCGAGATTTCTTCCAGGTGTCGGCGGACACGTTCGTCCGTCCGACACTTGAGGTGCTTAGTTCTATCGCCCGGACCGACGAGGGATGCTCGTTTAGGTTCATGGACTGAGAGTGCCAGGTCACTCTCAGTATGATGAGAGCTTTCTTTTCGTTGCCCGATGTCCCCGGGGCCGACCGTGGTTACGCCCCCACTCACATCCCCCCACCTTCCTTCGATTCCGGCGCCTTCTGGGCCCGGATCACAAGTTTACCTGCCGCCTTCGACCCTAGTAGGGCCAAGGCCTCGGCCATCGTCCACCCTTGCCTCCGCATAGCTCAGCGCCTTATGGCGACTACCTTTTTGGCGAGATATGAGCCTGGGACGATGTCCACGCCGGAGCTTTATATGCTCTACGCGATGACGCACCCCAGAGCTCTATCTAGGGAGGGCGACGAGTTGGTCCCCGCCGTCGTGATTGATATCGCGAGCTGGTATTTGGATCGCATCATCGTATCGGTGGGCGCTCGCTCACCGATATGTTGCGGCGGTCTGATCACCCTGCTCGCCCTGATGACTGGTGAGGACTTTCCAGATGACCTGCGATGATCCCCTGGCCCCACATCACTGTCCATAGATGTCATGGCCCGGATGAAGATGTTACGTCCGCACGGTCAGCGGCACTTGGTTTGGTTGCACGGTCCATTCGGTGCGGATTACATGATCCTCCCGAGCCCAGCTCAGACACAGATAGCACCAGCACAGGTGGACTGGCTTCCGGTGATGGATCTCCTGATCCCCGCCGCCTACGTGCTTGAGGCCGAGGAGGCTGAGCAGGCTGAGCAGGCCCACGCTGCCCACGATGCACCCGCTGACCCCGCTGCTCCTGCTGACCCCGTGGCCCCTCAGCAGCCTGATATTTCTGCTGCTCCCGACACCTCTGTCCACACTTCTGCCGGTGTCGGGAGTACCCTCGCTGAGCCCACCTCCACTACCTCCACGCCCACCACCACTCCCACCACAGCTGGCCCCTTGTCCGTTGAGCCCGTTTCCTCCGCCCTACCCGAGCGCCCACCGACTATAGTTGAGAGCGGAGAGCCCTCTTTTACTGCCGTCGTGGAGACCGTGGTTTCCACCTCTGTCTCCACCGCAGCCGTTTTTTCTGAGAGTGTCGTGGCGTCTGTCCACACGTCTGTGTCACCGACCTCTCTGGCCACCTCGTTGGCACTTTTATACTCCACTTCCGCTGCTGCTGCCTCCACCTCATACCAGCCTGCGCCCCGGCCTCGCACTGAGGCTAGGCCCACTCTTGTGAGCACATCACCTTTCCTCCACATGCCTGCTGAGCCCATCACCTACGCCACCCGAGTCCGCCAGCCCCGTCCTGCACAGCACAGACAGGTGCGTCCCTCTGCACCACCTCCCCCCGACACTGTACTTCAGAGCATTCGTGCTCTCGAGGGGGCGGTGGGTGCCCTCAGAGGCGACCTTAGGACCATGTCTGCCACCATCACCGCTATGGCCAGCCGCTTCGACCTACTTCCGGGCATTCACTATTGCCTCACTCAGATTCTCGAGAGGCTTCCTCGCGTATCCACTCCCACCCAACAGGTACCCACCCCCACTCCTACACACACCCAGCCTGCACCCACACCCACACCCACACCCACTCAGCAGACTGTTCCCCAGCCACCACCACCACCTCCTCCGCCTCATGACGGAGACGGCGCAGCCCCACCCTCTTAGGCACCCTTGATGCCATTGATTCTTTTTTGCCGTCGTGCTGCCCGTCTCTGCTGGGTCCTGATGTTCTTTTGCCCACCCCCTCCCCTCATTGTTTTTGGGTCCACATTTTGTTCATATATTTCTATATCATTTTTGGGAGAGAGGGAGAGTTTTTGGTGTCACACTTTTATATCTGATTCACTCCTATACCTGCATGCATCATGTCCGCATCATATTTTTCATTTCGTTATTTTTATTTTCTTTTCCCTCATGCATGCATCCTCACCTACCCCTCACTTTACACGTCTCTCGGTGTGCCACACTTCGCACATTGAGGACACTGTGCACTTTAGCTTGGGGGAGTGAGTTCTCACGTTCTTTTCGATTTACCACCTTTATTTTTAGTTATTTTCACGCCATTTTCCACATTTGCACTCACTTTCATCACTTTTTATTTTTTTTACCATGCATCACGTTTTTCTTATTTTCTTTGTATGCTGCATTGTAAATAGCTTCATTTTTCCCTCTTTATCTTTATTTCTTTTTCATCTCATGCTAGAGATGACTTTTCTGTGATGATGATGACGTGGAGTTAGCTTTCTCTATATGCATGCTATATTTGTCATGTCTTAGATTTTATTTTTGATATCATATGCTGTGATTTGCCTTGCATTTAGAGATAGTAACCCACACTTTTTCCGCATGAAAATGGATGAAATTTTATTATTAGCTGAGTCTGAATATTCATATGTATGCTATCGCAGAAAACACACCAAGATTCACGCATTGAATGGAGTACCATTTTCTTTTCCTATATCACTTCTATTTGCATGATTTGTACATTTCACTTCAGGATGATTAAATGATGTTAGCTATGATAAATCTGGATTAGTTTTGCTTTTTTATGATCGAAACTGAGTAGATTAGATTACCCTGCTGAAGTTGTCGTGCACGTCCTATAGAGTGAATTGAGAGACATATTTATTTCTTTCTCCACATATCTTGAACATCAATTCTCTATTTTAAAATCATTGGTGAATCTCCCCTTAGTGATTCTAATATATGGCATTTTCCCCCGCTATTAATTCCTAGCTCCAAATTTCCCAAAACCAAAAAGAAAAAAGAAAAATTCTTGTATATCCTTATTTCTCTTTGATTTGGGATCATTGTGTATATATGCTATTAAAAAAAAGAAAAAGAAAAGAAAAAGAAAAAGAAAAGAGAAAAGAATCTCAATAAACGATCCCATCTCATGTTCTCTCTCTTTCTCCCCTCTTTTTGTTTTTATTTCTATTACTTTTGGAGCTTCATAAAAATGGGGATGTAAATATTGTTTTTATGCCACCACGCTTATAGATAAGCTTGGGGGAGGGGATCCAATGATGTGTGAGAAAGTGACTACTTGACGGTGCACGACAACCTAGGCTAAGTAATATTCTATACTCGGTGAGATTCTTTTAGCTTTACGAAATCCAGAAATCTATGCCTAGCACTAATTTCATGAAATCCACGCTTTTCTATTCTTTCTATTCTATTGCGTGATATTCTTATACTCCTCATAGAAAGCGCTCAATTGAAAAGTGTGTGATCTGCGATATTGTATACCGCTTTAAATGATCCAGACGATGTTAATTCTAAAATTATTCCGTTTTTCATGCTATATCTATATTCTTGGGTTTTCTATTTCTATTTGCACCATTATACTATGATATCGAAATAAAAGTCTTTGACATGTGTTTTACGTTCGGTGCATGCTATATAATTAAGCAAAACCCACGTCCTGAGAAAAATGATCTAGCAGCTTCCCTCTTCGCTTTCTTCTTTCTTCTTCGTTTTTCATTTTTCGTTTTTCGTCGTTTTCGTTTTCTGAATCCACCGGGTTCGCCTTTTACTTATCTTCCTCGAGGACGAGTAAGAGGTAAGCTTGGGGGATTTTGATCACTCCATATTTTACACCTTTTTTCCGCATGATTGCATGCCATTTAGATCGCTCAAATCACGTTTTTTACGATTTATCGACAATATTGCGATACTTTTCACGATTTGTTATTTTTGTCGTATTTCAGGAGATTTGGAGCGATTTGGAGTGATCCCGAGATACACCTACTCCAGAGTGTCACCGATGACTTCCCCGAGGGGTATTTTGCTATTGGAGAGGAGCGGAAGAAGAAAGAACGTCGTAGGAGCGACGAGGAGGCAAAAACAATCAGAATGGGCATTTTTGGTGTCTCACTTGGCCGAGTGAAGGGGTCACTCGGCCGACCAGCGAGACCCTGCTCGGCCGACCAGATCGGACACGCTTCAAGTGTGCACTCGACCGAGCATCGGAAGCCACATCGGCCGAGTGACGAAACTCCGTCCGCCCGAGTGGCACTCAGACGACGCCCATCAAAAAGAGCCAACTTACTGTTTTTCGTCTGCCTGAGCTTCAGAAGACCCACTCGGCCGAGTGGAATTTGCCGACCGCCCGAGTGAATATAAGCCATCGGCCGAGTGACGACAACTCACTCGGCCGAGCGACACTCAAAGTGAAGACCCCCAAGACCCCAGACTTACTGGAAATTCTCAGGGTTTCTCACTCGGCCGAGCGACTTTTGTCACTCGGCCGAGTGAGCCGCGCTGCCTGTAGCGTAAATTGCGATTTTCAGGCTACGCTGGGGCATTTTGGTCACGGTTTTTTGGGCAGTTTTGGGGGATATTTAACCCCAGTTTTTAACCTAGGTTAGGGAGCTTTTTCCTGGGCTTTTTACAGCTTTTTAGATTAAACTTTTTTAGCTTTTGATTCTTGTGATTGGAGAGGAGAGAAAAGTTTATTTTTGTTGGATTCTTGGAGAACTCTATTGGTTTGTCTCCCTCTTCATTAAAAATCTTATTTTTATTGCTTATTTGAATATTGTGATGAATTCTATTGTTATTTCAATTGATTATTTTTGCAATTGTGATATGAATTGTGAGTAGTCCTAATATCTTGGGGCGTGGGGATGAACCCTACGAGGCCAATTTCCGATTTGTGATGATTCGGTAGAAATATTGCTAGAATTGCTATTAGGGTTAGTTTGGGATCGATATACTACGGATAGCTAGGTGTTCATATCGATTGGGATTTGCAAGAGATTGGATCCCAATTCGATAGGAAACCCTAGAAATCCGAATTGGGTTGAAATTGAGTTTCCGTAGTATCGGTTTGCAAGAGATTGGACCGATACTAGGGTCCTCGGTTGCAATTCCATACCGATACCCGTTTGCAAGAGATTGGACGGGTAGGAACTATCCCAACCTAGGTCGTGGCCCGAGTTTGCACAAGAGTGAGCTCGGGACGCGATTGAACGATGATGTTGATCCTAATGCTAGCTTGCCTAGGCTAGGGTTTGCAAGAGATTGGACCCAAACCTAGGATAGCTATAGACCGGCAACAGCGCGAGAGCGTGAGCTAGGTTTTACATTCAGTTGCAACTAGTTCATCCGAAATTCTACCCTAGCAATTGTGATACCAATGAATCACATTGACGAGATACGGTGAGTAGCGGGGACTCCCCATTCTCTAGGCGTCTTTATTTGATTTTATATCTCCATACTTTGTCTGACGATTGTGACAAGATCGCCAAAAGGCAAATTCCCTCTTTTCTGTTCCTATAGCTAGGTTGTTCGGAGCAGGTACTGTCATTCGTCCTCCCTGTGTTCGATAACCCGCTCGTCGCTACACCGTGCGCTTGCGATAAAACTACACGGTCGCCCTTTTGGGGTACATCTCGGAGCGATCAGACTACCAGAGTGCTGTCACGAGACGAGCCTTGCACAGCAACGAGCTTGACGAAATTCGACGACACGCTTATGAGAATGCAAAGATATATAAGGAGAGAACCAAGGCTTATCATGACGAGAACATCACGGTGGTTCACCATGATGTCGGTGACCAGGTACTCCTCTACAATTCAAGATTACGCCCCTTTCCCGGGAAATTAAAGTCGAGATGGTCCGGCCCTTACAAGATAGTAAGTTTATTTCTGGGGGGGTGCCGTAGAGCTCGAAGGGAAAAATGGAAATTTCAAAGTAAACTGCCAGAGGATTAAGCCGTACAGAGCAGGAGAACCAATTGGGCACGAGGAGACATACCTCCTCGAGGAATCCCCCGCAGATTGTTGAAGAACTTGAGGGAATCGAGCTCATGACTCAAAACGAGCGCTTATTGGGAGGCAACCCAATCTCTTATACCTTGGATTATCTTTTTCAATTTATTATTTTTACTTTATCTATTTAAGAAATCCAAATAAAAAGGATATTCATTTCTCTTAAAAACACAAAATCATAAAAATTTGATGGGTTCTTCCTTTTTATAGGTTGAACATGAAGGGGCATGCAAATCGACATTTTAAATGGAAGAAAGCTGGAGGAGAGCAGCAGATTTGAAGAGAAGACCAAAGGAGAAGAGCAAAAGGGGGATCAGGTTGCTCGACCGAGCAGCCAATCTGCTCGGTTGAGCAGCGCAGGCACAAGAAAGAAGCTCAAAACATCGCTCTATCTACACGGCCCGAGCAGCTTCAGCTCTGTCCGAGCAGATACCGACTCGATCGAGCAGCCACCTGCTCGGTCGAGCAGTGCAGGGTCGTCAAAACAAAGAAGAAACATCATTCTGTGTACATGACCCGAGCAGTCTTTGCACGGTCCGAGCAGTCGCTTGCTCGACCGAGCAATGATCTACTCGGTCGAGTAGCGCAGGCACAAGAAAAGAGCTCGAAAACATCGTTCTGTCTACGTGACCTGACCAGAATCAGCTCAGTCTGAGCGGTCACCTGCTCGACCGAGTAACTTTCTACTCGACCGATGTAACGGTCGCTTTCCGATTGTACTTTGTTCATGCACGTGCTTTTGACCGTGCACGTATTTATTTTAGACTTTGTTTGTTTGTGAACACTTTGGTGTGATATGTCGTTGTGAACGTCTCTGAGAGTACTAAATTGTGGCACTAATGTGGAACGACATTTCTCGGGTCGTTCTTCCACGATTTGATCTTATTCGAAGAGACGTTGTGATTTTCATTTTTGACTTGAGACGTTTCTATTTTTAGTTTCGCCCCTCGACGTCGAAATTGAGATCCGTCTTCTTAGTTTCCTTTCTCTCGTCGTCCCGATCACCTCAATATTTATTTCATAATTTTTGGATTTCATTTGACCTATTTTATATTTTTGGCCAAGTTTAAAATATTTTTAAATACCAAGTTTTAAAGTATTTTCGACCCAATATAATTTCTATTAGATTATAACTCTTCAAAACATTTTTGACCCAAATCCTAGCCCCTATCTTGGCTGTACCCTAGCCTTGCGTGAGTAAGAGAGAGAGAGAGACGGGTTTTTATTGATTTTAAAATCCTAATCCTAATAGAATTAATCCTAGACCAAGTAAACCCACCTACACTATATAAACAACCCCTAGGTTAACCTATTTTCGCAAGAGAACAAACCCTAGCCGCCCCCACAACTCAAAATCCCACTTGCGACATTCGTCGTAACCAAGCCCCGCAGCCGCCCCAGCACGACCGATGGTTTCGCTTGGTTTCCCTCGGTCTGACCGAGGCACAGCCCCGCACTGCCGCTCCGCTCCATACCCAGTCGCCCGCCTCACAAGCCCCCGCTACGACCGAGAGCTTCTCTCGGTCTGAACGAGAGCCCCGCCCGCATCGCCCCGCATCCCGCTCCGTTGCAACTTGCAACGTTGCAACCCCGCTCCGCAAGCGCCCGACCGATGCCTTCCATCGGTCTGACCGACGCATGAGCCCGCACCGCACCAACCCCCGATCCGTTGCAGCCCGCTTCGCTACATCCCCAGCTCCCCAAGCGCCCGACCGACAAATTCTCTCGCACCGGCCCGCTATAACCGACCGACCCGCATCTCCGCAGCGTCTGATCAGCTGTGCGCTGTGTCCTCTCGGTCTGACCGAGAGATTCCCTCGCAGTGGCCTGGTCTGACCGAGCGACGTTCGTCGCAACGTCGCAACTTTCGCATCGCTTGCCATCGTGGGCCCCCCAAGTTCTCCAGAAGTGTTGTGGGTCCCCCATTGACCCCTAGCACTGTTGTGGGCCCCACTTTGGTGTTCTTCTTCGTGGATTTGCTGACTATGATGTTACGACACGTCGTAGCTCTTCGTCGCAAGATCTAGCTTTTGGAATCTTGTTCGCGATTCAGATTTGACGACGAGGAGTTTTTCGCCACTACATCCATTCTACTCCAGACTCCGGAAAAGGTTGGTTCCCCGAACTCGTAGCAACCCCCACCGTAGCTATAATCAGACCCTAAACTAAAAGTCGAAAACTTTAATTAAAATTTCTTTTTCTCTCTTTTAAAACATTGTGCAAATGTAGGAAAATCGACGAATGGACTTGATGACTATGCACATAGGATAGATCGTCAAATTGGGTTGAACATCAAAAAATGTGATTTCTGACGAATAGGATAGTCCCGATAACCTAGACACGAACCCTAATAGGAATTACTGAAAACGAGACCTGACACCGTCGACGTGACACTATTTCAGATGGACTACCGCTGACGAGACGCTTGGACGAGACGCTCCGGGAGGACGACACACTCGCCACCGCAGGCAAGTGTATCCACTTCCACTTTTGGCCGTGCTTAGGCCATAGTTTGTTAGAACTATTAACTATGAACAAAGAGAACCGGACGTGAAATGATAGCGTTCGGGACGTCCCTTGACGGCTCAGACTTGACGACGAAGTCTGAGCCTAACAACAACTTTTGACATCGTAGGACTATCTTGTGTGTGCATGTGTGTGGACACCCTAGAATAACCTTTCCTGTCTTGTCACGTCTCGTCCCGTCTTGCACAGCCCAGAGGGCAATAGGGCACTCTCCGAGTGATCCCTTGTCGTGATACTCAGCCCAGAGGGCAATAGGGCACTCTCCGAGTGATCCCTTGTCGTGATACACAGCCCAGAGGGTAATAGGGCACTCTCCGAGTGATCCCTTGTCGTGATACACAGCCCAGAGGGCAATAGGGCACTCTCCGAGCTAGAGCGAGTGATCCCTTGTCTTGTCTTGTCTTGTCATGTCTTGAATACTTGGGGTTGGGGTAAGGTTGACCATGCACACGGGAAAAGGGTCTGATCCCCCTCAAACCGTAAGGCGTGAACCCTTTCGTGTCACACTTGTCTTGTCCTGCCACGTTTCGTCTTGTCTTGACACCTGTTAGGTTAGTCCCGTAGTCGGTAGCACACGCTACGACTACTGCTTGACGCGTTTTACTTTCCTGCTGCGTTTACTTCCTTTGTTACTCTGTTATAACCTCAGCATGATAATTAACCAGTAAACCGTTGTTTAATAGTTCGGTACACTTGCAGTAGAGTCTAACCCTTTTTGTAGACTTTACCTGACGTACAGTTCCTTTTTTTAGGTGATGTAAGTCAGGTGTGGAGACAAAGTACATTGACGAGGCGGAGGACGTAGAGCCGGAGGACGCATACCCAGAGTACGTGCCCGAGGAGGACCAAAGCTAGAGATCTTCACATTGCAGATTCAGAGGTTTTACTGCAGTTTAGTTGGGTGCGTAGCACCGTTTAATTTCTGCCTAGGTTGGGTGCTTGCACCATAGTTTACTTCCAGCTGTTTTAGCAGTGTTGTCTTTTTTTAGACTCCCAGTACATTTCTGGATAACTGTTGAAATAAATGAATGCAACTCTTTTAGTACTTTTGTTATTCCGTACTAACCTGCAGGGACATGTTCCTTCGTCTTGGAGTACCACACAGACGCTTATTGGGTCCGAGCTTCACAGCTCCGGCCTAAGCGGGCCTTGTCACGCTTCGCTTCTGTCGTTTTGGGAAGCGGGGCGTGACAGGTTTTAGTGGTGGCCCATGCAGGTCTTTTTCTGTAAAAAGTTCGGAACGATAGAAGTATTAACATTCTTTTATTATTATCCAGTAAGGTGAGCGAGTCTAAGTTGTGTTTTTCCTGTCGTTAGGATGGTGGGAGGACATGAAGCTCGAGAAGGACCTTCAGCTGACGGGACCATAGATGGCCGAGGTGACAATTTACGCCAATTACTGGGTGTTATGAGAGAGATGTTGGACGTTCAATATCGATTGGTTGATCAGGCGCATCAGATTTCCCGTGCTGCCCAGGCTCCTCCGACTGCACCACCATCACCACTGCGAAGGAACCGACTAATGGAGCAGTTCAGGCCGACAGCTAGGCTTGCAGTGGGACCCGCTCAGACGGTGTCTTTCAAGAGGTCTGGAGCACCTGCACAGAGTCAGAGAAATGGACCGTGTCATTACTGTGGCAAGCCAGGACATCGACAGAACACTTACAGGAGGAAGCTGGGATTGTGTCTGACATGTGGAGCTGCCACACACGCGGTTAGAGATTGCCCGAAGCGTCGCCAAGTGGAGGGCAGAGCGTTAGTTCCAGTGCAGCGTAGAGCGCCTACCCCAGTTCAGAGGGGAGCTGCTGTCCGTGGACCACCCTTGGCCCCACAGGAGCAGATGTTTCGGCAGGCAATGCAACTCCGGAGGCTGGCGTACACCACGACGGCCGTTGAGACTGAGGACTTAGATGGAGTCATTGCAGGTATCTCTTCAATTATAGTCTTTCATTTCATAGTTTAGATCTTATTGTTAGTTTTTCTTGTTTGCCTTGTTGTTAGAGTAGCTTGGTTTGACCGTAGTTCTTTTATACCTTAGGCACCATTCTGGTGACGTCTCACCTGGCCTTGGCCTTGTTCGACGCCGGTGCACCCATGTGCATCATATCCTGGAGTTTGTAACAAGGCTCTCCATTCCCACCCATACACTTCCTAAGTGTTGGGACATCGCCACAGGGAACGGAGTGGTGACAATGAATCTGGGTTGTCGATCGATCCCCTTAGTGGCCAGTGGACATGAACTATTAGGTTTCATTGCCCATGATCTACCGCTTTTTCGATGCCATTCTTGACATCGAATTGCTGGGAGATTTCCACGTCCTGTTTGAATGCCACGGTGAGAAGGTGGTATTCGGAATCCCGGGCCATCTTAAGTTTGAGTTCTCGAAGATGCAGAGCCGATAACGAAACCGATGAGGAAGGACGTGGAGTTTCATTAGTCTGATGCTTGTGAGGAGGCCTTCAAGATCTTGAAGGCGAGGATGACCACGGCACCGGTTTTGGCTGTACCGGATCGAAGCGGAAGTTTCGAAGTATAATATGATGCGTCAGGGATGGGCCTAGGATGCGTCTTGCATCAGCATGGCCACGTGGACGCGTATGCTTCTCATCAGTTGAGGACCCATGAGAAGAATTACCCGACGTACGATCTGGAGTTGGCAGCGGTGATATTTTCACTAAAGATCTGGAGGCACTTCTTGCTGAGTGAGAGCGTGAAGATTTTCACTGATCACAAAAGCTTGAAGTACATCTTTATGCAGAAGGAACTCAACATGCGTCAGAGACGATGGTTAGAGCTCATGGCCGACTATGAGATAGACTTGCAGTATCACCCAGGGAAGGTGAACGTAGTGCCGGATGCTTTGAGTAGACTTCCCACTGTGATGATGCATACTGCTGACTGGAGGATTCAACAGGAGCTGAGAGGGATGGATTTAGAGGTAGTCCTACCTGGTGTGGTTCGTTCATTCATGAATTTGTAGATTCAGTCCACGATCGTGGATCGGATCAAGGTAGCACAGGCAGGAGATCCGAAGCTACAGAGGATCAGGAGGCAGGTTAAAGCTGGATTACGGACGGAGTTTGTGATTTATGAGGATGGTTCGCTGCGGTATGACAGCAGACTCTGCGTACCTGCAGGAGATGTTCGGGAGGAGCTTTTGAGCGAGGCTCATAGCTCACCATATTCCATACATCCTGGTGGCACCAAGATGTATAAGGACCTCCGTCTGAATTATTGGTGGATTGGCATGAAGAGGAGTGTGGCATGGAGCATTTCCAAGTGTTTGATATGCCAATAGGTGAAGGCTGAGCACCATCGTACTACTGGGTTGCTGCAACCGCTTCCTATTCCGGAGTGGAAGTGGCAACATGTTACGATGGATTTTGTGACTGGTTTACCTCGGACCCCGAGGCAGAACGACGCAGTCTGGGTGATCGTAGATCGATTGACTAAGTCTGCGCACTTTATCACATTTCGAGTGGGCCAGTCTACGGAAGCTTTGGCGAGGAAATATCTAGAGGTAAAATTCCATTTCTACTTCTCTTTTAATTTCCTCTTTGAGTTATTTGTGATGTAGACCGTGTACGTGCAGGAGATTATACGCTTACATGGAGTCCCCGTGAGCATCGTGTCTGACAGAGACACGAGGTTCACATCTCAGTTCTGGAGAATTCTGCAGGAGAATTTGGGTCGAGTCTGAGTTTCAGTACGGCATACCACCCGCAGACTGATGGCCAGTCAGAGAGGACTATTCAGATCCTGGAGGATATGCTGTAAGCTTGTACGCTCGATTTGAAGGGATCGTGGGAGGACCATCTCCACTTGGTAGAGTTTTCATATAACAATAGCTACCATGCAAGCATTGGCATGGCGCCGTTTGCTGCCTTATATGGGAGAAAATGTCGATCGCCACTGAGCTGGGATGACATTGGAGATCGGGAGCTGTTGGGTCCAGAGATGATAGTGGAAGCTGTGGGTGTCGTGAGAGACGTCAGTGAGAAGCTTAGAGTTGCACAGGATCGCTTCAAGCATTGGGCAGATGCCAAGAGGAGACCCTTGGAGTTTCAGCCTGGAGATCACGTCTTCCTGAAGATTTCTCCGAACCGCGGAGTCATTCATTTCGGAAGAAGGGAAAGCTGAGTCCAAGGTATATTGGGCCATTCGATGTGCTAGAGCGTGTGGGAGCAGTGGCCTACCACCTTGCTCTGCCACCGTCTTTGGAGGGAGTTCACGACTTATTCCACGTATCTCAGCTACGTCGGTACGTCAATGATCCGTAGCACACGGTTGATTTCTCAGAGATTACAGTTCCCCCGGACCTGACGTATGACCAGCAGCCTGTGCAGATTTTGGACCGTCGACAGAAGCAATTGAGGAATAAAGTAGTCGACCTGGTGAGAGTGATGTGGCGTCATGGATCACCTGGAGAGTCCACCTGGGAGCGTGAGGATGAGATGAGAGAGCGCTTCCCGCACCTCTTCCCGAGCAGTGCTTGATGTTGATTTCGAGGACGGAATCATTTCTAAGGTGGGGAGGATGTAACGGTCGCTTTCCGATCGTACTTAGTTCGTGCATGTGCTTTTCACCGTTCACATATTTATTTTAGACTTTGTTTGTTTGTGAACACTTTGGTGTGATATGTCGTTGTGAACGTCTCTAAGAGTATTAAATTGTGGCACTAATTTGGAACGACATTTCTCGGGTCTTTCTTCCACGATTTGATCTTATTCGAATAGACGTTGTGATTTTCACTTTTGACGTGAGACGTTTCTATTTTTAGTTTCGCCCCTCGACGTCAAAATTGAGATCCGTCTCCTTAGTTTCCTTTCTCTCGTCGTCCCGATCACCCCAATATTTATTTCACAATTTTTGGATTTCATTTGACCTATTTTATATTTTTGGCCAAGCTTAAAATATTTTTAAATACCAAGTTTTAAAGTATTTTCGACCCAATATAATTTCTATTAGATTATAACTCTTCAAAACATTTTTGACCCAAATCCTAGCCCCTATCTTGGCCGCACCCTAGCCTTGCGTGAGTTAGAGAGAGAGAGAGAGAGAGACGAGTTTTTATTGATTTTAAAATCCTAATCCTAATAGAATTAACCCTAGACCAAGTCAACCCACCTACACTATATAAACAACCCCTAGGTTAACCTATTTTCGCAAGAGAACAAACCTTAGCCGCCCCCACAACTCAAAATCCCACTTGCGACGTTCGTCACAACCAAGCCCCGCAGCCGCCCCCGCACGACCGACGGTTTCGCTTGGTTCCCTCGGTCTGACCGAGGCACGGCCCCGCACCGTCGCTCCGCTCCGCACCCAGTCGCCCGCCTCGCAAGCCCCCGCTACAACCGAGAGCTTCTCTCGGTCTGACCGAGAGCCCCGCCCGCATTGCTCCGCATCCCGCTCCGTTGCAACTTGCAACGTTGCAACCCCGCTCTGCAAGCACCCGACCGACGCCTTCCATCGGTCTGACTGACGCACGAGCCCGCACCGCACCAACCCCCGCTCCGTTGTAGCCCGCATCGCTGCAGCCCCCGCTCCCCAAGCGCCCGACCGACAAATTCTCTCGCACCGGCCCGCTGTGACCGACCGACCCGCATCTCCGTAGCGTCCGACTGGCTATGTGCTCTGTCCTCTCGGTCTGACCGAGAGATTCCCTCGCAGTGGCCTGGTCTGACCGAGCGATGTTCGTCGCAACGTCGCAACTTTCACATCGCTTGCCACCGTGGGCCCCCCATGTTCTCCAGAAGTGTTGTAGGTCCCCCATTGACCCCTAGCACTGCCATGGGCCCCACTTTGGTGTTCTTCTTTGTGGATTTGCCGACTACGACGTTACGACACGTCGTACTCTTCGTCACAAGATCTAGCTTTTGGAATCTTGTTCGCGATTCAGATTTGACGATGAGGAGTTTTTCGCCACTACATCCATTCTACCCCAGACTCCGGAAAAGGTTGGTTCCCCGAACTCGTAGCAACCCCCACCGTAGCTATAATCAGACCCTAAACTAAAAGTCGACAACTTTAATTAAATTTTCTTTTTCGCTCTTTTAAAACGTTGTGCAAATGTAGGAAAATCGACGAATGGACTTGATGACTGTGCACATAGGATAGATCGTCGAATTGGGCTGAACATCAAAAAATGTGATTTCTGACGAATAGGATAGTCCCGATAACCTAGACACGAACCCTAATAGGAATTACTGAAAACGAGACCTGACACCGTCGACGTGACACTATTTCAGACGGACTACCGCTGACGAGACGCTTGGACGAGACGCTCCGGGAGGACGACACACTCGCCACCGCAGGCAAGTGTATCCACTTGCACTTTTGGCCGTGCGTAGGCCGTAGTTTGTTAGAACTGTTAACTGTGAACAAAGAGAACCGGACGTGAAATGATAGCGTCCGGGACGTCCCTTGACGGCTCAGACACGACGACGAAGTCTGAGCCTAATAACAACTTTTGACATCGTAGGACTATCTTGTGTGTGCGTACGTGTGGACACCCTAGAATAACCTTTCCTGTCTTTTCATGTCCCGTCCCGTCTTGTACTGCCCAGAGGGCAATAGGGCACTCTCCGAGTGATCCCTTGTCATGATACTCAGTCCAGAGGGCAATATGGAACTCTCCGAGTGATCTCTTGTCATGATACACAGCCCAGAGGGCAATAGGGCACTCTCCGAGTGATCTCTTGTCGTGATACACAGCCCAGAGGGCAATAGGGCACTCACCAAGCTAGAGCGAGTGATTCCTTGTCTTGTCTTGTATTGTCATGTCTTGAATACTTGGGGTTGGGGTAGGGTTGAGCGTGCGCACGGGAAGAGGGTCTGATCCCCCTCGAACCGTAAGGCGTGAACCCTATAGTGTCACACTTGTCTTGTCTTGTCTTGTCCTGCCATGTTTCCTCTTGTCTTGACACCTGTTAGGTTAGTCTCGTAGTCGGTAGCACACGCTACGACTACTGCTTGACGCGTTTTACTTTCCTACTGCGTTTACATCCTTTGTTACTCTGTTATAACCTCAGCATGCTAATCAACCAGTAAACCGTTGTTTAATAGTTCGGTACACTTGCAGTAGAGTCTAACCCTTTTTGTAGACTTTACCTGACGTACAGTTCCTTTCTTTTGGGTGCTGTACGTCAGGTGTGGAGCCAGAGTACGTTGACGAGGCGGAGGACGTAGAGTCAGAGGACGCATACCCAGAGTACGTGCCCGAGGAGGACCAGAGTTAGAGATCTTCACGTTGCAGATTCAGAGGTTTTACTGCAGTTTAGTTGGGTGCGTAGCACCGTTTACTTTCTGCCTAGGTTGGCTTGCACCATAGTTTACTTCTAGCTATTTTAGCCGTGTTGGCTTTTGTTTAGACTCCCCGTACTTTTCTGGATAACTGTTGAAATAAATGAATGCAACTCTTTTAGTACTTTTGTTGTTCCGTACTAACCTGCAGGGACATGTTCCTTCGTCTTGGAATACCACACAGATGCTTATTGGGTCCGAGCTTCACAGCTCCGGCCTAAGTGGGCCTTGTCACGTTTCGCTTCCGTCGTTTTGGGAAGCGGGGCGTGACAACCGAGCAGGACAAAGGGAGTGTTCAGATTATATTTTGATTTATCTAAATCGCTAGCTCGACCGAGTAATCAGATTGCTCAGACCGAGTCGCATTGTGGTTGATTACAGGTCTCATTTGAAGCCGGGTTTGAGCTATTTTCTCACCCTAAACCATCCTTTAACACTTTCCCTAAGCGACCCTACCATAATCATCTCCCGAGCTATCGCCGCCTCTTCCCGAGTCTCCTACAATCGCCGCCGCCTCTTTCCGATTCACCCACAGCCGTCGATTAATTTTTCCCCCTCTCTTCCACTCAAATATACGTCTCTCTCTCCTCCTCCTCAAGCTCCTCCCCATGTGCCTTTCCCAAACCCCCATACCCTCTAAACCTCAACCGAGCTAGACTCCTGCTTGGTCGATCTATGGACATTAGTTCTCCTCGCCTGACATTACTCTCTATTATTTCAGGTACGTGTCGTCCACATATAAGGGTGATTCTAGGAGCTTTTAATGCCACCCTGACCAAGAGGGCAGAAAGCTGGTACGAAGGGTTACCCATTTGCTGCATCGGCTCATTCGAAGAGCTGGCGAAAATATTCTGCACGCAATTCGTCGCCAGACGACGACCCAAGAAGAGGTCATCACACTTCTTCTCGCTCAAACAAAAAGAGAACTGGTCAATCTGAGCCTTTATCCAGAGATTCAACGATGAGAGGCTCCATGTAGAAGAAACGTCGTACGTGACCATCATAACGGTGCTCACCCAGGCAGTCAAAAACAAGTACTTGAGGAGGGCCCTTCACCAGTTCCCCCTAATACCGTCGCAGAGATGCTCAACATAACAGATCGGTTCACTTCCTCCGAGGAGGCAGAAGAACCAGCTGAAGCCAATGCAAAGAGCACTCCCTCCTGTCGCGGAGACATGAGGATAGAGAAACCACGCTCGGGAACCTCCCGCCAGGAGTCCCGGGACAAGAGGCCTAGGGAGAGAAGCCTTTGAAGCAAGGAGCGTCCTACCTATTCTAGGCCGGTCGTCCCTAAATATAGAAGTCATCGCCTACACCACACGAGAAGAGCTGATCTAAGAGGCTACAAAGAAGGGCAAATATGAGAGGAGGGACGACCCCAAATTCTGCAAATATCACAACGACTATGGGCGGACACCAACGGCTGTTGGACTCTCAAAAAGTAGATCGACACCCGAGTCAAACGGGGATACAAGGCCCGGCCAGTGATCCCCCGACAAGGAAGGATTCTTGAAATAGACAGGCAAGATGACGGGATCGCCCATCACCAAGGTGGTCGACTGATAAGCCATCTAAAACCCCTGGCGAATAAAGATGAACGACAACAGCTCTGACGTCGATCGAAAAACACATGTATGTCTTTTTCGTTTTTTATTTCCGTCAATAAAGCATATTTCCTTTATCGAACAAAACTTCGCTTCTTTGAGCCTTCGTAAAGTTTGTAGAGATTACCCAATCAAAACTCCCCTCGAAGAAGGACCTGATCCTCAAGAGGTGTTGGAAAAACTGAACTTACGTGGTTGCGAATGAATCCTAAATGGTCATCAGCCGTAAGTCAAAGGGACCACCCCTTCACTACTGAACGACTCTCCTAAATGCTCGTCAGTCGTAAGTCGAAGGGGCCACCACTTTGCTACTGAACGACTCTCTTGGACGAGCTTCAGCCATAAGTCGAAGGGGCCACCCCTTCACTACTGAACGACTCTCTCAAACGAGCGTCAACCGTAAGTCGAAGGGACCACCCCTTCGCTACTAAACGACTCTCCTAAACGGTCATCAGCCGTAAGTCGAAGAGGCCACCCCTTCACTACTGAATGACTCTCCTAGACGAGCGTCAGCCGTAAGTCGAAGGGGCCACCATTTTGCTACTGAACGACTCTCCTAAACGGTCGTCAGCCGTAAGTCGAAGGGGCCACCACTTCGCTACTGAACGACTCTCCTAAATGAGCGTCAGCCGTAAATCGAAGGGGACACCCCTTCGCCACTGAACGACTCTCCTAAACGGTCATCATCCATAAGTCGAAGGGGCCACCCCTTCGCTACTGAACGATTCTCCTAAACGGTCGTCAGTGACGAGCGTTTATATTCTATATATTCACACACGTCTTCTTTGTGATTTTCCGTTGATTTCCATCGTTTCATACCCGTTCTTTCGTGTTTTTTGTATCTTTTCACTTTCTTCATGTTTTTGTACGAATGCAGGAGATTGCCAGCGTTGGGGACGTTTAAAGAAGATATCATGAGCCCCCGGAGCAACGGGAGGAGTCACGCGTGATCCAGAAGGTCAAACGATGAAGACTGCTATATTTCAGCCCTCAGTCGATCGGGTGGACACAGCCACCCGATCGGTTGATGCACGCGTATCCTACCCGGACGGCAACTAAAGAAGAGCATCAGCTCGCCCGATCGGTTCGGCGATCGGGTGAACCGACAGAACTCTCTATCTAATTGCACTGAATTCCAACCGATCGGGTGAAATATCACCCGATCGGTTCACCTGTAGCCGTAATTCCTCGAACGACGACCCGGTCGCGCAACCCGCTCGCCTCAGCGCCCGGTTGAAAATCTTCAAAGCTCTCACCCGATCGGTTGACTCATCAACCGATCGGGTGACGATTTTTCGGCAGGTTTGGGACCCGAACCATTAGGGTTTCAAAGGGGGGCTATAAATGATGGATCTGGATCGTAGCCTAGAGGGGGGGTGAATAGGCTAATAAAAATATTCGTGCAACCCACGAACAATCCCACGCAGTTATAGGCACAGACAGGGCAATAAAATAGCAATCACAGAATACGCACAGATATACCCTGGTTCGGTCGTCCCCACGACCTAATCCAGCCCCGAAAGCAACTACTAGATAGATATGTAATCAAGTACAGCTACACAGTGAGTAAAGATCCCAAATCTACTTTCACCTAGCTCGTACGCACACCACGTGCTCTACACTATCAATCTAGTCAGATGCTCTCCCTCCGTGACGACTCCCAAGTCGTCAGGTCCCCAAAGATAACACAATAAAGTAAAGTTTTCCCTACAGAGATCGTTACACCAATACAAAGATAAATAAATAGAGTTTTAGAAATGCTCAGTAATGGTGTGTCGTCTCTGTCATTCAGCTCGTGTCAGATCTCGTCTGATGTAGATGTAGATGTCCCGTCTCTCGTCTCCTCAGCAACTCAGGTGACGGCACTCACTGATGTTGCGCCCTCCCTCCTTTCCTGCTTGCTCAACAAAATTCTATGTGACTCTTAGAGATAATGCGGCAGCTTCTTAGAGGGATCTCTTATCAAAGATGCGGCTCCCCTAATAATTCTTCGTGCCGGCGCCATCAAAAATCTGCAAACAAACAAAAAAAAAACTTTAAAGCCCCAAAGAGATCTATGCGGTTTGTTTGTGCCGGCCCCTTCAGAAATCTGCAAACAAAAAGAAAAATTAGTGGCATATCAAAGTTTCAAACCAAGTAAATATTAAAAGCAGTGAGCATTATAATCTCCATGAAAGCTTCAGAAATTTTAGCCTGCAAATAAACTGTCCCCTGTAAAAAGATATACGCCCAAAAAGAATTTCGGCCCCTTGGGAGAATTGAGAATTCAAGGGTTTTTTTGTTATTATTCAATGGGAGATGCGCCTGTAATCAAAAGAACAACAAAACAATAATGAATGGCCCTCTGTGTATTCTTAGTGAGGGGAGAAATCAGAACATGCGGCCAAGAAAATTCACACAAAAAATTGGGTTGCCTCATACAAATCCAAGCAATCAACGCAAATTAATCATAAAAAGATCTGTGCTTTTGCAAAGTTGGAATTTGCTAAGGGCCTAGGGAATTGATGCAAGCAAGAGACACCAATCAAAGAAAATTGCCCTGTATTATATTCCACAAAATCAACTTGCAAAGAAAAAAAAACAGAACTCTCTCTTTTTAGAAGATGCGGCCTCCGGGCAATTAAAGAATGCGGCTGTGAGAGAGGCGCTCTTGGAGAACCAAGAAAGCTCAGGCTACGGCTGTGCTGGGAGAAATTGAAGAGGCGCCTCAATTTTAGATGACCTACTCTCCTAACTTTCGGCCCTTAGGGTTTCTCTCAACCAAAAAAAAAAACACAGGCTCTCTCCTTTTTTTTAAGCACAGGGCCGGCTATCTTAGGGAATCTCAGGTTCATGCGAGAAGAGGACTCGTTTACAAGGCCGGCTTGGGTTAATATTTTGGAGTTGTGTGTTTTTTTTGCATAAAAAAATGGAACCGTGCCTTGAAAAAAAAATGACATGGCCTGCATTTTTTGATGCATGAGTGCTGGTCTTGGGAGAAAAACAATGACATGGCCTTGAAAAAAAAAAATAACTCTTTTGATGCATGTTTTTGATGAGTGCTGGTCTTGGAATCTCAGGTTCATGAGTGCTGCATGTTTTTGATGCATGAGTTCTCCTTTGGCCTTGAAAAAAAATAACTCTTTTGTGAGGATTTCAAAAGTGGTGTGTAATTCATTAATGGTTTGATTTTGATCTTGTGTGGGCACTTGTAAATATGAATCAACCCATTTGATTGTCTCATCATTCTCATCATATTGATCAAGTCCTTCTGTGAATTAGTCGCACGTTTGCCGTTTCTGAAACACTTAACACACACGTTAAAATGTTCATACACGTTTGTTATCATCAAACACGAAGTTCACAGATCGTTGCTACCAACAATCTCCCCCTTTTGATGATGACAAACTAAGTATAAGATTTGTGCAATGAGATATAATGGTGTGCAAACAATGATGTGTAATGTTAACAATATGCACGCTCCCCCCATTTTTGTGCTTCCCCAATATTCATCAATGCTCCCCCTTAATCAAACAATAATATTTTTCACGTGCATTAATATCAAATCTTTCCCAAATTTGTCTCCCCCTTTGTTATCATCAAAAGTTGTAACATGAAGTCAAAATCATATACCATGCAAAAAGAGAGTATTACTAACCATCACCAACAATTGCATGCATACAACCATAGAATATTCAAGTCCAAATCCAATGAAATTAAATAGCTTAGACTTCAACACCAACGTGTAAAGTGTGATGATTAAAATTGAAGCACATAGGGAGAATCATTTAAGAAAGTCATCCAAAACCAATCCACATTTTCCACTTAACATTCTATCACCTAGGATTGATTTTTCCCACCTCATTAAAAATGAGTTCAAGTTACCACACCCCAAAACATAGCCTATAAGGACTCTTAGATGTGGGGGGTGGCATTGCTTGACGAGTAAATACACCAATGCTAAAGTTTACCTATAAAGCTTATGTTGGATACTCGTGGGTAATACCGTTGCCAAGGATTGTATCCATTTTCCATACGGAGCAATTATCTTTTGTTTTCATTTTTTTTGTTAAAATACTTATAACAACAATTTCTTTTGCTCAATTTTTATCCATGGCAAGGTATATCATATCCCTTAGATTTTTAGTTAAGTTTTCCTCCTGCATTTACTCTCCATACTTCATAAACGATATCTCCAAATGTGCAACAATAATAATACATGTGGAAGTGAAGTAGGTGGTGTAGAAATCAAGTTGTTTTTAGTCATTGCACATGCCCTGAATATTTAGAAAGATGAACATGCGCATGTGGCAAAAGCAATAATACATCAATTTCTACATAGATATGAAAATCATTCATGCATACTTTAATAATGAATCAAAGAGAAAAGATACACATTTAAGCACCAAATTTTTTTTGTTTTCGTTTTTCAGTTTTTGTTTTATTAAAAATGCATGAAGTACTAAAGCAAACATGAGATGCAATCACACAAACAAAAAAAAATCATGCACACATAGCAATGCAACTACTAGCACACAAACAAAGAAAAGTCACCCACACACAAAAAAAACTATGAAGATATTCATTAAGTTCAAAGAACGAGATATACCTTCGCGTCGCCGTTTGACTAAGGAGCTAAAAAGTAATGAGACATTCAATTTATCGCTCCTCGTCAAATTTCCATCCACCTACAAAACAGGTGTCGTGTGTGACCTTGGAATCCAACAAGGTCCACTCACGTTAGTCATCAAAGATTTAGGAACCCATATTTGTTTGAACTTAATGTTTTTGTTCCTATATTTACAATGATATGAAGTATGACCAACACATCCACATGTAAAGCACTTAGCATGAGAATTTCCAACTTTTGTTGTTTCAATGTGAACTTTTCTATATTTAGATTTTTCAACATTTTTAAGATCATATCCTAGTCCTCGCCTATTATTGCCATAAATTTGATTTCCAAGAATAATGTCCAAACTTTGTTTTCCAATGGAAAATCTCTTTAATGACAATTCTAGGGTGGTGACTTTGGATTTCAAGATATCATTTTCATTCACAAGCAAAGTGCATTTACTAATGAAAGCTTGCTTGTTTTCCTCTTCTTTCTTTTCAAAATCCCTCATTTTTTCTTTAAGTTCGAGATTTAGCATGTTAATCTTTTCAGAAAGCAATTCATTTTCAACTTCAAGCTTTGTCTTATCTAGTTTATACATGCTAATATCCTTTAATAAAGAGGGACATGAAAGACAGTCAATTATTTCAGGCAAGCTAGCTTTCTCTTTTTCTAACATGGTAATGGTAGATTTGCATGCAACAAGCTCTTGTTTAAGATTTTTCATTTCTATAGACATGTCATATTCAGTTTGTTGCATATCAAAATTATCATTCCTATAACATTCCAAAACAGCTTCTAGCTCATCAATTCTATGTTGCATTCCTTTACAGATTTCTAAGAATTCAGCTTTAGTGGGAGATTCTACCTCATTATGTTTGGCCATCAATGCCATGCAGGAGTGGGCTTCATGTTCCTCATCCTCCTCCTCAGCTTCGCTATCCATGTCCCACGTCAGCACTTTCGTTTTTCCTTTTGCAACTTGAGCTGTGTGTTGTTGTGGGCAATCCTTTATGTGGTGCCCTTTCTTCCTGCATTTAAAACATTCACTTCTATTAATAGCTTTCTGATCATAGGAATTTCTACCAAAATTAGGATTATTAGAACGAATGAACCTTTTTCCCATCTCAGCTCTTCCTTGATCAGTCTGAATGTATCTCCTGAAGTTTCTGATCATTAGGGCTTGCTCTTCATCAAGATCGTCATCGTTAGCTTGAAGAGCTAATGGTGTGGAAGCTTTGGTCTTCTCTTCAGGTTTCTCTCTGGCTTCTATACTCTGCAACTCAAGCTCGTGTGACATTAGGTTGCCTATCAAGTCCTCCACTTTCATTGTTGACAAGTCCTTAGCTTCTTGAATAGCGGTGACTTTAGGCCTGAACGAGCTTGGTAGCGCCCTTAAGATCTTTCGTACCTGTTCATGGCTAGAGTATGGCTTACCGAGGGAACTGGATTTGTAGACGATGTCCGTGAACCTCGCAAACATCTCTTTCACAGATTCTGTTGGTAGCATGCGGAAGCTCTCATATTCTGTGCAAAGCAACGCAAGTCTGGATTCCTTTACTTGCGATGTTCCCTCATGTGTCACCTCCAGAGTATGCCAGATTTCCTGCGCAGTTAGACAATATGAGATACGATTAAACTCAGATTTATCAAGAGAGCATATAATCGCATTCATAGCTTTACCATTAAGAGTATAAAGTTTCTTATCGGCTAAGTCCCACTTGTCTTTAGGCTTAATCATAACAGTGTCTTCAATTTTAATAGTGGGTAGACTATAACCATTTTCAACAATATCCCACACATCATAATCTACAGACACTAGATAGATTTTCATCCTAGCCTTCCAATATGCAAAGTCTACACCGTTAAATTTAGGTGGACGGGCTATAGACTGACCCTCAGTAAAAGCACAATCAGATATATTCATGGTCATCTAAAAATCTAGACTAGATCCTCTGAACTGGCTTTGATACCACTTGATGGATCTGGATCGTAGCCTAGAGGGGGGGTGAATAGGCTAATAAAAATATTCGTGCAACCCACGAACAATCCCACGCAGTTATAGGCACAGACAGGGCAATAAAATAGCAATCACAGAATACGCACAGATATACCCTGGTTCGGTCGTCCCCACGACCTACTCCAGCCCCGAAAGCAACTACTAGATAGATATGTAATCAAGTACAGCTACACAGTGAGTCAAGATCCCAAATCTACTTTCACCTAGCTCGTACGCACACCACGTGCTCTACACTATCAATCTAGTCAGATGCTCTCCCTCCGTGACGACTCCCAAGTCGTCAGGTCCCCAAAGATAACACAATAAAGTAAAGTTTTCCCTACAGAGATCGCTACACCAATACAAAGATAAATAAATAGAGTTTTAGAAATGCTCAGTAATGGTGTGTCGTCTCTGTCATTCAGCTCGTGTCAGATCTCGTCTGATGTAGATGTAGATGTCCCGTCTCTCGTCTCCTCAGCAACTCAGGTGACGACACTCACTGATGTTGCGCCCTCCCTCCTTTCCTGCTTGCTCAACAAAATTCTGTGTGACTCTTAGAGATAATGCGGCAGCTTCTTAGAGGGATCTCTTATCAAAGATGCGGCTCCCCTAATAATTCTTCGTGCCGGCGCCATCAAAAATCTGCAAACAAACAAAAAAAAACTTTAAAGCCCCAAAGAGATCTATGCGGTTTGTTTGTGCCGGCCCCTTCAGAAATCTGTAAACAAAAAGAAAAATTAGTGGGATATCAAAGTTTCAAACCAAGTAAATATTAAAAGCAGTGAGCATTATAATCTCCATGAAAGCTTCAGAAATTTCAGCCTGCAAATAAACTGTCCCCTGTAAAAAGATATACGCCCAAAAAGAATTTCGGCCCCTTGGGAGAATTGAGAATTCAAGGGTTTTTTTTGTTATTATTCAATGGGAGATGCGCCTGTAATCAAAAGAACAACAAAACAATAATGAATGGCCCTCTGTGTATTCTTAGTGAGGGGAGAAATCAGAACATGCGGCTAAGAAAATTCACACAAAAAAATTGGGTTGCCTCATACAAATCCAAGCAATCAACGCAAATTAATCACAAAAAGATCTGTGCTTTTGCAAAGTTGGAATTTGCTAAGGGCCTAGGGAATTGATGCAAGCAAGAGACACCAATCAAAGAAAATTGCCCTGTATTATATTCCACAAAATCAACTTGCAAAGAAAAAAAAACAGAACTCTCTCTTTTTAGAAGATGCGGCCTCCGGGCAATTAAAGAATGCGGCTGTGAGAGAGGCGCTCTTGGAGAACCAGGAAAGCTCAGGCTACGGCTGTGCTGGGAGAAATTGAAGAGGCGCCTCAATTTTAGATGACCTACTCTCCTAACTTTCGGCCCTTAGGGTTTCTCTCAACCAAAAAAAACACATGCTCTCTCCTTTTTTTAAGCACAGGGCCGGCTATCTTAGGGAATCTCAGGTTCATGCGAGAAGAGGACTCGTTTACAAGGCCGGCTTGGGTTAATATTTTGGAGTTGTGTGTTTTTTTTGCATAAAAAAATGGAACCGGGCCTTGAAAAAAAAAATGACATGGCCTGCATTTTTTGATGCATGAGTGCTGGTCTTGGGAGAAAAACAATGACATGGCCTTGAAAAAAAAATAACTCTTTTGATGCATGTTTTTGATGAGTGCTGGTCTTGGAATCTCAGGTTCATGAGTGCTGCATGTTTTTGAGGGGGGCTATAAATACACGAGGTTGGCCGACTCAAAGGGGATCCTCTTCGATTTTTAGGGCTTTTTCATCCCCTTTGCTGGGGGGCTTAGGTTAGTTTAGATTCGGTCTTTTGATCAATAAATCTTGTATTGGATTGAAGATTCAAACTCAAGATAAGTATTTCTTCCTCTTATTTTCCATTGTTTTGTATTGTTTTTATTTTTCTCAATGGTGAATGTGTGTTTGTCATTTTTATTGCTTTCTTTTATGTTCTTCAATATTGAGTAGCTCTTGATGAATCCTACTACGGGTTAGAGTAGGATTGATGCTTGGGTTGTTTCATTTGGCTTGGTTGCATGGCATGTGTTCGATGAAATGTGTCAATGTGAATTTCTAGTAATCTAAGTCCAATTCGTATGGTAACACACTAGTTGTGTTGGGGATTGGGGTCTGGTGTCTTGTCCAGTCAAGATCCGCTTCGATGTATTGCTAGAAATCAAGTTCGACCTATTTGGCCATTAGGGTTACGCGGGGGTGTTTCATTGTCATTGGCGGGAGAAAGACCGCCTCTGACCGTCGGGCCAAGGGGGAATAAACTTGGCGGTTGACCCCCTAGCCATAGCTCACGCCCCTAGCATAGACATCGAGTCCTCACGAGTGGGAACGGTTTGGACGAAATGTTGGGAGTTATCATTGTGGCCTTAATGCTCCCGGCTGCGGAAGGTGTTAATGGACATGGGAATGCCCACCGTCCAGAACCGGGTAGGCCTAGCGTACTAGGCACCAACCGGAATATCGGGCCATGGACGTTAGGTACCACCTTTTGGGGCAATGTCTCACCCTGGGTCAAGTCAAATGCCAAGTGTCATGAATGCTCTAGCCCGTGTTAGCGGGGATTCATTTCGTGTCTTTTTTATTTCTTTCTCTTTATTTCTACATTTCCACCCATATTATCCGTGTAGCTAGCACACAACCTAGGCGAAGCTAGTAGCCATTCAAGCCATCCACCTCCCTGAGTTCGATAAACCCGCACCTTACACTAAACGTGCACTTACGGTAAAACGACACCGCGTCCAAACCGTAAACGGGGCACCGGTCAAGTTTTTAGCGTCGTTGCCGAGGAGGCATTCGGTTTGATATTAGCTTAGCTTGGGTTTGTTAGACTACGCATAAAAAAAGATAAAAAAACAAATATAATAACCTAGAAATTTTTTCCCCACCATTTTATTATCTTTTTGTTATTCTCTTGTACTATTGACGCTCCTCTCTAGTTTTCTTATTTTTGTTGTCCAGATATCTTACTATTACCATGTGGAGATCAAATTTCGATGCTCAGATGGGAGGATACGATCCTTATTCAGTTATGGTTTGTGAGACTTGTGGGATAGCATGGCACATGTAGTATGATTGCCCATTTACGCTTGAGAGCCTCCCCCTACACCATGGCCAAACATTTTCCCACAACCTTAGCCCGAACACCTCCCATCCATTTCCTCAACCTTATATCCCTCCACCAGCGCAAGAAGAATCAAGCCTCGTGTCTCTGCTTGAAAGTGCCATGTTTAACCAATGCCAATTCATACAAAACTTGATGGCACCAATCACCGAGCCTACACCAAGGAGAGGGGACGAAGGAGAGGATATACCCACTTTCATGGTTGAGACCACCATGCCATCGGCCACCAAAGACACATCTCATACCGACACCCCATTTTTCCATCACTACCACTTGGATGACGAAGCATTTTTTGATGATGATAGTGAGGATGTGGAGACTTCTCTAGGATCTGTGGGAGAGACTTCTTGTCTTGATTTGGATACCCCGCATGATATGTTATATACCTTGAGAACGTTTGACATAGGATCAAGTGGGTTGGAAGATAATAAGCTTAGGGATATATGATATGTTATAGCCAAGGCCCTGAAGCTATCTGAAAATAAAATTACGTTATTCTGAAGATACGTTATCCAACCGTAATTTGAGTAGCGAAGCCGGTATTTGCAGAGAGTCCTTATAAACTGATCATATGCATAATATGAATAGAATAGTCTGTAAGTCTGCACATCTACATAGATAGAGTTAATAATAGAAAATATATTGATTGTCACATAAAAACCATACGGAATAGAAGATGGAATATACCAAGTTCCAACATCATCTTTAACCAAGTCCAATTGTTGTAGCCATATTCTTTATCTTTGACTTAGTCCACTTGAAGTGTGTATAGAAATTCCTCCATCATTTTTGGCTAGTCTCTCTTTGAGTATTCACGAGAGTGCCATTCCTGAAAAACACTTAACACACATTCAATCATTCACACACGTTTATTATCATCAAACATGAAGTCATCGATCGTTTTATCCAACTACACGTTCTGTCCAACAAGGAAGCGGTGCACCTCCCCTCTCAATAGTAGCTTGGACTTGGGCAGTTGTCAGATTTTGATTTTTCCGATGCTTGCCCTTGCCCTGGGAGGGGCTAGTGGTGGTGGCTTTCTTCTTGCGCTCTCTCGGAGGCATTGTGTGAAGATGTGAGTGATGCAAAAATGTGTGAAGTGAAGTGTGTGCAGACTCACACAAATTTTTGGAAAAACGTGAAAATTAACGAGAAATGGAGCGAAGTTACCAAAGTTGGAGCTCCACACTGAAATCGGAAGCGTCAATGCCTATAGATGGCTCCCTTGAGCTTCTTCTTGAGCCAGCTGCTGAACTAGTGCCCTCCACATAAATTTTGAGGAAAAAAAAATCCCCAAACGAACCTTTCTAGGGCTTCCTTTGATGCTCGAATCGGTCGAAAGAGGAGGTGGGTGAGGGGACTGATGGAGGAGATGATATGGGTAGAGATTTAGGAGAGTTGGAGATGATTTGAGAGCAATCGGAGGGAGCTCAAGTCGAAGGAGTCGAGAGGAAGTTGAATCGTTTCAATTCTTTCACGTAGAATGGGCCGTTTAGGGCTTTGGGGTTATCTGTAGAGGGATGACATGATCATGTCATTTGAGACAAAACAGCCGTGTCGTTCCTATAGAAAGTGGGGGTTTGGCTCGAAAAACAACGAATTACGCAGCTGCGTGAAGTAGATAAAACTGCCGCGTCGAATTGGGAGAAAATGAAGTTCAAAAATTTGATTCGATGCGGTCGCATCATTTAAGTTCAAACAGCTATGTAGATCATGGAGAAAAGTGATTTTGAGCCAAAAATACAGAAAATTACGTGGACGTTTCGAATTGGTCAAACGGCCCCGTCGAATTGGAAAAATTTGGCCTTGGAATATTTGGTCAGGACGTGGCCGTTTCGAGTTGGTTTAAACGGCAGCGTATTGTGGCTTGAAAATGAGGATCCACGCGGCCGTTTTGCACAAGCCATGGATCCTACAGAAGGTGGATTTTGGGCTTAAATGACAGAAAGTTATGCGACCGCATCGACAGGGCGGCGCGGCCGTGTGGAATTGGATATTTTTGAGCTAGAAGTTACCCCCAATGACACGGTCGCTTGCGCCTCTCCCACCTGGTCGTATCGTTCACTACTTTTAGCCCTCGTTTTCTCTTCTTCTTCTTTCCTCCATGTGGCCGTGAGGATTGGCACCACGCAGCCGCGTCGAATGATTTTTCCAGCTTCCTTTGAGCTCCTTCCTGCAACAAACACTTAGTTAAAATTTTGGGATATGGGGCTTATTCAAAATGAAAAGTTAAGCTATCCTAAACCAAAACTAAGATCTAAATAAAAATATTAAAAACTAAACAAAAACCCTTGGGTTGCCTCCCAAGAAGTGCTCGTTTTAAGTCGTGAGCTTGACTCCATATAGTAATGTTTTCATGGCAGCTTAAAGGTGGGGAAGTCCAGGATGTCCTCCAGTGGCTCTTCTTGAGGTGACAACATTAAGACCTGCTCTTCTTCGATGGGGTCTCTCGTGAAATAGTGTTTCAGTCTTTGTCCATTGACCTTAAATGAATCCCCTTTTCTGATCACTTCGATGGAGTCGTAAGGAAAAACTCGAATGACCTTGAACGGTCTAGACCATCTCGATCGTAGCTTTCCTAGGAATAACCTTAGCTTAGAATTGAAGAGGAGAACCATGTCACTCTCCTTGAACTCCCTCCTTATGATGCATTTGTCGTGCCATCGTTTTGCCTTCTTCATGTAAATACAGGAATTCTCATAGGCATCAATGCTAAACTCATCTAACTCATTCAGCTATATAAGTTGGTGCTCTTGTGTACTATTGTTATCAAAGTTTAGGTGTTTTATGGCCCAATAAGCCTTGTTCTTTAGTTCTATCGGAATGTGACATGCCTTTCCATAGATTAGTCGATAAGGTGAAGTTCCAGTCGGGATTTTATAGGCAATTCGATAAGCCCATAGGGCATCATCTAATTTCAGTGTCCAATCCTTCCTCGAACTCGTTACGGTCTTCTCCAAGATATTCTTTATCTCTTTGTTGGAGATCTCCACTTGGCTGCTTGTTTGAGGATGGTAGGCAAGCCTGATACGCTGGCGTATCCTGTATTTCCTCAAAAGGGCTTCAAACTTGTTATCGATGAAATGCTTTCCTCCATCACTAATGAGGACTCTCGAGACCCCAAATTTGGGAAATATATTTCTCTTAAAAAACTTAGCGACCACTCGAGCATCATTAGTCGGCGAGGCTATAGCTTCAACCCATTTAGAGACATAGTATACTGCAACCAGTATATATTGGTTTCCTTGACTGGATGGAAACATTCTCATAAAGTCTATCCCCCAGACGTTGAACTCTTCAATATCCAGGATACTATTTATCGGCATCTCATTCCTTCTGGATATGTTACCTACCTTTTGACATCTTCGCACTCCCTTATAAAGGCATTTACATCCTTTAATAACGTGGGCCAATAGAACCCGCATTGAAGGATTTTCGTCGCTGTCTTCACCATGCTTGCATGCCCTCCACATTGTAGACTATGACAACATGATATTATGGACGCCACCTCACTCTCCGGGATGTATCTCCTAATGATCCCATCATTGCAAGTCCTGTAGAGAAGAGGGTCATCCCAAAAGTAGCTCCGAATATCATGCAAGAACCTCTTGTGCTGTTGCAAGGTTATGTCATATGGCATGATCCCGCAAGCAAGGTAATTGACGATGTCTGCAAACCAAGGGGTTTCGGCTAGAGCGATGGCAAATAGGTGGTCATTCAGGAAGAAGCCGTCTATTGGTAGGGAGGGATTTGGATCATCAAATATAAGGCATGACAGATGGTTGGCAACCACATTCTCGACACCCTTCTTATCCTTGATTTCAAAATCAAATTCTTGGAGCAGAAGGATCCATCTAACCAGACATGGTTTGGCATCCTTCTTGTTCAGCCGGTATCTGAGAGCGGCATGATCGGTGTGGAATATAACCTTTGACCCAACAAGGTAAGATCTGAACTTTTCAATAGCAAAGATAATGGCAAGCAGCTCTTTCTCCATAGTGGTGTAATTCTTGTGAGCCTCATCCAGGGTTTTACTTGTATGGTTTATGGCATGAAGACTGTTGTCTTTTCTTTGTCCCAGAACTGCCCCAACTGCAACATTGCTTGCATCACACATTAGCTCAAATGGTAAGCTCCAATCTGGTGGTTGGATGATTGGCACAGAGGTGAGTTCTTTCTTTATCCTATTGAAAGCTACAAGACAATCATCAGAAAATACGAAAGGAGTGTCCTTAGCTAGCAACTCGGTTAGGGGCCGTGCGATCTTGGAAAAACCCTTAATGAAGCGACGATAAAATCCCATGTTGCTAAGAAAGATTCTAATTCCTCTCACATTCACGTGGGGTGGTAATCCCTCAATGACTTCAATTTTAGACTTATCGACTTCTATTCCATGGGGTGAGATGATGTGTCATAGGACTTTGCCCTCTTGAACCATGAAATGACATTTTTCCCAGTTGAGGACTAGGTTAACATCTTGGCATCTTTTGAGCATTTTAGTTAAGTTCTCTAGGCAAGCGTTGAAGTTTGTGCCGTAGACGGAGAAATCGTCAATGAACGCCTCCATGATATTCTCAATGAAGTCAGAAAATGTGGTGGTCATACATCTTTGGAATATTGCAGGGGCATGACATAGTCCAAATGGCATTCTTTAATAGGCGAAGGTGCCGTAGGGACATGTGAATGTGGTCTTTTCCTGATCGTCGGGATGGATGGGTATTTGGAGGAATCCAGAATATCCATCTAGAAAGCAGAAGTGTAAGTTCTTGGCCAGACGCTTAAGCATTTGATCAATGAAAGGGAAGGGGTAGTGGTCCTTTTGGGTCGCTTTATTGAGCTTCCTATAATCTATGAACATCCGCCACCCGGTGACATTCCTGGTTGGGATGAGCTCGTCCTTATCATTCTTAACCATTGTCATCCCTCCCTTCTTTGGAACTACATGAACTGGGCTAACCCACTTGCTATCAGAGATATGGTAGATTATCCCTGCTTCAAGTAGTTTCAAAACTTCCTTTTGACAACCTCTTTTATATTGGGGTTAATTCGCCTTTGAGGCTCAATAGAGGTGGATTTCTCATCCTCAAGAAGGATCCTATGAGTGCATCTACATGCGCTAAGACCTTTTATGTCGTCAATGGTGTATCCTATGATATTTCTAAACTTTTTGAGAATGGCAACAAGGTCATCAAGTTCAGTGCTAGTAAATGAAGCATTAACGATGCCTGGGTATGTGGAGCTCACCTAAAAATGCGTATTTTAAATTAGGGGGACGAGGTTTGAGTTCTACCTCAGGAGAATTGATGTCCTCCACCTCCAATACCTCGGGTCATGGCGTGTCCCTTGAAGGTTTTATGTCATGGCACTGCAGAATCCCATGAAGTTCTTCAGGCAACACAACCTCATCCTCATGGTCCACCTGGATAAATCTATCCTGGCGAGGGTGGTGGTGACCTTGATGTCTCACAGCTCCTAAAGTTGAGACCTCTTCTAGCGATGGCACGATTGTGCTAATCTGGCAGCTTGTTTCAATGATCTACAGTGCCTCCTCCTGGGATGCAATGGGTTCTTGCTCAATATCATGTTGTGCAGGAGGAGGGTGATACTCATTGCTACTGGTGGCCTCTGTAGCTGGACTATCCATTACAAGCAATTTTAGTGGCGTCAACTACAGGAAGGAGTAGGGTGTGCCCCCTTGCGAATCTTGATAGTGAGGAGTGGAGTAGTCCATCCAATGGTGGTAAGGTGTGTGAGGGAGTAGATCATAGGGATGAACTCCAAATTGATGTTGGCCATATATGTTCTCTTGCATGCGGTATATACCATGGCTCATCGACACGGTTGGATTGAAGGAAGCTATCCCCATCCTTAGCTGAGCTACATGCTGTGTCAGACTGTCCATATTACTGGAAAGAGATAGTGCAGTTCACGCAGTGGCCAACATCATCGTGCAAACATGTGTTCACCTGCAATATAAGAAAAATGGAGAAGTAAATCTATGGTGAAGAAATACGTAATCTATCAACAAAGAAAAAAATCGATATCACACGGTGCCTCTCCGACAACGGCAAAAAAAATCTTGTTCACTCTCGCGGAGATAATAAAATTTATTACCGCAAGCGCACGATGTCATGTAGCGCTAATGGGTTGAACATTGGGAGGCATTCGTTGAATACCGATTTTCGTTCTTCGTTCGAAAGCTATGCTACCAAATGATGGTCGAGTAAGAGAATAAAAAGAGGTGAAATCAGGGGATAAAAGCTCTAGAGCTTAGGGCATCCCCGCCATTGAACTAAGGTTAAGGTTGGATTAATAGAAGACCGATTGTTGGGTTCATTGGGACTCGGGAGAGGTCGTCTAACCTAAGGACATTCTCCTATCCCCCACTCTCGTGGCACATGATAGGATATTCCCTTATGTTATCTCCTACTCCCCACTCTCGTGATGCTATGATAGGCATATCCTAACCTATACCGATGTCGACTCTCATAGATACATCGGTATACGTCAGGCACATTACGCTCGACGAATGTTCCCACTCTTCCTCCCGACCACAGTGGCATTCGGGGATTGGATTTATATTAGGAGGGCTCTAATCGGTGCACGAATCTCGCCGGTCACATCGATAGTATGGATTCTCGTAGGGATCTAAACCCAGGATTGGTCCCGACTCTCGCCAGCGGCCAATCCGATCGCCCAAAAGGGATGGGGTCAAATCTACAACGATAGTTGACATCCCAATATATCCCAATTCCACAATTAACCAGCAATTAATCAAAAGCTCATCCAACCCATGGCCCTAATATAATTGAGTTCAACCTATTGCCCTAGATAAAATCTACTCACTACCCATTAAAATAGAAGTGATTCCAACCATAAGGTCAATGAGAAAGCCATGGATTCAAGATATAAACACAAGAGATAGTAATACACAATGATGATAACAAAATAGAAAACTTCTATTAAGTAATCTTAGCTATTACAAGAAGAAACTAACTAAAGAAATTAAAAGTGCCAAATAAAAAAGTTAAGAATCTCTTATAAAACTCCAAAACCCCAGAAAATGGCTAAAACAGAAGATGGTTTCAGTTAGGGAAAGAAGATGAGCTTTTATACATTCCCCAAAAGACGAAAATAACCCTAACTGCTCACTGGCAGCACCCAGATCCACGCAGAAAACCCTATTCGATGCCACCGCATTGAAAACGACACAGTCGCGTCGTCCAAGTGCATAAATCGGTGTGAAATTGGCTATTGCAATGTAGTCACGTCGCTAGGGATGCGGTCGCATCGAATTCGGCTTCGACACCCGTGTCTTCCTCAAAACGGATGTGTGGAGCGACTGCTTGGTCTTTAGCTCTTTGGGATTACGCAGCCGTATCGACTTCGTCACACGGGTTGTGTCGATTGCATGTCTTCAACTTTTCTCCTCAGCTACGCGGCCGTTTGGATATCTTTCATGCAGCCGCATGGAGTTGGGTTCTGAAGCTTGTTGACTCGACCGTTTATTGTATGGTTGCACGACCGCGTGGAATTAGGTCCTGCTCAATTGGTGTTGTGCTCACTTCACTAATCTCCCCGTTTTGCATATATGGAGCTCCTGGCTCTGATCCTTTCACCCTTTCGCACCATATTCACGCCATATGGTCCCTAATCAGCATGTATTTCCTGCAAAGCATAGAAAGGACAAAAAAGCAAAAGAAGAAACAAAAATAGGGAAAAACGAGGGAAAATGGAGAAATAAACGATTAAAAATGTGTATGAAAAAGGGGGAAAACTATATGCAATAAACACTTATCAATGTGTAAAAACATATGTTGCAGGAAATATAAAGCATGTAAGCTGAATATTATGCTCAATAATATCATCATAGGTAGTTCATATAAAGCATATAAAGACAATTATGTACATGAGAAAAACCTAAGTGATTCATTCAAATATTCTCAATATTTTTGAGATAAACAATTATGCAAACCCAACATATAAGCTTGTTGCGTGGATCGGCTAGTCACCATTTACAAAATACAATCCAAAGTCTATATACAGTCCTAGAGAAAAAAATAAAGGAAAAGTATAACTTAGGAAGCCTGTGGGCCTCATCTTTTATAAAGTTGGTCTCCTTCTCCATGGGATGTGTCGTCAACCTTGGTTATTTACAAATTTGATTCTCAGTACATTTTCGCTCAAAAAAGAAAAAATGCGAGGAAAGTAAAATGGTGACAAACGAGCCGATCCAAAACCACAACGAAGCGAATAATATACATCACAAAAGGATGAATATGCAACAGGCATAATAATTTGCATCTCCGACATTTAGATATGCATCCGGCATTAATAATTTGCATCATAGACATTTAGATATACTTTAGGAATTAATAATTTACATCATAGACATTTAGATATGCTTCAGGCATTAATAATTTGCATCACATACATGCATTTAAATTTACATCGCAGACATATAGGTATGCTACAGGCATTAAATATATATATCATAGAAATTGAGCATGTTGCAGGCATTAAAATTTGTATTATAGGCATGAATGGACGAGAAATAAAGGTGAAAAAATCAGCATTTTATAATGTGCCCCGATAAAAATTTGTATCGAAAAGAAAAATCCCCGGCTTTCAAATTTATCCCAAAAGTCCTAATTAGGGTTGGCGATGGTTTTCGTGTGGTTTGCGCATTGGCGGCCGTCAAGGTCGTGAAAAAGTGTGCGAGTGCATGTCAGCGGCTTGCGGGGTCGCAAAAAATACCATGCTAGGGTTGTGGCCTTCAAGGCCAGATAGAAGATATACTGTATAAATTAGGCTTCAAGTGATCCCGGATGACACCGGTACACAGTGGAGTATTAGAACCTTCTGCCAATGATTCCTGAAAAATATGGCTTCTCTTTTCTGCTCTGAGCTGTTGGATCTGGATCCTAGCCTAGAGGGGGGGTGAATAGGCGTATAAAAATAATTCGTGCAACCCACGAATAAGCACACGCAGTTATAGCAGCAACAGGGTAAATAAAAGGCAAACACAGGGTACACATCAGATTTACCCTGGTTCGGTCGACCCTTCGACCTACTCAAGCCCCCAAAGCAGATACTAGTATTGACTAGCGCAATAGATACAAAACCACAAGTTAGAGCACGCTTAGAGCACCCTCTACGTCTCTACACTCGCCAGGCTCTTAATACACCACACACAATGTTTTCTCTCACTATCAATCCTAGTAACGCTTTCTACCAGCTAGTCCCAAACTAGTTGGGTCCCACTTGTCTAGCCCCAACCAGACAAGTCCCAAAATAGTCCCTAAAGATGGTAAAGTTTCCCCTACAAAGAACGTTACACTAAGACACGAATAAAAGAGTTTAAGGGTTTAGAAATGCTCAGGTCGTGTCCGTGTAGGTGTCTCTGTCAATCAGCACGTTGGCAGCTCCAATCTAACGCAAACGGTGTCTCGATCCGACTCCTTGATGTCAAGTTGTAGCCCTTTGATATCTAGTACGCAAATAGGTCTGTGCGTAAAGCAGCTGCAGTTCAAACTTAATTAAGCTCAATCGGTGCGCTCAGTAATTCACTTAAATACTTATGCCACGTCAGCAGATAAGTTTTCATTCGCTCGCCTACTCATGTGATTGCCCACGTCAGCACGAAACTCCGCTCCGTCGAATTAGGGCATGCAGGCAACCAGTTCGAGCGACGACTGAGTTCTCTCCACGGCGACTTCGACGGCGGTTGATCTCTGCAGCGACGCAGCTCCGATGGCTTCAGCACACGACGATGGCGACGACTTAGCAGCGACTCCCCTTCGCAACGACGGTGGCAGCGCTGTCTTCGAGTGCTTCAACCTTCAACCTTCGGTGATGATACGGTGCTCGACTTCGACGACGGTGACTCCGCAGCAGCTCTGACGGGGTATTCTCATGGCGGCAGCGACTCGACGGAGACGGCGATCTCCGCAGCGACGTCTTCGTCTGCAGGCTCCTCCTTGAGGCGGTCTCCGGCAACGGCCTTTGGTGGCGACTTTCCTCCGTCGTGCGGCGGCTGTCTTCAAGATGCAGCGACAGCGACTTCCTCGAGGATGAAGATGGTCAGAGGCGTGATCGTCTTCGAGGAACGGCGGTGCAATGATCTTCGTGATGACTTCAGCAACTCAACGGTGACGATTACGATCAGCGATGATTCGCTTCGAACTCCCTTCACAATGACGGCAGCGAGAACACGTCAAGTCTTTGGTGATGATGCTGGCGGACTGCAGATCTTCACGGCGACAAACCTGGCGGCGGCACTTTAGGTGACTCGATGGGAGGTGGATCACTTCGAGGTGGTAGTCGATGGCACTTGCTTGAAGTTGTTGTCGACAAGATGGCTTCTTCTTCATGTCAGCTAGGACGATGGGCTTTGTAGAAGATGTCGTGAAGGGTTTTTGGCCTTGGGAGATGTAGAAAGAGGTTGAAAAGTTATTTGCGTGAAGCTCTCTGATGAACTCTCTCTCTCTAGATCTATCTTACTCTTTCTAGATCTCTCTCTTTCTCTCTAATGTTGCGCAATGGTGGCTTGGAGAGGAGATATGACCGACATCTCTAACCTATGGATGGTGATGCCCTTAAATAGGTTATGGGCTAGGGTTTTTAGGGAAATAGGTGCGGTTGGATGATAAAAAATGAGGAGATCCTTGACTTGATTTTTAGGCAATTTTTACTTGGTCATTTGATCACATCATTGCGTGAGGCAATGGGGTATGAGTGGTATTTGGATAAGACCAAGATGGGTTTTGACTTGGTCTTGATGTGGGTGAATCCAAATGAATCATCTCTCCCAATATTGACCAAGTCCATATTGCTTTGTGCAAAGCAGTCCATCTCTTCCCTAAATGCTATATGAATAGCAATATTTCTCCAAATAGTGAGAGATGTAATCCTGAAACACACGAGGCACACACGTCAGACATAACGACATGTTTGTCATCATCAAACCAAGATCCTAGATCGTAGCTTCCAACATGAGCCGCCTTGCTTTTCTTTCAATGTTGGGGTCAAATATTAGATCGTCCGATCCCCAAAGACGAGTTTTCATACACAATCAACAGCTCAGAGAGAATGTCAATATCAAAGGAAAAAATAAAAATATTGAAAGATGAGAAGATGATAAGAGTAACAAACAATTTCTTCAATAAAGAAAATAGCCCAAGTATAAACCGTTGCCTCCTCGGCAATGACACCAAAAGCTTGGTCGATCCGGATTTTAACCTGAAAACTACCGCAAGTGCACAGTGTCAATGCTTTGTAATATAGTAAAATGTCGAACCCACAGGGACGCAGATGCTTATATAGTCTTGGGTTTTGTTCTAAATCTCAGAAAAGTGTCAGTTGGTGTACTCAGAAAGGTTGTCACGTTTATCTCTCAAATAGGATTATCGGTAATATAAAAGACTAGGGCAATAGGAGTCATCACTAGGATCGTCGGATGTCAATGCTAAATTAGAATTCCTATGTTGAATTGGCTTTATTAGGGAGAGATTGTCGCATCTAAGATGTAAAACTCATGGCCAACTATCGTTGTGCCACTCGTCTAATGTATCCCGTGTTTAGCCCCACCATCGTAGATAGCCTCACACGCAATCTATACATTACGATCGACAACTATTCTTAATCTCTACTTACGCCACTGTCGTGGATAGAGCTTTGATCTATGATTTGGTGGCTCTAATTGATGCTACTCTCATAGTCATCAATTAGTAATATAGGATACCCGTGGAAACCATCAAAGTGCATACCACTGTCGTGGTCATGAACTCCAATTGAATTCACTAACGTGCCTAATTAAGTCCATAGGATATCTGTCCAAGACGTGCGCCACTGTCGTGGTCACAAATCCTATTTGGAATCTCCTACAAACTTGGCTGAATCAACCAAAACACATCCCCTTTATAGCAAAACAACATAAAAATCCTAACTTTACATCTAAATCCTAAGATCCTTGGGTTAATCCATTAGCCCTAGATAAGACTACTCACAATTCATAGAAAGTTCAATGGAAAATTCGCTAATAGCAATAGAATTCATGATTGCAATAGAAAACATCAAAACTTGCATATAAAGATGAGAGATCGTTACCAAAACGTCGAAGATCGATACTCAAGCACCGAGAATTAAGATCACATGATTCCAAGCAAAAGCAAATAATAAAAATCCAAACTTTGTCTTCAACAATAACGACGGCTCTCAAAATTCTCTAAGAAAACTCAAACTAAAATTAAAACTAAGGAAAATAAACTCGTCCTTAATCTAGGGTAAAAATTATGCTTATATACAAAGGGATGGACCCACAAAAAATCTGGAAATAGGGCAGAGGGGCCCTCTTTAAGTCAGATTGTGACGCCCTACTCGGTCGAGTAGCGGCACCGCTCGGTCGAGTACTGATATGCAGCTTTGCTTAGGGCTTCTTTAATCTTGGGCTGATATGTCGCTCCACTCGGTCGAGCAGCCGCTCTGCTCGGTCGAGCAGCCGCTCCGCTCAGTCAAGCAACCGTAGGCTAAAAAGTGCTCAAAACAATGTACTGTTTAGACCGTGCTCGGTCGAGTAGATGCTCTGCTCGGTTGAGTTGCATTCCTTACTCGGTTGAGCTACATTGGCTTGAGAAACCCTTGAAATCTTCATACAGTTTTGATCCTACTCGATCGAGCAGCTAGTCTGCTCGATCGAGCGGTCTGGGGCTCTCATGTCTTGGCTAAGTGTTGGAAATATTTGTGCTGGCCGAGTTGATCTGACCGAGTGGTAGCACTGCTAGGTCGAGTAGTACGAATCCAACTTGAATGGAGCTCTAGCTCATTTTGAGTGTCAGCTCGGTCGAGTGCTGAGCAGCTCGACCGAGCTGCCTGGGAAAACAGACTTGTGCTTTTGGGCTTCTTCTCTCCTTCGCTTCTCCTCCTCTCCTCCAATCTTCTTCTTCATCTCGCTGAACACCTATTAAACCTTAGCAATGATGCTCTGGGTGGCACAGATTTGTCCATGTCCTATAATTGCTCCAATTCGCTCCAAAGTTCCGGAAAATCCACAATTTTACACGAAACTCGAATATACACGCGATAATATATATTAATTTGAACTTTGGATGGTGAAAATGATATGAAATAATACGATAAAAGTAAGGAAAATATGGACATATCAAATTCCCCCAAGCTTACCTCTTACTCATCCTCGAGGAAGACGAATACGAAGCTCACTGGGCGATAAACATAATAAAAAGGAAAAAGAGTGCAAATACGAGAGGGTCGCTAGACTATTCGCTCAGATCTCAAGCTACAAGCTACACATCATGATTACTTATAAAATGGGTCACATACTAATAAGAGATTTCATATCTTTCATAAATATAAATCTTACAAGCTTTTAAGATCAACAAAAGGGACTCTCTAAGGTTCATACAATCAACTCATATCTATTTCTTGCATTTCATAGCGTTTAATATGTAAAATATTGGCGATGCACTTTTCAATCAAAAGCTTTAACTGAAGCGTAGAAGATACACACCAAGTATGCAATAGGGAATGGAAAAAGAGTCATGGCATTCACATATTCATATCAAATCATAAGAAATCTCCATAGCTAAATTATTTTGCTAAGTATCAACATTATCAAACTTTCCCATTTGTGCACCTCTCCACTCTAATGTCATACTCACTCATTTTGATCAAAAGAGTCAACCCCCCAAGCATTGATTGAGGTGTCGCATCCAAGGAAAATAATATGGAAAATGGGATTATTACCTTGGGTTTCCCGAGTATATAAGTAGCTCCAAGCAATGAAATAAATAAAAAAAATTTCCTCTTGTTTTTTTACTTGATTTTTTTTGGATTTTTGTAGGAGCTATAGAATATGTAATTTTTTTTGGTTTTGGCTCCTTTTTGGTTTTTTGTACTTTTTGGAGCTAGATTTTTCTTTCGTATGGGATTTTTGGGAATGGATGCGGTATAAGTAGCTGTAAGGGCTGAACTCAAGTGACAAGTAGAGAATAAAAGATACATGTGGAGAAGGAAATAAAATAACACTCGGTTCACTCTAAGATGTGCACAAATAGTTCAATAAGATAATACATCCTAAACTCATATGTAAGCATGTATATTCTTAATCATCTCAACAAATAGTAAAGCCAAGCAATAACGTTTACAATCAAATCAAGCATGCAACAAGAAGGTGAATAAGATATGAAAGCCATTCTTCAGATATGCCAATGATGCGTGAATCTTGGTGCATTTCTAGTAGAAGCATATTAGACACTACTACATACATTCAGTTTCAACAAGTATCATGCATTTACTTAAAGTAGTCATCAAAAGAAATATAACTTGCAAGCAAATATGAATAGCAAGGCTATAAAATACTCTAAGTAGCATGGCAAGGAATAATAAGCATCATGATGGCTGCTAAAGCAATAAGAGATATCATCATAGAGAATGTATCTAGCATATAAAAGGGAAAAGAAAAGAGGAATAATAAAATAAAACAGGCATGCATGCATACTAAAAGATGGAAAACGTGATGCTAAAAAGAAAAAAATAAAATGGTGGAAAAATGGGTGGAAAATAAGATAAAAAGAGGTGAAGTGAAGGAATAAAGATAAAAATTAAAAATTAAAAAGTGATAGCGCTCATCCCGCAAGCTAAACGCAGCAGTGTCCTCACTGCTGAGAACGCACGTGCAAGGAAGGAAATGATGTTAGGGTGGGGTGGGTGGCTAATAAAAAATTGGGAAAAGAAATAAAAACCTATACAATGAAAGAAAAGCAAAAGATACAAATGCATGTCCTAATTCCTAGAATATGTACAATCATGCAGATGATGCAATGATGGGTATATGCAAATGGGTAATGATGGGTTCTCCCTTAAGCTAAGCAGGTGCAAGGGGCAAGAGAAAAAAAATATAAATCAAGCAAGGGCATCACCTTCTGTGGGTGATGATGGGTCCCGCTGGTGAGGACCAGATGATGGAATAACAGGTAGGTCAACATGTGTGTCAACAACTGGTGCAACTGGCTCAACAAGAAGTGGGGCAGGTTCTGTAGAAGCATGAACAATCTGAACGATGAGCGGTGTAGGTCTAACAGGAGGTGCATGTGCAAGAATGATATGTGGTGCATGCTGTGTCCTAAGGATATCTAGAATCGCCCTAATGTCTCGCTGCATTGCTTGGTGGTGGGTGGAGACCGAGTGGGAGAGGGTGGCAAAGTCACGCCTCAACCCAGCAACCTCGTCCTCAACCTCTATCAATTGTTCATCAGTGAGGCAGGAGTAAAGTGGTGGGAATGCACTACTAGAGACAGCTCTCTCTCAACAGGCTCCTTCTTGGCCGGGGATTTTGAGCCCTAAGTATAGGTGGCATCGTGATGTGTGGAGTGTGAAGTGACGCAAACATGGGATATGGCAATAAAAATGATGCAAGGAATGAGTGTACCGATATCTGTGAGGCACGGCGATAGCAAAAGAAAGTGTACACATGGTGCCGCTAAGCAAAACTTCCCCCAAGCTGCTCCCAAACTAGCGTCTCCTTAAAACACTCCAAATGTACCTGCAATAAGTAATTAAGATACTTTAGTAGCAGATTAAGAAATGAATTTGGGTTTAGGGTTCAATAATAGGAAAAATTGGATTATATGGTTGAATTGAGGAATTATGGAATGAGAGAGATGTGGGGAGAGAGAGGGGAGAAGAAGAGGTGGAGAGGGGAAGAAGATGGTCGGACCGAGTGTAGTCAGAGCGGCGGCGCTCGGGTGGTACGCTGGGCGGAGGTCGGAAGAAGGGCGGAGGTCGACTGAGGTTTAGGGCTGGGGTTCTGCTCGAGGTCGGGTTTAGAAGGTTTAGTTTGGGGGATTAAGGATGGGTTGGGTTGGGTTTTATATAAATCGGGCCAACCGAGCTAGGGCCACTCAGTCGGTCCCGTTCGAGTATTCAAAAGAGTGGTCCCCACAGTTTAAGTTATCGCTCGTCAAGCAGCACAGGCTGCTCGATCAAGCTGAGAATAAAATTTAAAGATCAAATTCCCCAAGCTATTATCCAGCAACTGAGCAGCTCGGTCGAGCTGAATTAATTAGAGAGCGATGTTTTGAGCTCATTCTGACTGTGACTGTAGCTCAACTGAGTAGGGTGGCCACTCGGTCGAGTGAAATTGATTACAGAGTGCTCTTTTTGCTCTCTCCTTCAGCTGATTGTAGCTCGACCGAGCAGGTTAGCTACTCGGCCGAGTGACCTTCTATTTCCATCAAAGTTAAGTATGGCTCTCCTCCTCGTTTCTTCTCGATTCCTTCTCCAAATTTTCATCGTTTTACGTGCTCTCTCCATTGTTCGCCTGTAAAAGGTAGAACACGTCAGAAATTTTTATAATTTTTATAATTTTTATAATTTTTATATTTCTAATGAAAAAATAAAAAAATTTGTTTTGTTTTTGAGCAAAATGAAGAAAAACTAAATGAATAGAACTAAAAAGATAAAAAAATTTGGGTTGCCTCCCGAGAAGCGCTTGTTTAAAGTCGTAAGATCGACTCCCTTAAGATTTTCAATGAAGCTTTTTGATGTTATGCACATATGAAATGCGCTCGTCGAGTTTTCCAATGAGTCCATGTGGTGGGAGTTGGCTTGCCTCGCTTCATTGGCCCTCAGCGACCGTGAAGATCGTAGCCTCCGATTGTTTATTATGTAATGGTATACCGAGCAGCTCCTCATCTAAAACTCTCAAATAGGCGGCCAACGCCTTGTCATGTATGACGTCACCGTCATCGGCTAAGATCTTTTCATGGGATCTCTAGTAATCTCCTCCATGGCATATTCATCGATAGCTTCTTCCTCTAGGAGCTCAAGGTAGCTAGCATCTTCGCATGGGAAGCGCTCCTTCATTGGCTTTTGGAGGTGGAACTCGATCTCAATATTTCCAACGTTCAAAGAAAACGTCCCTTCACAGACGTCGATCAAGACTCCAGCTGTGGCTATGAATGAATGTTCCAAGATAATTTGAGAACTCCCCTTCTCGGACATGTCCATAATGACAAAGTCCACAGGCATGCAAATCCCACCCGGTATTTGTAGAATGACATCGCGTGCGATGCCGACCGGGTAAGTGATGGACTGGTCTGCTAGTTGTATACTCATGCTGGTGGGCTCAAGCACCATTCCCGTATTTAGTCCCTTAAATATGGAGAGCGGCATCAATCTAATGCTCACCCCCAAGTCAATGAGCGCTCTATTAATGGGGATGCTGCCAATGGAGCACGACACCATGAAGCGTCCGGGATCAGATAGTTTCTTTGGTAAGGTATTCTTGAGGACCGAAGTACAGCTATCTGCCAACTTTACCCCCTCTTGTTTCTGCTTCCCCGCTATCAAGTCCTTCAGAAATTTAGCATATGTGGGGATCTTGGTAAGCGCATCCATGCAAGGGATGTTTAAGTGAACACCCCTTAAAAGGTCTATAAACTTAGCATACTTCTTTTCAAGCTTTGCCATGGCTAATCTCAGCAGGTATGGAGGGGGAGGACGGCTTCCCTTGTCCTTGTTGGCATCCTTCGGCATAATGTTTTCAGAAATAGGAACATCCGTCGGTGCCGTAGTGATGGGAATAGGCGACATGGTAGGTGAAGCCTCCTTCTCTGCATTGGCATGCGGTTCATCAATAATTCTCTCCTCGTCCTCTGCAAATATAGGCTCAGAGATGGTGGTACCTTCCTCTTGAATAGGCGTCGATGCTTGTTGATCCACTGTCTTATATACCAGCACCATCACAGTGTTGGTACTCTTTCCTCCTCTCGTCATAACTGCTACCACTGCGTTGACTTGGCCCCATGGATTTGGCTCCAGGTAAGATGACAGTCTCCCTTGAACCTTCATAAGTTGAGTCATTTGGGCTGCCAAGCCATCAACGGAGACTTGCAGTTGCTTTTGATTGGCAGAAAATTCTGAACTAATCTTTGTTTACGTGCTAATAAAGGCCTCAAAAGTCACCTCCACTTCAGATTTTTGTGCCGCCGGTTGGTACTGCTGATGTGGTTGCTGATAAGGCTGACGATTATAATACCCCGGTTGCCTATAAGGCCCAGATGGCCTGAATCTATATTGCTGCTATTGTGGAGGTTGGCCTTGTTTTTGTGGAGGTTGTGGTGGCCTTAGTTGGGATGGTGGTTGCAATGCTCCGTTGGAGTTGCTGTAAGAGAACCCATGATGTGATTTTCACACTGGATTTGACCACTGAGGTCTAGGATTTCTCCCCTCACATGCTATATAATTGACTTACTTCGTCAGTGCACCCATTCCTTCACAGGATCCTTCTATTGGATCATACCCTTGCTCGGCGTAATCTTCATAAGTAGTATATACTGGATCTTTGAAAGTAGTAGGAATAGCATCCAACCTCTGCTCAATTCACGCAACCTGCTTGCAAAGAGTTTCAAGTTGCCCCTCAAGCTGTGTGGATGCCTTTACCTCAGAACCGGTTCCTCTAAATGTTGAGCGATCATCGCTTCATTGTTGGTTGTTGGAGGCCATTTGTTCTAGCAGTGATGTGGCATTCTCTGGTGGCTTAGACAATAGTGCACCTTGTGTAGAGGCGTCAATAATCATTTAGGTGTCGGGCTTGTGACCATTATAAAAGCTTTGGATGAGATCCCAATCCGGAATGCCATAGTATGGCACTGATATTGTAAGTCTTTAATGCATTTCTATGCTTCGTAGATTGACTTCTGTGGGAGTTGCTTAAAGTTCGTGATCGCGCCCCTTATCCTCACCGTTTTGGACGGTGGATAGAACTTGTTGATGAAGGCTAAGGCCAACTGTTTCCAAGTTTTGAAAGTATTCATGAGGTGCGCCCTCAACCAATAAGCCGCTTTGTCCCCTCAGAGTAAATGGAAATAGCCGTAGCTTTATTGCGTCGCCGCTCACATCCTTAACTTGGAAAGTGTCGTACTTTTCCAAGAAGAGGTCTATATGATGGTTGGGATTCTTATGCATATGCCCATGGAATGGATCCTGTTGCATCAGATTTATTAACCCAGTAATTCAAAATTTCCATCCGTCAGTTGTGGTCTCAAGATAGCAGATATACTGTATAAATTAGGCTTCATGTGATCCCGGATGACGCCGGTACGTAGATGAGTATTAGAACCTTTTGCCATTGATTCCTAAAAAATATGGCTCCTCTTTTTTGCTCTGAGCCACCTTGCTGTTCTTTCTATCTTGGGGTCAAATATTAGATCGTTTGATCCCCCAAGGCGAGTGTTCATGCACAAGCAACAACTCGAGAAAATGTCAGTAGCAAAGGAAAAAAATAAAAATATGGAAAGATGAGAAGATGATAAGAGTAACTAAAACTTTCTTTAACAAAGAAAATAACCCAAGTATAAACTGTTGCCTCCCTGGCAATGACACCAAAAGCTTGGTCGATCCGGATTTTAACCCGAAAACTACCGCAAGTTCACGGTGTCAATGCATTATAATATAGTAAAATGTCGAACCCACAGGGAGGCATATGCTTATATAGTCTTGGGTTTTGTTCTAAATCTCAGAAAAGTGTTAGTTGGTGTACTCAGAAAGATTGTCACATTTATCTCTCAAATAGGATTGTCAGTAATATAAAAGACTAGGGCAATATGAGTCATCACTAGGATCATTGGATGTCAATGCTAAATTAGAATTCCTATGTTGAATTGGCTTTATTAGGGAGAGATTGTCAAATCTAAGATGTAAAACTCATGACCAACTGTCGTTGTGCCACTCGTCTAATTTATCTCGTGTTTAGCCCCACAGTCGTGGATAGCCTCACACGCGATCCATGCATTATGATCGACAACTATTCTCAGTCTCTACTCACGCCACTACCGTGGATAGAGCTTTGATCTATGATTTGGTGGCTCTCATTGACGCTATTATCGTAGTCATCAATCTGTAATATAGGATGCCGGTGGAAACCATCAAAGTGCATGCCACTATCGTGGTCATGAACTCCAATTGAATTCACTAACGTGCCTAATTAAGTCCACATGATATCCGTCCAAGATGTGCGCCACTGTCGTGGTCACAAATCCTATTTGGAATCTCCTACAAACTTGGCTGGATCAACCAAAACGCATCCCTTTTATGGCAAAACAACATAAAAGTACTAACTTTACATCTAAATCCTAGGATCCCAGGGTTAATCCATTAGTCCTAGATAAGACTACTCACAATTCATTGAAAGTTCAATGGGAAATTTGATAATAGAGATAGAATTCATGATCCGCAATAAAAAACATCAAAACAAGCATAGAAAGATGAGAGATCGTTACCAAAACGTCGAAGATCGATAATCAAGCACCGAGAATTGTCTTCAACAATAACGACGGCTCTTAAAATTCTCGAAGAAAACTTAAACTAAAATTAAAACTAAGGAAAATAAACTCGTCCCTAATCTAGGGTAAAAATTGTGCTTATATACAAAGGGATGGACCCCACAAAAATCTAGAAATAGGGCATATGGGCCCTCTTTAAGTCAGGTTGTGGCGCCCTACTCAGTCGAGTAGTGGCGTCGCTTGGTCGAGTACTGATAAGCAGCTCCACTTAGGGCTTCTTCAGTCCTGGGCTGATAGGCCACTTCGCTCGGTCGAGCAGCTGCTTCGCTTGGTCGAGCTACAGTAGGCTAAAATAGTGCTCAAAAACATTGTACTGTTTAGACCGTACTCGGTCGAGTAGATGCTCTGCTAGGTCGAGTTGCCTTGCATACTCGGTCGAGCTACCGTGGCTTGAGAAACCCTTGAAATCTTTATACTGTTTTGATCCTACTCGATCGAGCAGCTGGTCTGCTCGATCGAGTGGTCTGGGGCTCTAATGTCTTGGCTAAGTATTGGAAATATTTGCGCTGGCCGAGTTGATCTGACCAAGTGGCAGCACTGCTCGGTCGAGTAGTACGTATCCGACTTGAATGGAGCTCTAGCTGATTCTGAGTGTCAGCTCGGTCGAGTACTGAGCAGCTCGACCGAGCTGCCTGGGAAAACAGACTTGCTCTTTTGGGCTTCTTCTCTCGTTTGCTTCTCCTCCTCTCCTCCAATCTTCTTCTTCACCTCGTCGAACACCTATTGAACCTTAAAAATGTTGCTCTGGGTGGAACAGATATGTCCATGTACTATAATTGCTTCAATTTGCTCCAGAGTTCTTGAAAATCCACAATTCTATACGAAACTCGAATATATCTTTAAACACGCGATAAATATATAAATATGAACTTTGGATAGCGAAAATGATATGAAATGATGCGATAAAAGTAAGAAAAATATGGACATATCACATGCCTACGTCTCCGTAGAACATACCCAAATAAAATACACATAGAAATCAACGAAATACGTGATATAACATGAATATATGGCGAAAAGATATTAAAATCAAGGATTACAAAGCCCTAACTACATCACAACCAACACATATGAAGATTAGCCATGCATGGAGAGAAAAGATTCAATATTCATAGACAAATACATCATCAAATAGTCAAAATACGTGAAGAATACTCCAAATACAAACCAAATACTCAAAATACAAGGAAAACGTGAGGGAATTTATCACTAATTCACTTCAAGTAGACTCTATATCTCCTTCAACAATGGCCATCTGCCTTTGTCTCCTGGGCCTCTAAAAGTTACGACCCACGCTCTCTAGAGCTCCAAATACGTAAAGAATACCCCTCAAAACTCTAGAAATACACTTATATATACATTGCGGGTTTGGGGAGCTTAGCGGGTTGAAACCTGCATCCAAATACACTTTAAATCCAAACTTACGATCGCTACATTTTATATCTGTCGGATGAAGCTGGATTAAATGTGACAATGCCACGTGTCCTTCTCAGCGAATCTCGTCCGTTTCTTTTTGAATCCGAATTCACGTTGGAGTCCGACTCCATCTGTGCTCTTTAGCAACCGTTGGATCAAGAGATGGATGTGTCAGATGCAGCCACATCGCCCATTCTTTGATGCACTCCGAACCTGCTACGTAACGCGATGGTGACCGTTCGATCGAGCGGGACGTCGACTTGATCAAGGCACGTGTCCAACGATCACATGCTCGTATTGAGTCTGCTTCGCTGGTTTGAACTGATGTCAGCCATTGGATCAGCATCTGGCAGTTAATAATTAGCCGCGTCACCCTTAAGCCTCAGTCGTCGGATGAGAGCAGGGATTGCTGGGATGGCGCCACATAAAGACGTATTTTGGACATATAAAGACGTATTTTGGCCATATTTCTTTATTTAATTAGTATTCTGCATTCAAAAATTCATAGAAATTATCATAGATCTCAGAAAAATATAAATAAATAGTCGTTGGAATCGTGTGACTGAGATCTACACATGAAAAATACTAAAAAGGTAGAAATACTCAATATAGTACTTTTTTGCTTAAACCAAGTGATTTCTCTAATAAATGACAATATTCTAAATACGATTGTATTAGAGATCAAATATGCATCAAATACGCACAAAATGACACTAGATGAGGGGTTAAATATGTTTACCCCGAATCAGTCTTCTTTAATTTAGTACGTTTCAATTTAAACATATGATTTTCTTCTTCTAAATCTTTTACATTACATCTTTTATGAAGGTTTTTAGTTCTTGGTACTTCCTAATCAATTTCTCATGAGTACTACATAACTCATCATAAGCACCATTAATATAAAAATTAAAAATATCATTATCATACTCATTATTATTATCACTACTATCATTATTATCACTATCATTATTACAACTAGCTACATCAATAACATGGGTAGATGTACTTACCTTTGAGGTGGATGCCATTAAGCACATTAGTGCTCTTGCCTCCATTTCTTCTTTTGAGGAGGATGATGATGAGGATGATGATTCCTCCAAGCTTTCTTCTCCATCACTACAGTCCCATGTCGTACAAGCTCTTTTCTTTGGCTTCTTGAATTTCTGCTCTTTGTTGCTTCTTCTCTTTCTTGTCTCCTTGTCTTTGTTTTTGTACTTGTCATTCTCCTTGATTCTTCTTCTCATATCCTTGCTTTCAAGTCTCCCATTGTCTTTGTTCCTTTCCAAGGGACAATCCCTTCTAACGTGTCCTGGTTTATTACAACCAAAATAAATAATCTCGTTAGCTAAACATGAACGTCGTTTAAAGAACTTACCGCTTAGAAACTTCTTAAAGCTTTTGGAAAGAAGTGCCATTTCTGTCTCCTCATGTTCTGAGAATTCGGACTTCGTATCACTAGCTTTGGCCTTGAATGCTTTTGGTTGTGCATCCTTCTTCTCTTCATTTAGCTCAATCTCAGATGCCATGTGATTGCCCATGAGCGCCTCCAACGCGACTTTGTTAATGTCATCGGATTCACGTATGTCTGTTATCTTCGGTTTCCATTTCGGCCTCAATGCCCTAATTACCTTCATTACTTGTTCATACATAGAAATCTTTTTGCCTAATCCAGCAAGATCATTAATAATTACCCAGAATCTAGTATTCATTTAATAAATAGAAATTCATTCTCAAGCATTTTAAATGATTCAAATTTGGAATTCAACATATTAATTCGGGATTCATTTACCTTGTCGATCCCCTTATGCGTTACCTCTAACGTATACCACATTTGGTGAGTGGTCTCACATTGAGATACGCCGGTGAACTTATTACCTGTAAATGCAAAAAATAATGCATTCATAGATTTGGCATTGAGATTATCTTTCTTTTTCACTTCCCTTTCCCACATCTCTATGGGTGTCGTAGGCCGATTGTATCCGTTCTTTGTTATGGCCCAAATGTCTAAGTCAAGCAATTGGAGATGATATATCATACATATCTTCCAGTTGTGATAGTTGGTGCCATCAAAAAGTGGGGTCGGGTTGTTGAGAAGACTTCTCCATGATGTGAAGTTGATGTCATCTTTCAACCAATGCTTTGATACCACGTGTTGGATCATGAAGGTGGCAAGCTAAACACTAGGGGTGATTAGTGTTTCAAAAATTATTGCACAATTAAAATAAATCCCTCTAAATTTAGACTAAGTATCTTGAGGGAGTTACCTCCTTAAGAACTTAATCAACTCAATGTAATACTTGAAAGAGATTATAAGAGTATAAATTATGCAGCGGAGTTGAAAAAATAACAAGAATGCAAGTAATGAAATGGAGAGAAGATCACAATGAAACACATGAGAATTTATCCTGGTTCACACACCCTGAGCTACTTCAGTCCCCAAACTCCTTGTTGAGATTTTCCACTAACCAACTCTCTCCAAATAGAGCAAACGCCTCACAGCGAGGGCTTCTACAACAGACACCTAGCTTCTCTTGCTAGGGTTTCCAAATTCAACCAATAAACCTCTTCTCCAAAAATGACCTCAAAGAGGATTTTTACGATACAATTATAGCAAGTGCAATACAAACACTTAGGCACTTACCACCACGCCTTTAGTGGATTTACAAACCTCTTTTCATTTGAAGATGGTGGTGATGCAACAGCTTCCCTTTAGCCAATAAAGATTGGAGCTTGTGAAGTGGCTAATGAAAGAAAACTATCCCTTAATTTATAAGAAGATGAGTTAAGCTTAGAGAGATCAAGAGATTTAAATATTGATTTGTTTCTTAGAAATATGAAGTTTAAAACAGTGAGAAAACAGAATCAATTTTAGCCAAGAAAAAGAATTTGCTTAAAAGTTTTGAGCTGAAAATTGTTTTAGCTTAAAAAAGCTCGGAGAAGGAGACTTGAATGCTTTATAAAACTTGGAAAATTTATCATTAAAATCTCTTTAAATCTCCAGCCAACTTCCAGCTATTATAGCCTAACTAGCCAAACACAATCATTCTCCAAAATACCCTTCAAACAGTTGAAAAAACAAAACCCCATAAAATCTGGAACTGTGTCGTCAAGTTCAAAGTAATTGACCGTTGTTAAGCTAGTAGTCGACTCCCTAATCAACTGCGGTCGAATACTAGTAAAGTTACAGTCGAATCTTTTAGGGTCCATAGGGCACAACTCTTCTCCCATTCAAAATAGTCGACTTTTATCAAAGAATAGCCGACTCTAACTCGGATACATGGGGTTTTGGCTTTGAAAACATCATGAAATCATTTCAAAACTATTTTAAAACTTTTCTAAATCATTTTGTGGGTTTTAAAAAACTTTTGTGAGTGTGTGTAGCTCTAATCCAATGCCATACAAATAATCAAAGGACATGAAACTAATTTACATCAAATATACCCAAACATGGCTTCTTTGATGCATTGCATATCTTCATCTTGATGTCTTAGCTTCCTCTCAATTCTTTGGCCTAGGTTTGAGCTTCCATACCTCTCACGATCTTCCTTGAAATATTTTGATTTGAATTTCCTTTTAGCTAAGCTTCTTGGTCTTTATTTGATTGGAAGTTGACTTTTGTTAACATCTTGACTTTGAACTTCATTTCTTTGACTTTATGATTCCTACACACTTGGTGAATGAGAATAGTAATAAGCATTTGTTAATCACCATCAAAACATAATTAGGGGTACTCAATATATAGCAATTTGCCCATGCATGTTTATTAAGAAATCTGAAATCAGATTTACTATTATAGTCGTTTATGTCTTCGATATGAATTTGATTGGAACTCCTGAGGATTTGTCTAAAAACTACTAAATATTTGAAAAGGGAGTTTGAGATTACTGATTAGTCAATCAATCATCATATTGTGAAAGACTGCTTAAGCGTTTTAATATGGATTATGCTCATCCTTTGAGCACCCCTATGGTTGTATGGTCTCTTAATCCACAAAAGGACCCATTCCATCCTAAGGACCATAGAGGATATACCTAGTCCTGAAGTACCACTGTGCTATCGGTGGACTGATGTACTTGGTACAGTGCCGAAGCCATGATATAACCTTTGCAGTAAATCTACTGGAACATTTTAGGTCTGCTCCAACTCAGAGATATTGGTATAGAATTAAACATATCTTTCGTTATCTCTTAGGGACCATAAATTTATGGTTATTCTACTCTAAGAAAATTACTAATAATGGATTAGCAGGATGTGGGATATAAATTTGATCTGCACAAAGCTCGTTCTCAACTAGTTCTCTATTTTGTTATACTGACACAGTCATTTCTTGGCATTCTACTAAGTAAATGCTAGTAGCCACATCTTCTAATCACTTTGAAATTATTTCTCGTTATGAGGCAGGAAGAGAGTGTGTTTGATTAAGATTTGTTATAGCTCATATCCAAAATTCTAGTGAATTGAAACTGGTTAATGATTCTACAACTATAATTTATGAGGACAACGTTGCTTGCATTGCACAAGTCAATAAAGGATACATTGAGGGTGATAAGACCAAATATATATCGCTGAAGTTTTTCCATACTCATGAACTCTAAGTAAGTCGACAAGTTGATGTTAAAAAAATTCGCTACTCAAACAATCTTGCGTATCTATTCACCAGGACTTTGTCAACGTCAATAGTTGAGAAACTACTTCATGGCATTGGTATGCAACGAGCCAGTGAGATGTAAGATTGAATTTCCCAGAAGTGGAAAAGTTTGAATGCATCGAATGTGGTAGTTTTATTTATTTTAGTGGAGTAGTTATGGACTTATATATACTGTTCTCTTTTTCCCTCTTGTTTGGTTTTTGTCCCACTAGATTTTTCCAATTTAAGGTTTTTAATGAGGCATTACTAGAATGTCCAAAGTTTGACTATTTGCATAGTGTTCATTCGAGGAGGAGTGTTATGAAATAATAGACATTCGATATTGGTTATGTGAAGAGGAATATGTAGATACATTCATACTTCTATGTTACAAATGAATAGACTTACACACCATATCTTCATTCATGCATTTGATGATATAAAGAGAAATAGGTAGAGATATACATACTTATGGCCAATAAACCATTGTTTAATTGAAATGTTACAAGAAGATGAAGAGATGCATGGATGCCTAAGTTTACAAATAGAGTTAACCCAAATTAAACTTAATCAACAAATATCACTTGCTAAAAGTATGCATCGGAACTAAACAAAGCAAGAGATAAAGCAACAATCACAGAAAGTGGATAGCAAATGCAAACATGAGATATACATTGGTTCAGATACCCAAGTCCCCACTTGGCTTATCCCACATCTAGCCACCTGAGTCTCACTCGGCTAAATCCACTATTTTCCTTACAACACCTCTTCCCAAGAGGAATTTCTTACAACACTTCTCTTCCCAAGATAAAACTTAGCACCTCTACACTTGAGGATTTTCACTTATACTTGAATAATGAATACACTTTTACTTATAGCCTTGCTTTGAAGCCTTGTATAGATGTGATGGCTAAAGTATTGATCTCCGATGGATGATGAAGGTGAAAGCGTTGGGAGATCAAAATATTTGGCCAAGAAAGATTTGAAAAATCTCTTATAAAACACAGGCCAAGAAAATTTGAGGGCTTTTAATAGAGATTTATAAATACTTTTTAAATCTTAATTTTTTGCTAATGAAATTCATTGCAGTAAACATAGCAAATATCAGGGTGAAAAACCATTGAAAATTGTTTCCAAAAACACCCCTCCAACTGATGAAAAAAATAACTTCCTTAAATCACAGAGCTATGTTTTTTTGTACATTGGGATGAATGTAGTATTCGACTAGTGTACAAATGATACTCGACTCCACAAACAACGGTAGTCGACTATTTCATGGGACATCGAGTTTCCAATGAACTGTAATCGACTTCTATTCAAGGAGTAGTTAACTATCTAAAATATAGATGGAAAAGTATTTTTAAAAACTTAGGAAAACATTTTAAAAACATTTTTATGTTGTACATATGTGTGTGTGAGCTTCTAGCAAGGCCTTAACATGCTAAGACTAGGAAAAATAAAATTACATCGAAATAAAAAATATATGAAGTCCATGATGCATTCTTCAGTAACTCCTTGTCTAGCTCCAAAAGGTTCATGGTCTTATTTAGCTCATCACTAATCCCATAAGTGCTACATTTAATTTATCTTAAGCCCATGCACTCAAAGATATTAGATGCAACATTCATCAACAAAACTACCCGAGGTGAGACTCAATATCTCAACATTCTCTTCCCATTTGATGATGACAAACATTCATGCATAATAACCAAAAAGACTTATTCTTTTTGCAACACAACTTGTTAAAATTAATACAAAGTGTTGCAACAATATAATTATGTATGTGCATCTAATATCACCCCCTTTGGTATCAACAAAAAGATATTAACCCCAAGTGCAAATTTCTTCCCCTAGATATATGCAATGAGTCTAAAGTATGACTCAATATCTAAAAGAGAATGCATGATAATATACTACTTGTTAAGCATGAACAATAATTTTACAAAATGTTTAGCAAATTCTTAGCTTCACAGCAAATAAGATCATTAATTTTAATCCTCCCCCTAAAATTATGCAAATTTTGAATCTTGGAGGCCGGCAAGCTTATAATCCCCAAAAATATATTTGAGTACTTGAAAATCAAAATTCTTAGTACTCTTTTCTTTTGAGTCCAAGTGGTTAGTTTGGGGGGTCAAACCAATGAGTATCACAAAATAGACATTAAGCATAGATACTCAATATAATTGGGTTTTAAGCAAATAATCACTTAATAGAAACCCAAACCCATTTAGGTTTAGATTTCCTAGAACCCACATGCATGTAATTTCTAGAATGATGGACAGTATTCACAAAATTATCAGTATAAGAATTTCTATCCAAGTCACATGCATTCTTTAGAACCCACATATAAATCATAGATTTCTAGCATAATGTATTCTATGTAGTTTCGCAAAATATTTATGATGCATCTCAAATGATTTATCAACATGTGCATGATGCAAAGCATTAGTTCTAACATTATTTTTACAAGCAAACTTGCTATACATAAAAGCATAATTTTTTCTTTTAGCATGCAAACCATCAGCATGCTTCTTTTTATCTCTAACAACATCATTATGCATAGAATCATGACTGCATAAGGAATTTATACTCAAGCTAGAATTGCTCTTAAAATTATCAAGCATACAAACAAATTCATCATGCTTTTGCTTGCTTAAAGATAAATCACTAAAGAGTAAATCAATTCTAGCATTAATACTCGTGCATTCATTTATAAGCACAGAATTTTCTACAACTAATCTATCATTATCAAGGCTTATTTTTCTACCAACAAGTTAGCATCATTCAATTTTTGAAAGAGAAATAATATGCTCACTACACAAAATATCATGATAATGCATTAAAGAATCATACTTTATAATGCATTAAAGAATCATATTTAACTTTTAAGCATTCATGATTATGCTCTAATGAACTAAATTTATTCTGGCAATAATTTATATTTGTTTTCTAACTCATTATAATCATTGCTTGAGTTAGAGATTACATTATTTTCATTTCCTTGTGTCGTAAGACAGACAATAGCCCTTTCCCTTTATTGTTCATCTTCTTCATTAGTTAAGACAATGTTGGATTCCTCAAAACCATTGAGCATATGCCATATTTGATTTGCACTAGTAGCTCCTAACACATAACTCAAAAATTTGTCAAATAAAAAAGAAGTCAAAATTTTCATTACCTCATCATGAAGAGTGTCCATTCTTTTCTCTTTATTTGACCATTTGGAGATGCGTCTTGTGGGCTTGTGATAATGTTCCTTCATGAGACTCCACATATCACAATCAATGGATTTGATGTAGATCTTCAATCTAAACTTCCATTGATTATATGGATTGTTGTCAAATATTGGGGGTCTCGATGGATCATCTCCGTAAGGCATGTCACTTGTTGACGCTATCCTTTAACTTGGCACCGATACCACGTGTTGGGATCTTCTGTGTAGACGGTAGATAGACACACTAGGGGGTGATTAGTGTATAAAAATTCCTCTAGATTATCTGCCTAAGTTTACAAACGGAGTTACCCAAATTAAACATAATCAACAAATATCACTTGCTAAAAGTATGCATCCAAAATAAACAAACAAGTGAAATGCAACAATCACAGAAAATGGATAAAAATGTACGCACGAGATATACTCTGGTGTGGATACCCAAGTTCAACTTGGCTTATCCTACATCTAGCCACCTGAGTCTCACTCGGCTAAATCCGCTATTGTTCAGATAGTTATAGCACCTCTTCCCAAGAGGAATTTCTTAAAACACTTCTCTTTCCAAGATAAAACTTACCACCTCCATACTTGAGGATTTTCACTTATACTTGAAGAATGAATACATTTTTTACCTATAGCCTTGCTTTGAATCCTTGTGTAGATGAGATGGATATAGTTTTTATCTCCAATAGATGATGAAGTTGAAAGTTTTGAGAGAGCAAAAAATTTGGCCATGAAAGATTTGGCCATGAAAGATTTGAAGATATCTTTTAAAACACAGACCAAGAAAAATTGAGGGCTTTTGAGAGAGCGTTATAAATAATTTTTAAAACTTCATTTTTACCCATGAAATTCATTGCTGAAAACCTTAGTAAACCTAGCATATATATGGGTGAAAACCATAGAAAATCATTTCCAAAAATAGCTCTCCAATGGATGGAAAAAACAGCTGTCCGTAAATTACAAAAATATGTTTTCTGTTCGTTGGGCTAATGGTAGGCAACTATTGTACAAATGATAGTCGACCCCACAAACAATTTTTGTCAACTATTTCATTGAATAGTGAGTTCTCAATGAAAAGTAGTCGATTCCAATTCAAGGAGTACTCGATTATCTAAAAATACATGGAAATGTATTTTAAAAACTTAGGAAACCAGTTTAATGACATTATTATGGTATTTCTATGTGTGTGAGAGCTTCTAGCAATGCCTTAGCATGCTAAGATAAGGATAAATAAAATTACATCAAAATGAAACTAATACAATGAAGTACATGATGCATTCTTCATATTCCAAACTCCTCGTCTAACTCCAATAGGCCCATGGTCTTGTTTAGTTCATCACCAATCACATGAGCGCTACATTTGATTTGTCATAAGCCCTTGCACTCAAAGATATTCGATGCGACATTTGTTCATCATCAAAACCACACTGGGGGGGACTAAATATTTCAACAATTTGCCTACCCACTCATTAAGGTTGTAATATAAATAGAGATGCTCTACCTCACTTGTGTACATCTTAAGGATTGTTCTCTACACCAATAATATTCTCTCTACTCCTCTTCTATCTATTCTTATTCTTGTTAGTTTTCTTATTACTATTGTTTTTCATTCTTCGTTGTTCGACAACAATGTTTTAGATATAAGTCACTTATTCAAGCTATCTTTAAAGAGTTCCATGTATCATGGTAATTGCGATTTAATCCCTCTATTTAACAGGGTCCATGGTGATGGATGGAATGATTAACACTAAACAGTTATGTTTAGTGGTAAACTTAGAATAAGTAATTCTCAATAAAAAAAATTGCAGCAAAATAATAAACAATGAGAATAACACATTCACAATATAGAATAAAATAAGCAAATAAGCGCAGAACAATCAAACTAGATATCCAAGCACAAACACAATGCTATTATACTAGTTCGATCAACTCTCGACCTACATCTAACCATCAAGTCAATATCATCTGGGATTTGCACTATTCACTTCTAAACCTGGAAGAATAGTGCACCTTGCAAGTTGACAAACAAACATTGCCAATTACAACCCCGACTGCAGCAAACCTTAGATCGTCAACCCTCTCTAATCCGGGAGTAACACTACCTCAACATTAAGGCAAACTCCTCACAACGTGATAAACTTTGAGAGTAATATTACAATAAACCATAAGTCTTGACGATGAAGCTCTTGTGAAAATGTGGCTATGTGAATTGGTTTCTATTCTACATGATTTAACCCTTGAAAGAATAGAAACAAATCTCAAAAGAAGTAAGGGATGAAATCAAAGCTCTTTGGAAAAATGGGATTATCTGTTTCTTTTCTTGTATTTTTCTTGTCTTAAAATCCCTGAGAGATCCTCAATTTATAGGCAAACAAACTGTTTACGGGTGTTTTCTCACCACAGTTCGTTGACCGTCGGCTGTGTAGTCAACGTGGGCAAGGGGCCGACTTGGGGGTCCCTTGGGGTCGTCGAGCCCGCGTGCTCTCGGCGTGGGTGGAAGGAGGGTCGGGCGCAGACGGGGGATTCCCCGGGTAGCGTCGATCCTCTGCCTTCGGGGAGCTGAGAATAAGCCTCGGCTCGGTGGATCACGCTCAGCCTCGGCTGGGTCGCGCTCGGCCTCGGTTGGATCCGCGTCGAGGGGTAGCCTCGGCGCCTTGCAAGAGGGTTGGTGCTTGAGCAGCCGTCCTTGAGACGACTGTGATGGGGGTAGCCGACTGACGCTGAGGGGTAGCCTCGGCGCCTCGGATATCTTCTTCCTGGATAGATGAGGAAACTTGTCAGGGAGGCCGGACCTAGGTTCCGGCCAAATTCCCTCCGATGCCTAAGTCAGATCAAGGTCTGAAGGGATACTCGGCGGGGGAGATCCAGCTTATAAGGAAGCTGGAATGTCAACCCAGGCGGCACGAGTTTGGGGGAGGGAGGAAATGGAGTGGCGAATGCCTAGGTCGTTGATGGAGTACCTCTCTGTTGATTACCTGAGTCTCGATCCCTTTATCTGTCGTCTTGGCCTTCCCCTTATAGGGTCCCTCGCGATTGCCCCACGTCCCGCCTCCTTTCACGTCCCCATGATCCGCCTCCGCCTCCTCCCACTCGTACGTCGTGGAGGGGTGGCCCATTAACGGGTCCGTTAATGGCCATTATGGGATCGCGGATTCTGAGGGGCGGTTAATCCGGCCGAATGGGGGCTAGTCGGGTGCCCCCGATGGTGGAGTGGCTGGGCATTCAGCCCCGTCCGTGGGCCCTTTCGGGCGGGCCCGTCTTCTCTAGTTGGCGTCCCCTTTGAGGCTGGGCCGTGGGCCGTTGTAATTCGAGCTGGTCCAAATTAGTCGTAACAATTGCCCCCATCACCTGGGCCTTTCGGCTTCCGTCGATTCGGCTCGGGTGATGTGACTCTTTCACGATCCGATGGGTGCGTCAGTCGAGGCTCTGCCATTAAATGAATGTCATTATTACCGCTCCGTTTGAACTTCCATTGGTGCGGTTTTCGAAGCATCGCCGCCATCTTGATGTCTCCACATGCTCTCCCTTGGCAGTTCAGATCCAACCATCGTACTCTATATATACGTTCCAATCCCTCGAGCTTCAACTCTTTCGCGCTCATTCCTTCTTGATCTCCGTTCTGCCAGCTTCTTCTTCCCGACATCTGCCTTCTTCCCAGCTCTTATTAAGGTAATTCTCACACTCTTTAACTCGGGCTATGGCCATGCTTAGAATAGGTAATACACGTCCTGGCGGACCGACACCTAGTCCCGATCGTGCCCATCCCTCGGGGCTCAAAGCTCCTTTGCTGCCCCGGGGGTCCCGTATAAAGGGAAAGGAAAACTTTTTCCGAATCCCATTGGGGACGATGTGGCCTCGTCTTCCGAGCGATTAGGCATCCCTCCATCGATCCTCCGGTCGTCATCTATGGCCCCTTTCTTAGTCACTAGGGAAATACGAGAGAGGTACTTATGTCATCCGTATGACGTTCGGATTCCCTTTGGAGACGAGCGGATCTGCTTCCCTCAGAGTAACGAGGTCGGCGTCTACGTTGAGATGTTCCATCTGGGGCTCCGCTTTCCCCTCCACCCTTTTATCATTCAATTCATGGATTCCTTGAAAGTCGCCCTATGCCAGCTAGCGCCATCCTCTGTCGCGGTGCTGCCCGGGTTCATTACACTTTGTATCACTCACGGCCTGGAGCCGTCTCTCCCCCTCCTCTTTCACTTTTACCGGATCCAGACGGTTGGCCTCGGATCTTGGCTGCACCTCCGAGCCCGTGCAGGGTGGGTGTGCCTGCTCGGTCTGCCCCCTTGGTCAGGGAACTGGGACTTTAGCTTTGTTTTCGTTGTCTTTTCCCGGGTCTCGGTGATCTTGACAGGTTGGGGGAGTTCGTAACAAACCGACAGGGCGGTAACCTTATCCGAGGCCGAGCGGTCCGCGGTCCGCCTCCTATCGTCAATTTCTCTTGAGGAGAGGTCGGTCTGGCATTTGCTGGACGACCAGCTTCTTAAGTGCACTCTGTGGTCCCCCGGTAAGTTGTCTCCCTTCCTTCCGTTTAACCTCTGGCTCACCCTGATTTCGCTTCCTCTCGCATGGATGGCTGGCCGCGAATTCACCCACGATGTTGACGAGCTTATTCGGCTGGGATCTCGCCGGGGCAGTGGGAGTTCTTCCGGACGGGCGTCTCGCCGCTCTGTAGATGAAGAGTTGCACCGGACCGAGCCTCCTTCGGGGAGGATTGAGGCCAAGTCTCCCCCACGGGTCGCATCGGGTCCCCCCAGAGGAGAAGTCACTGGGATCGACCCCCTCCTTGTTGAGGGTTCCAGATCGGCTCCTCTGCCGTCCGCGAGCGGGAGTCGTAAGCGCTCTCCCACAGTTACCGCTGGCCCCCATGGGAAGAAGTCACGGAAGAATGGCAGGTGCACCGCTTCTCCGGTTCCCTCCGTCACGCCGACGGATCCCGGCCAGGCAATCGTGCTGACCGTTGCGGCCGACCCTGCCGCTCACACCGTCGTCACTCCCTCGACTACCCCTTCGGTCTTGGGGGCATGCTGCATCCTGTCGGGCGCCTTAGCGGGACCCGTTGATCCCCCGGGGACTCGGTGCCCCTTGATATGTCCTTGGAGAATCGCCGGCGGCGGACTCCGTCCTTCCGGGGGACCGTTCCCTCTTGGAGTTGTCCCCCGTGGACATATTGTCGGACTCTCTGATCGGTCATCTCCGACAGGTTTGAATTCCTGTCATTTTCGGACAGTTTCCTTGCCCTTCGATCTTCCTTGGTATAATCCACCTATCTTTCGTTTGCAGGCCACCGCGATGGCTGTTGAGGCGCAACGCCGGGCGACCCGATTGAGAAACCTCGAGGATTCCCTAAATCGGGAGCGCGCTCGGGCTGGGGAGGCTGACGTAGCCCTTCAAGGTGCCCGCATGGAAGCTCGGTAGCAACGCCGTCGTGCCGACGAGCTCGAGTCTCAAGTACTTGATCTCAAACAAGATCTTGTGGATGTCCATGACTTGAGCCGAGAAGCAGAAGAAAAGTTCTGGCGGGAGAGGGAGGATCTCTGGGGCCAACTCGCCGAGCTGCATCGAAGGCTCCGTTTCACCGAGGAGGCTGAGAAGGCCGTCGACACGGCCATAAGGCCGAGGATTGCGTCGGTCCTGAGGGAGGTCTTCGGGACTTATGAGGACCTCCTCGCCCCTCGCATAGTGGAGGTCGTCAGGGAGTCATTCCGACAGTTCGCAGAGCTCGATCGGGAGCCGATACCCCCTCCACCGGGACACGCCGACCCCCGCTGCTCGGAGCAAGGCGAGGCCCCGGATGACGCTATCTCTCACGCTCCGGACCCCTGAAGAGCCCTTGTACCCTGTCCCCCTTTTTCTTTTCTTGGGTGACAAATTTTGTTGTCAACAACAGTGCTTGAGAGGATGTTGCTGAGTGATATGTAACCCATACCATTAATGAAAACGATTTCTTCTAGTCAGTTTTTCTTGCGCCACTGGTCTCTTCTCCGGGGGTTATCCCCCTTGAAATATCATTCAATGTTCCTAGACCGGACGGGCATCGTCGCCTTCGTCTTGGGGTGTTGTCCCGGGCTCGTCTGGCTTGGGATGTCGTTCTTCCCGCCGATTCTATCTGTCGGGGTGATTGTCCTCAGCCTGGCGAACGGGTGGGTCTCTCAGTCCGCGAGGGAGGTCATCCCTCGGCTTGTGGCCGGCTGTCATGCTCGTCGGCTGGGGGAGTTTCCCTCAGCCTTATGAGTGGGCGCTTCGTTCGGTCCGCGGGGGAGAATATCCCTCGGCTTATGTCTAGTCGTCGTGTCGGTCGGTTGGGGGAGTTGCCCCCGGCCTTACGAGCGGGCGGTTCGCTCGGTCCGCGGGGGTGAGCACCCCTCGGCTTATGACCGACCGTGGTGCCCATCCGCTGGGGGAGTTGCCCCAGCCTTACGAGCGGGCGGTTCGCTCGGTCCGTGGGGGTGAGTACCCCTCGGCTTATGACCGGCCGTCGTGCTCGTCTACTGGGGGAGTTTCCCCCAGCCTTACAAGCGGGCGGTTCGCTCGGTCTGCAGGGGTGAGTACCCCTCGGCTTATGACTGGCCGTCGTGCCTGTCTGCTGAGGGAGTTGCCCCCAGCCTTACGAGTGGGCGGTTCGCTTGGTCCACGGGGGTGAGTACCCCTCGGCTTATGACCGGCTGTCGTGCCCGTCTGCTGGGGGAGTTGCCCCCAGCCTTACGAGCGGGCGGTTCGCTCGGTCTGCGGGGGTGAGTACCCCTCAGCTTATGACCGGCCGTCATGCCTGTCTACTGGGGAAGTTACCCCCAGCCTTACGAGCGGGCGGTTTGCTCGGTTCACGGGGGTAAGTACCCCTCAGCTTATGACCGGCCGTCATGCCTGTCTGCTGGGGGGAGTTTCCCCCAGCCTTACGAGCGGGCAGTTTGCTCGGTCCGCGGGGGTGAGTACCCCTCGGCTTATGACCGGCCGTCGTGCCCGTCTGCTGGGGGAGTTGCCCCCAGCCTTACGAGCGGGCAGTTCGCTCGGTCCACGGGGGTGAGTACCCCTCGGATTATGACCAGCTTGGCTGGCCTATTCTCTGGGGAACGGCTTTTCCTCTCCACTCAATGGTCAATCGTGGTTGCCTTGATTGAGTCCTCCTATGTGTCCTGAATCGTCTCCCCAAAACAAGTGATTGAATCTGCGTTGACTGAGTACGCCTTCATTTCCATGAGACAGTACATTTGGAGGAATGAAAAAGAAAAAGGCGACAAAAAACAGGGGAGGTTCTGGCAGGACAGCCCTCCCCTGGCGAAACGGCGGCTGTTTACTCTATCCCCTTACTCGATGATACGCATAACCGTCTGGACCGCGTTCACCCTTTTTCCCTTGTCCTGCTGTTTGGACGTTCCTTCTCCCGAGGCGGGGTCGTTGGCGAAGTTCTTCAGGTGCCCTCGGCTCACAAGCTTCTCGATGTCTTTCTTCAGATGCCAACAGTCGTCGGTATCGTGGCCGTTGTCTTTGTGGTACTTGCAGTACTTCTCTTCATCCCTCCCGCCTTTCTTCATCCTTAGGGGAGGTCGGTTCATATGTCCTTCCTTTTGGGCTTGTGCTAGGACCACGTCCGGGGCGGCAGTCACCGAGGCATGCAGGGGCTCTTCCCTCCGCGGTCTTCCTCTGGGCCTCCTCTCTTGTCGATGCTCCACCACGCCGCGCCGCTCATTCTCATCTCGCTTGGTTCCTCACCTGGTCTTACCCTCATCCATGGCCAGGGCCTCTTCCGTCAGCATGAAGCGTTCTGCTCGGGCCATAATTTCGGCGAGGTCCTTCGGTGGGTCGTTGTGTAGCGATTTCTTCAAGCCCCTATGTCGCAGGCCCTTTTTCAGGGCCGCCTTCACAACCAGCTCGGGGCAGCTATCCACGCTCAATCGCTCCACATTGAAGCGACGCATGAAGTGTCTCAGAGATTCGGTCGGTCCCTGTACCACATTGAACAAGTGTTTCGAATCAGGTTTTACCTGCCGCCCGGCCATAAATTAATTGCAGAACAACTGGGTGAGCTCCTCGAAGCTGTCTATCGACCGATCAGGCAGGCTGAGGTACCAGGTCCGTGCGGCCCCGTAAGGTGGAGTAGAAGCCCCTGCAGAGCAGGGTGTCATCAGCCCCCTGGAACGCCATGACCCCCTCGTAGTCCATCACATGATCCATGGGGTCGCTGATGCCGTTGTATTTCTCCAGTGTCGGTACCTTGAAGTTCGAGGGTATCCGCGCCTCGGTCATCCTCCGAGTCAGGGGGCATCGTTCCCCGCTGATGCACCCGGGTCGCTCCCCTTCACCCGCCTCCTTGCCGTTCGGCCGCAACGGGGGGCCGATGGAAGCTTGACCTCCTCTTGGGTCTTCGCCATCTTGGGTGCCGGACTCGATCGGCGCGAACATTCTTTCCGGCTCTTCTGGGGGTGGGTCCTTGTTCGTCGGCTGCCTCCGCTCTGATAAGACCGGACGCTCGCTGACCGGTGATCATCCCACCTACGTTTGTTCGATCCCGGGCGTGAGGATGAGGCCATCCTCAAGACGTCGTCCGTCCGCTTCGAGTCCCTCCCATTTCCTTCTCTGAATGAGGTGGAAGTGGGAGACCGCGCCGGGGAAAAATCGGGCATGGTGAACCTCCTCTCCGTGTTGTGCATTCCTTTTCCTTGTTCGATAACCACGGTGGAGCGAAGAGGTCGGTGATCCTCTTCCCGGCGGTAGGCATGTCCCTCCCCACCCTCAGGGGTGGGAGTGCTGCTAACGAGCTGTTGAATCTTTGCGACTAAAGTTTGGATGTTGGTGTTGGTCTCCTGCGTGTAGGCTCGGAGTTGCCCCTGTGTGGCCAGCTGAGCGTTGTCGGTCTCTCCGGCAGTGCAGCCGTTCGGGTTCTCGACGGGGGCGTGGTATGCGCCCTCCTCCGGGATGGGTGGCATGCACCCTAGGCCATTGCCGATGGGTTCCATCTTGGTGGTTTGACGTGGGTGTTAGTTCGTTCCCACAGACGGCGCCAGATGTTTACGATTGTTTTCTCACCACAGTTCGTTGACCATCGGCTGTGTAGTCAACATGGTCAAGGGGCCGACTTGGGGGTCCCTTGGGGTCGCCGAGCCCGCGTACTCTTGGCGTGGTTGGAAGGAGGGTCGGGCGCAGATGGGGGAGTCCCCGGGTAGCGTCGATCCTCTGCCTTCGGGGATCTGAGGAGAAGCCTCGGCTCGGTGGATCGTGCTCGGCCTCGGCTGGGTCGTGCTCAGCCTCGGTCGGATCCGCGTCGAGGGAAAGCCACGGTGCCTTGCAAGAGGGTTGGTGCTTGAGCAGCCGTCCTCGAGACGACTGTGATGGGGGTATCCGACCGACGCTGAGGGGTAGCCTCGGCGCCTCGGATATCTTCTTCCTGGACAGATGAGAAAACTCGTCAGGGAGGCCGGACCTAGGTTCCGGCCAAATCCCCTCCGATGCCTAAGTCAGATCAAGGTCTGAAGGGATACTCGGCGGGGGAGATCCGGCTTGTAAGGAAGCCGGAACGTCAACCCAGGTGGCGCGAGTTTGGGGGAGGGAGGAAATGGAGTGGCGAATGCCTTGGTCGTTGATGGAGTACCTCTCTGTTGATTACCTAAGTCTCGATCCCTTTCTCTGTCGTCTTGGCCTTCCCCTTATAGGGTCCCTCGCGATTGCCCCATGTCCCGCCTCCTTTCACATCCCCACGATCTGCCTCCGCCTCCTCCCACTCGCGCGTCGTGGAGTGGCGAGGGGTGGCCCATTAACGGGTCCTTCCCCTTAATGGCCATTATGGGATCGTGGAGGGGTGGATTCCGAGGGATCGCGGATTCCGAGGGACGGCTAATCCGGCCGAATGGGGGCTAGTCAAGTGCCCCCGAGGGTGGAGTGGCTGGGCCTTCAGCCCCGTCCGTGGGCCCTTCTGGGCGGGCCCGTCTTCTCTAGTTGGCGTCCCCTTTGAGGCTGGGCCGTAGGCCGTTGTAATTCGGTCTGGTCCAAATTAGTCGTAACACAAACAAAAGAGAATCCCCAAAAGTCCTTAAAATGGCAAGAAAATGACTAGTTATGCAAATCCCATTTTGGGCAACGACTATTTTATTAGTGGACTAGAATACATATATTAGTCGACTAATAGCCTTTAGTTGACTAATAGAATAATTTTGTTTGACTAATCTACAAGCTAGAAGTCACATCCAGTTTTCTGCCAGGTATTAGTCGACTAGTGTTATGTAATCTGTCGACTAATACCTAGTTAGTCGACTAATGCTTCTTCTCTGGTTGACTAACCAGTCACGTCAAGAATATGAAAATTCGATGTGTATAATTAGTCGACTAATACATGATTAGTTGACTTGTTAGTGCTCTCTGGTCAACTAATTTTGATAAGCCAAATGTGTTTGCTTTCAAGCTAATATTAATTAACTACTGGATCAATATTGGTCAACTAATACTGATATAAATACATTGTTTAGCTATGAAACCTAGTGGTTGATATGAATTAATTTCAATTAATTCTAAGTTATGTCCTAGTTTTTTCATGTTTCTATGTGACATCTTCAAGGCTTTAACATGAAATTTGAGACACGAATTATATATTACATCAAATATATAAATTGTCATCAAACTCTTGATTGATATAACCATGCATGCATTGTCTTGTCATAGATGTCTTCAAGTATCTTGTTGCCCTGATGATATTTTTCAACCACACTTGATCTTCAATTTTCCTATTTGTTGATGCTTTCGAACTTTGCTAATGATTCCTTAACAACTGCATAAACATACTAGTGAAAGAATTATGTTTTCTCATCATCAAAACATGTATTCAAGTAATCAAGCACCCAACATTCTCTTCCTTTTTGAAATACATATATATCAAAATCAAAACTTAAATAAATTTAAACCAAATTAAAGTATACTCCCCCTAGCTTTATGCATACTCCACCTAATTGATGCTTCATCTTTGATTTTGATGATGCCCTCAAATTTCTCTCTCTCTTAGGAATCATAAAAAAAGTATTATTACCATGTGTTGATAGCATCTTTCACTTTCACTTTATGGAAGTCACATCAATCATGTATGCTTCCCGTTTTCATTTAGGTACTTGAAAAAAAATCATAATGTTTTTTGCGTTCTTTGGGTTAGTCATTGGGGTTAAATCATTAAATTCATCGAACTCAAAATATCAATGATTAAAATTTTATTTTTAATCTTATTTTTAAATGGGTATCTTCTAAGATAATTATTAAACATTGATACCCCTAATATTATTGAGTTCGAAATAATCAATTATTATGAACATAAATCCATTTTGGATCCATTTCCCTAGAGTGCATATAAACATACTAATTAGAATAATGCTATTTTTCATGAAGTTATAGATATATTCCCTTTATGTCAAAGTTGATCAAATTCTTTGTAATCCTAATTTTTGCACTGCAATTTATCATGAGAAAAGAAATTATTTTTATTGCATGTATACAATAAGAAGAATTTGAAATCCAATTCGTTTTGATTTGACACATTGAAATATTATATTTAAATTTATGATTCTTTGCATACTTATACATGAAAGCATTATTATTTTTAACATGATTTATATGTAAATTGTTATTAACATGTTCCATTTCTTGTTACAAGCCATGTTTGGATTTTTGAAACATGTTGACATGAAGAAATTGTGCTCAAGTTCTCTTTGTCCTTATTAAGTTTATCTACATTAAGAACAATTTCTTCATATCTTAATTTACTTAATAAAATATCCTTGTCAAGCGTATCAATTTTTGTATTCATCCATGAGCAAAGTATTTTCCTCTTTTAGGGTTTTATTTTCAATACCTAATTTTTCAATATTTAAATTTGCATCATCTAAATTGGAAAGAGAAATACCATGCTCATTCTTCAACAATTCATATTCATTTTTCAATAATTTATAATATTTAATTAATTTCATATGTTTACCAAATAGTTCATTTAATGCATCCAATAAACTTTCATCTTCAGAATCAAAGGTTGAGGTTACCTCATTATTGGTATGTTTCATAAAGCACATATTTGTCCCTTTCTGTTGTCCTTCTTTTTCGTCTTTAGAAGATGATGTCTTGGATGATGATTCTTCATATTCCTTTATCATGTGATATAATTGATTTACCGATGTTGCATCTGACACCTGATTTAAAACATTGTTATTCAAAGAAGAAAACAAAATAATCATTGCCATTGCATTTAGAGTTTCCTTTTCTTTTTCTTCAGTTGTCCAATATGAGGTGGGTGTTGTAGGTTTGTAGTAGGGCACCTCCACAAAGTTCCTATAATCAAAGTATTCAGGTGTTGGTATTGTCTTTTGCCTTTTTCCAATGGTTGTAATTGAAGCCATCGAACTTTGGGGGTCTTGACGTGGAGAGTCCTTCGAATTGTGTAGCTTATTGACGACATTTGTTAACCTGCTCTGCTACCAATTGATAGGGTCTGTACCGGTAGATGGGATGCTCAACACTAAATAGTTATGGTTAGTGGTAAGCTTACAACAAGTAACTCTTAATAAAAACATTGCAACGGTTCACAATATATAAAAAGATAAACAAACAATGATAGAACAATCAAACTCGATATCCGAGCACAAACAAAGAGCTATTATACTAGTTCGTTCAACTCTCAACATACGTCTAGTCCTCAAGCTAATATCACCTAGGCTTTCCATTATTTACTTCCAAACTTGGAAGAATAGTACAACCCCGTAACTTGACAAACAAATCTTGCTAATTGCAAACCTGATCTCAACAAACATGAGATTGTCAAACCACTCGAACCCAAGAATAACATCACCTCAACACGGAGTCTAACTCCTCAAACTGAGGCAAACTATAAGAGAAAGATTACAATAATCCCTACGCATTGAAGATGAAGATCTTGTGTAAATGTGGCTAAGTGAATTGATTTTCTGTATAGGATTTGGCTCTTGGAAGAATAGAAACAAGGCTCAATGAAGTAAAAAATGAACTCACAAGCTCTTTGGCAAAATGGGATTATCTTTACTTTTTCTTGGGTTTTTATTGTCTTAAAATTCGTAAGAAATCCTCAATTTATAGGCAAGAAAACCCACAAAAGAGTATCCCCAAAAAGCCCATAAAACAGCTAGAAAACGGCTAGTTATGCAAATCCCGTCTTGAGCAATAACTAGTTTATTAGTCTTACATCTATTAGTCAACTAATGACCATTAGTCGACTACTAGAATAGCTCTAGTCGACTAATCTGTAAGCCAGAAATCTTTGCCAGTTTGCTGTCAGGTATTAGTCGACTAGTGTTATGTAATTTGTCGAATAATACCTATTTAGTCGACTAATGATTCTTCTCTGATCGACTAACTAGTCATGTTAGGAATCTGAAAATTCTCTATTAATAAGTAGTCGACTAAAGTGCATTTAGTTAACTAATACATGATTAGTTGACTAGTCAGTGCTTTTTGGTTGACTAATCCTAACAAGCCAAACTAGTTTCTTTTAGGCTACTATTAGTCGACTAGGAATCAATATTGGTTGAATAATACTAATATAAATGCATGGTTTGGCTATGAAACCTAGGGGGTTTGATATGAATTAATTCTTAATTAATTCAAAGTTATTTCCTTGGGCTTCATGTCAGTGAGAGAGAGAGACATTTTCAAGGCTTTAACTGAAATCTAAGACAAGAAATATATATTATATAAAATATATAAATTGTCTTCAAACTCAAGAGTTTGATGTAGCCATGAGTCCATCTTCTTGTTATAGATATATTCAAGTCATCTTTTTGCCTTGATGATATTTTTAGCATCTAATAATTGTCAACCACATTTGGCCTTTGATCTTTGATCTTTGGTGATGTGATCGACCATTGCTAATGCTTTCATTAACAACTACACAAACTATTAGTGAAATCATTATTTTTCCTCATCATCAAAGTATGTATTAGGGGAATCTAATACCCAACACTATGCACAAAGCTTACTAGAAAAGATTCCTTCGAACTATTTTTCGAACAACATTTAACACTTAACATATATAATGCTAAATACTAATCATGCATGCTAACACCCTAAGAAACACATTAAGTATTTTAGGTTTGGGTTTTGATTTTATATCGGGATATCAGGTTTTTGGAATGTGGGAAGGTGAAGAGGGCATGGTGAGTGAGGATGAGGAGGAGGAAAGTGTGGCCTTTTCACCCTCCTCATCCTCATCCTCCTCCAAACACCGGACTTCCTCCTCCCATATTCCTCGTATTCATCCTCCTAATTCACCAAAACATCCTACCAACAATCCTCTATCTCCTTCTCCACATCTGCTTATTCTCTTCCTCCTCTTCAATGTTTAAAACACACCATCCCCTCTGCTTACACTTTCCCCTCCTTATGCTCCTTAAATCCTCCATCATTTCCTCCTTTCCCTTCCGAACTCCCATCTCGCTCCTTCATCCACCATATCCTCCTCCCCTCGTCATTATCCACTTCGTCCTCATCCATCCAAGCCCCCCTGTTGTCCCCCTTCTATATCAAAACCATGACATGAGGATGTGCAAAAAAATTAAACCTAAAAATAAACAGAGTTTGGTAAGAAGGGATTTAAAAAGGAATGATCCATTAAATTAAATAGAATATAACTTAATTTTAAACAAAAGTAAACTCGTGTAACTCTTTTCTAGCAAGTTAATTAAATTAATGGACTTAATCGCAAATACAATGATTTAGGAAACTCTTTTAGCTATGAATAAAGGAATCATATCTAAAACCCTAGCCTCATAAATATAGACTTCTTATTGGATACAATGTGGGTGGATATCCAATAGGATGATTATTCATCTTCTGGATGACCACTCATCTATTGGATGATGGTTTCATCTACTGGATGATTATTCATCTTCTGGATGACCATTCATCTTCTGGATGATGGTTTCATCTACTGGATGATAATTTGTTTTCATCTTCTGGATGATAATTCATCTTATGGATGACCATTCATCTTCTGATGATGGTTTCATATTTTTGATGATTTTTTGATCTTCTGAATGAGGATTTCATCTTATGGATGATTATTCATCTTCTGGATGATGATTTCATCTTATGGATGATGTTTTCATCTTCTGGATAACCATTCATCTTCTGGATGACCATTCATCGTCTGGATGACCATTCATCGTCTGGATGATGGTTTCATCTTCTGGATGATGTTTTCATCTTCAGGATGATAATTCTGTAAGCCAAGATTTTTGCCTAGGTCTTTACATATCATATTTGATAGTTAGGCTTAAATAGATATTTCGGTCATCTCTTCAGGAGATCCGATAAGATTTGATTCATTTGCAAATATAATCTCAAATCATTTTCTTTGCTCTCTTTAAAGATGCAAAAGCAACCTTTATCAAAGACAACCTTTTGATAAGGTATTTTCTTGGTTTTTATTATATATATTTCATAGAATAGACGTCTCAAAATCTATTCAGGCAAGGATAGAAATTAGGAATAAATTCATAAGGTTATGCTGTCACAACATCCATAGTAACAAAAACCAAATTTTCCTTTACCCATCGCAGGAATATCGTAAACATAACCAGGGAGCTTGATGCATCAGTTTTATTTATTTTGTAAGTGAGTCAAGCTCATCTTACTTGATTACTTCCTAGTTCTAAGCCTTTAAGCAATAGCATGTTGGTTATAGCATACGATTTTATTTATTTATATTTGTGTTTATACAATACTCATTTAGCCCACAGGTTTGATATCTTTTGATATCATGACTTCAGGTCCAAACACTTCACATTTCATAAGTGAGTCAAGCTCAACTTATTATTGCCTAGTTCCACATTATTGGCCAATCTCTACGTTTGCCTCAGGAAACGGAGTGTGGAATGATATTTATAATTATCATTTAAACAACAAAATGAAATGTGAGTAATTGTCGGAAAGTGTGTGTTTTAATCCAAACACCTCCCCATGTACGTACATTATTCAATAATATTTCAATTTATTCTAGATTCATCTCTTCTAAAGGTTCTAGAAAGGGACAGGATATGGAGGTGAGCTCACTTTCCTATGGAGGCATTTTTAGAGGTCTCTAGTAGTTTTTCTCTTTGGAGCCTCGTGGCATGTCCTTTTATTGTAATTTAGGAACATCCACTTCTGCTGCTGGTGGATTGCATCCATTATTTTTGGTATGTCAATTATAGTTGGATTTTTAGCAGCAGGGATGTATGATTTTGACAATATTTGGTTTTGTCAAAAATATGTATGAGAACTGTTTAACAGTTCCATAAGTGTGGATCTTTAGGATCTCATCAAGAATCATTTATTTGAAATGGTCAACTGAGCTTCAGGCTCACGATGATGGTAATAACCATGTTGGACCTAATACTGGAAATTTAAAGAGATTTGAATGTGAAGGATCTTCAGGATCAAATCTTCATTATCGGTTCTTTATATGATTACCCATAAAGGCACAATATATGAGATGTGCTCTAAATGCTTCCCCTGTTCGGAGTGCTCGGAATCTATTTATCTGAGGTAAGTACTTTCGATAAATAGTTCTAAGACAACATTTCGAAGGTTTATAGTGGTGCTATGGAGATGTGTACACATCATGGCACAACCTGTAAGATGTGCTCTAAATGCTTCCCCGTTAGGAGTTCTCAGAAACTGTTTATATGAGGTGATCAAGCTCTCATAAATAGGTTCTAAGGAGGCATTTTGATGGTATGCAATGTAATTGCATGTCCCCATGCAGTCACCAACAACTGGATTTTTAACGGACGAGTAATCTATTTATATCATTTTAATGATTTATTTATATAACCCATTTTTGGGTGTGAACACAAACTTCAGGATGTTCAACGTTATTCCAGTTGCACATACTGTTTGATTTCTTAGTGTTATCTAATGTTCCCGCCATGTAGTAATGTAATGTGTCCCATTTGCTTTGAAAAAGCTGGATTGCGGTTGGATAATAGGTTTGATAATGACCATTTTTAGAGGATATATGGATGAGTACTCTAAGGTACATCATCCACCCTATGTAGGGAGTGGATAAGTCCACTTTAATCCCTCAAATACTCTTAAGAGACATAAAGGTCTTTTATGATAGATTTTGTAAACAATTATATTTGAGGAAGTCTTGAGAGTCAATGTCCACGCGTAGTGGAGATGATATCGTAATCATTTTTTCCTTTTGAATGGGATAATGAAAGCTTCTCCCTTTTGAAGAATCTTCAGGTTCTTTTGTTTTATAGAATTGGTTATTGATGTCTTGCATCATTAATCCAGGGGTGACCAAATATGACGTACCAAAGTTTAAAAACTTGGTCGTTTTTCTGGGCACTTTAGGTGCTCCAGTATATATGCTTCCTCTTTTTATTTTCTTTGTATAGCATATAACTTTTGAAAGTCTATTTGAAGTCTCAAGTATGTTCTTCATGACATTTTTCTTGAGTTATGGTATTAAGGATTTCGTTTTGACGAATATCCTTTGAAACTTTATAAGTTTCAGAGAGTACATGGTCATCCTCATTTGATTTTTAGGAGTATTCAGGTTTGTTATTCCTGATCCTCAATTTCAGACATCCCTAATAGATCTTTTTAACTATCATAATGGTAAAAATGCTTTCTATAACATACGTCATGAGGTATAATTTAGATAATTAAAAATATCCATAATCGTTTATCAAATATTATAGCAAACTATTCGCAGTAAAATAAAATGCATAAAAAGCATGATATTCATCAATAAGAAATATTGTGATAATGCATTTAAATGCATATATACTGCAAGAAAATACTCCTGATAATTATGTTATGGCAATAAGTTTTATAGTTTGATGTGTGCTCAAGGAATAGCTAAGTAAACAATAGCTAGATTTGTGCCAATTTTTATATTTGACTAGCTTTGCCAGGTGGACACATGGTATGAGTTATAAGGAGAAGTTCTATTGTTTTACTGACATGAATAGGTAGGCAAGCAGCTCAGAATACTTAGTGAACTTTCGTTCACAGTATTACTGCATCAGTATCGCATTTTTTACATGAAAAGACGTGTACGTCATTTCCAGCATGCGATCTTCTGAGACTTTTTTTACCAAACAACTTCAGGAGTGAGGTGATGCTAAAAAAGGCTGACTTGTACTCAACTATGGACTTAAAGTCCTGCAGTATCAGGTTCTCCCACTCATAACGTGCTCTTGATGTTTATACCGTTCATCCAAGGCCACCCATAACTTGTATGGGTCCTCAATAGTTAGGTACTCTGATTTCAGAGTTTTGTCCATGTGGCGGTGGATGGCTTTTGCCATTGCTATTCCTCTTCGAACTATGTCACATCTTCCCTTTCCCTTTGTATTAGACCTTGTTTTTATTCTTCCACTTTTTCACTTAACATTTATTTCGTTGTATAGCTTCAGACTTTTGAATGTCTATTTAAGTACTCAAGTATGGCTTTAATGCCATTTTTCTTTCTCTTTAGTATGCTATACAAACATTTAGGAGTTCGTTTAAACGAATATCCTTTGAAACTTTGTAAGTTTCTTTAAGTATTTGTGGAAGAAGAAACATATGTCAGTTGAGCAATTACATGGGTGTGAATATATTTCTCAATTAAGTCACGACTTCGGGCGTGGTCTTATAATTATTATGTGCAAGGTCAGATATAAGAATACTGCCTTGTAATGAGATAACTCTTAAAGAGTTAGCAGTGTTATGACATCCTTTTTTGGTGTCCATATTGGTCCATATAGACCATAGATTTTCAAGATCTATTTACCACGTGTTGCTCATCTTTAATATGGCATAAATGGTGTTCGCATGATTCTGACGTTTTATTATTTTTGGGAATAAGGGGTATTGGTGTATTATTTGAACTACAGGTTCAATTTTACCATTTTGAAAACTATATGTATGCCATAAACATAATTATTTATTAACACATATGCATGGAAATAATAATATTATCATCACATGCATAATCACAGAGACATGAGGAAATTTGCATCACAGATATGCTTCAGTCATTAAAATTTTCATCACATATATGTTGCAGGCATTAAAATTGTCATCACGGATATGCTTTAGGCATTTAAAATTTTCATCACATTTATGCTTCAGGCATTAAAATTTTCATCACAGATATGCTTTAGGCAATTAAAATTTTCATCACATATATGCTTCACACATTAAAAATTTTCATCACAGATATTCTCCAGGCATTTAAAATTTTCATCACATATATGCTTCAGGTATATAATGGTAAAAGGGAGAATTAATTATATGTCCCAAAAAGCCCCATATAAAATTTATGAATCCCCGTCATCCATGGCCATCCCAAGGTCCTAGTTAGGGTTTGGGTTAGTATTCACGTGATTAGCACGGTGACAGCCTTCAGGGCCACCGTGGGTGTGCGATGATATGGTGGCGGCCTTCAGGGCAGCAAAAAATCCTTGGCTAGGGTTTTGAGTGCGGAGGACGGCTGTTACCTTCAGGACTGCGAAAAATCCCTCGGATATAACATCTCTTTTTCATACTCTTTTGGCCATAGTTTATAGGGGAAAAAATTGTTGCATCACAGCTTATGCACATGCCGCATTTAATAATTAGCTAATTACGCGCAAACTCCCTCTGATCATGGCATGTAATTATCATAGTGGTTTATATTGTGACTTCTCATGTCACACATGAAATACAAATAATGCCAAGAGATCTTATTTCATGCATGTGATCCATTTGTTTAATTGTAAAAATCCAATTTTTATCTATGTAATCAATGTTTTTTGTCATAAAAATTGATCTTTATCGTAAAAACATCAATTTTTAATCCAAGATTTAGCAGATCTAAACATATTCCACGAAAAATATGTTTAGATTGAGTTTTTGTGTAATTACCTCTAGATCCGTCCTCCAGATCTAGCGACGTTCGATGAAGGATGTCCGAAAAAATCCGCGTCGTCTCGCGAAGCATCGCGCTGCGAAACAAAATCTTTGGAGCTTCCGTGGATCGCCTCCCTCTCACAAGCCGTCGCCTTTTCCACGAGCCATCGTGCTGATAACATGTTGTGAATGGTTGAGGGCTAGGAAACCCCTAGCCTTATATATGTAGACTTCTTATTGGATACAATGTGGGCGGATATCCAATAGGCCCATTGGGCCCTATTCATAACACTTTTTAATATAAAATCATTACCCATGCTAATAACTTAATTAGGTCAAAGCCCAACAATTCCCAGTAAAGGCTAAGACCTTTTTTTCTTTTTATTTTTTTTAAAGTAAACTCATAATGGGATAATAGAACAGTTCAATATAAAACTTGGGGGAAATTACACTAAAATTTACAAAGGTTTCACACATTTTCATTAAACATTTTTATGTTTAAAACTTTTAAGTTACTACCTAACCTGTCACATTGACTAATGGAAATAACAACAATTTTATTTTAACAAAAGTGCCCTTTTCATCCTTCACAATCCTTATCTTTTCGTTCACCATGGACTCCTCCTCCACAGTCACTACCTCCAGATCCCTCATAATGCCTAGACATATCACTATTGCCTCCCACCTCAAGCCGCTCTCTTCAACCTCTCGCCTTAAGCCGCTCCCCTCATCGTGATCCTCTTCACAAGCACAGCCAAAATCTCATTACCAATAATCCTCTCCTGCCTCTTTAGGAACACCCCCTCCTACTCCTCTACCCTAACCCACTAAATAAAATAAGCTCAACAAATATAATAATAAAATCCTACTACGATGCAACCACAATCTAGATAATCTAGATAAATAAAATAAGCTGTTACTACTAATTTCTTCCTAAGTTAATAGCTACGTGATCAAGTATAGTATAAATGATTATAAAAACTAATAAAAATATCAATAATAAAAATCACTAGGGCCTGGATATCCATATCATTGGACTAAGCTGGGAATGATTAGTGTTAACTAATTGCTGAGTTCATGAGGTTCGGAAGAGGTCGTCTAATCTAAGTGCATTCTCTTATCACACACTTCCGTGACGCAAGATAAGATATCCCCTTATATTGATCCTACCCCCACTTCCGTGGTGCATTATAGGGCTACCTACCATGTATCGATACCGACTTCCGTCGTGCATCGATACGTGCTAGGTGCATAACATCCGACAAATGTCCCAAATCTTCATCCACGCCACTTCCATGGATTAGGATTAGGATCTACATTAGGAGGCCTTCAATCGATGCCTGACTTCCATCAGCTGCATCGATAGTATCGATAATGCATTTGGAAACCCTATATTAACCCCGACGTCAATCGTGAATTAATCTAATTACCCATGAAGGGAAATTCGAATTACATTGATAATAATCATCCCAAGTACCCCTCATCCTCAATTATTCAACAATTAAGCAAAATTTATCAATCCATAGTTTCATCCAATGTGGTTCAACCCATTGGCCCTAGATGAATCAATACTCACAACCTATGCAATTGGAGATAGTTAGAATCATTAAACAAGCATTCATTGCAATAGATTGGCTTAGCAAATCAATCAATAATCACAAGAGCAATCAATAGAGTGATTCACTATTCAAATATCAAAACAAGAAAACAAAACAAAAAAAAAGAACAATTAAAAGTCGCAGGGAATATGAAGTTTTGCACCTGAGTAATTCTCTGAAAAAGAGGAAAAAGTCTACAAAAAGGCGTCCTCCGCGGTAGAGGAGGAAGAAAAGTATATATACCCTCTCAAAAACTCCTAAAAAGCCCAAAAATACCCCTTAACGGTGCCCACTCGGGCCTAGAAACCTAGTTGGACGTGGCTGCATCAAGAATGACGCGGCCATGTGGCCAAAATTGCGTAAAAAGGGCCTAAGTTGGTACAGGCGACTCGACCGCGTGGTTAGCCCATGCAACCATGTCGTCTAAGGGTTTTCTGCCCAAATATGATTTAAATCGGCCATATGGAGCGGCTATTTGGCTTTGGTTCCACCTAGAAGGATGCAGTGCGTGGATTTGGATCTCTCTTCTTTCAGCTTGTCACTGCGCGGTCGTTTGGTGTGGATGACTCGACAGCGTAGCATCAGATTCTTTCTCTCTCCATCTCTAGTAACGCGGTCATTTGGCCCTGACGATGCGAACATGTGACTTCCAATTGCTTGGTTTCTTGGTTGTCCTGGTCGACGCGGCCATGTGGCTTAGTCCATGCGACTGCGTGAGGCACAATTGAGCTCTTTTCTCCATGTTTTGATCTCCAATCGCTTCTCGCTTCATTTCATCCCTCTTTCTCCCACTTTTGGGCCCAAAAATCCCTGATTTCTCCTGCAACACATGAGAAATACCAAAAGCGTAAAATGAAACAAAAATGGAAAATAGCCTGAAACGGGGGATGCAATGATGTGAAATGTGCATGAAAAGAGTGTAAAATATATGTAAATGTGGCACACATCAAAATCCCACAAGCTAAATGCTTCCTTGTTCTCAAGGAAGACATAAAAGGGTAGAGCATGGAGAAATGCGAGCGAGTAAGCGAATGATGGCATGAAGTTGAGAATTTCATGATTTCTAGCGTATATACGTGATCGAATAGAAATTCCAAATTCATAGAAATAAAATACGCCAATTCCTCTACATTGGTTAGGATATAATCCTAGGGCATCACTTTTAGCCCAAATCAGTAGATAATATGCTAAGTAACGACTACACTCAAGTCATAGGATATTTCCTCTAACCCGTCTCTAGGTTGAAAATAAAGGAATCGATACGATTGTCGATGGAGGATAAGTATAGGATAATGTGTTATTAGCACATTAAGGAATTGGTTCCTACGACATATCAAAGTTCCTTATTCATGAAGTTGCTGTCTCATTCATGCTTTCAATATTTTCTTCTATTCATATTTTTAATCAAATATATATATTTTCCCCCTTTTTTCGATTTTTTTTCTTTGGGATTATACTTGGTTTGTGTAAGGAGCGTTAGGTCGATGACTCCCAGGTCAAACGACCGAAGGGCACCGGGCAAAGAAGGACCCCTCGAACCTACTAGCTCAAACCAATATAAATCCTTATTTGAATGCACTCCCTCAAGATAAACCTTTCAGCACGAGGCCCCAACGCTTCCTAAGGCATGGTGATCTGGCTACTCAGTGTCGTTGGGAGAACAATGCATTTATTTTTTATATACACACAAGAAAATATTTTTTCTTTACAAAAGCATGGATAGATCAATTGACAACAGTCCTCAGTACTAAGTGATACATCGTTATCCAAGTCCCAACGGGTTATAAAACATTATGCATAACTATCAATCCATCTCTCCATGTATAAAGCGGACTCCTAAGGGAAATTCAACTTAGCATCGGTTTCAAGTACTTCTATCCTAGAGGCTATGAGGATAGTCCTGACATGCATATTAAGTGGGGTTCGAAGCTAAAAGCTTATCCTAATCAAATATCCTAAACAACATCGAGAAATTGAGAAATTGAGCGTAACAGTGGAGAATGAAATTCAACTCGATATATTGCGCATATAATATCTCGAATTCAGAAAATTCTCAAGGCGAATGTAAGTATATACAAATGGATGCGAGATGATGCAAGATGCATGACGCGAAAGCAAATATATTTGTTGTTTTTGATTTTTCAAATTTTTATGGTTTTTCGATGCATATAGTAAATAAAATGAGCATGATGCATGGTAAAAAGAAAAAGTGGAAAGAGGAGAAATAAAGAGAAGAACAAAGAAATATTCAAGAGAGGTATGAATATGTGTATTATATAGAAAGAACAATAAAAAGAAAATGTGGGCATGGAAATGCTCCTCCCCCAAGCTAAATCACGCCTTGTCCTCAATGCGATAAACCCGCAAATGTGTGAGGACAAAAAGTGTGAGGGGGAAGAGATTGGAAATCTCATCATATTGTGCCACCGTCTGGTGGTGGCAATGTGGGTGATGTGAGTGTAGGGTGTTCGTCAGAGGGTGGTGGGTCAGAAATTACTATGGGTGCTGAAGTGGGTGGAGCAACTGTAGATGGTGTGGGTTAAGGCACATGTGTGGATGGAGGAGGAGATGATGGTGCTCCAGATGAGTGTGGTGGTGATGGTGGTGGTGGTGGTGTGGAAATATAAGGTGCAGAGGTGGATGGCTGTGCAGACAACGATGGCTGAGATGGGGTGGCATGAGGAGGAGAGTGGGTATAGCTGTAGGATAGTGTCCCTGAGCATAGTACCAACGGTAGACGACATCGAACTGTGACTGTAAAGTTATGAAGATGGATGTGTGGCCGTCTATCGAGGTCCCTAGCTCAATCAGGGATCTAGTTATGGAACTCTTGAGAACATGGAATGCCCCCTCCACTCGAGTAAGTTTCTCATGAAAGGAAAGGGGTGGAGGAGGGGTGTAGTTGGTAACCTTGCCCAGCTGGTGAGATCTCCATGAAAACTGATGAATGGATGTCTGGTGGGGTGTATGTGGTGGAGGCCTGGCGTGGCCTGACATGGACTGACGGTGTGGCAGCAGTGGGATCAGAAATAGCTATGTTCTAAATGGGATGGGGTTGAGGCTATGCAATCTGAGGTTTGGTAGGAAGATCTGGATCAGCTGGAAATGCCATCTGTACGACTCCAGCTGTAGGAATCCTAAAGAGATCAAGATTAGGGAGAATGGTATAATGTGTGGAAGAAGGCCCGTGAAGCCAATAGAATCACTTATCCCCAATCTCTCTAATCATGTGCATATTCGTGAGTACGGAGAGATCAAGTGATGTGGGGTCGAGGACGTGCATCCATTCAGCGGGGATCTTGAATGAAATGGGAGGGAGGTTGGCAATAATGGTGATTAGGCCTTCACAACAAATCTTGACGTGGGGGATACTAACAGTGTGAAAGAACATACACCCCAGGTATGAACCGGCATGAATGAGAAAATGATGAGAAGTGATGTCTGTGAGGACCGTCTTGCCCTTGCAATACTAACAACAAACTCGAGAGGGGAGGGGGTGAATCGAGTAATGGCAATAAATTGTGCAATTAAAATTTAACTTGCAAAAGCGGAATAATACGTGCAAGAGGAATTAATAAACACAATCAATCCAAACTCAAACATAAGATTTTACACTGGTTTCCTAAACTTGGGTATGTACAGCCACACCAAATATACACTATGAATCCTAAACATTGTAGTGAATACAATCCCACAATGAGATACATCACACAGAGGATTTGAACTCCCACTAAGAGAGAACCTAACTCCCACAAATAGAGTATGACTCAAACTCCCACTAAGAGAGTAACTCCCACAAAGAGAGTATCTAATTCCCACAAAGAGAATTACAGTTTCAAGAAACAAAATGAAACAAATAAACTCTTACCTTTGCCTTGATGATGAACATACTCATTAATGAATGCAATGCAGGAAAGAGATCTCCAAGTGATGAGATTTGCATTCAATGCACTTGGATGATTTCCCTTGAGCTTTACTTCAATGCATGAAGGAGAGAATGAGCTCTAAGAGGGAAATGAGAGAGTTTGAGGGTGTCTTTAATCACTCTCTAATGATTTTCAATAACATTAAGAAGTTCTAATAAACTCATCCCTCTCCTATATATAGGAAGCCCAAAGAAACCCTCAAACCCAAAGAAAAATCGCAAAATAATAAATCTGCAACGGCTAGATTTTGGCAGTTTACGGTACAGACAGTTGACTGATGAACAGCTGACAGTTGACTGGTCAACAGCTATAAAAAATCACAACGACTATAATCTGAGCCAGGACAGGCGACTGTAGAATACTACTCAGACACCTGTAAATGAGCAGGTGCATATATATCCTTCAGCAGACGACTGTCACTTGGGATGGAAATGGAGCTCAATAATGGAACTTTTGCACTAGTGCCTTCAGTCGATAGATGACCATTTCACAGGTGCATGTAATTCGACAGGCGACTGTAAATACTTCATCAGCCGACTGACTTGCAAAGTGGGATGAAACCCAGAAAATTCAAGTTACGCATTTTGGCACACAGACGACTGGAGAACAAATCCCAGGCACCAGATGGAACATATGTGACTATAAAATGACCGTGAGTCGTTTGTCTCCAATAGCTCAAGATAGAGTCAATGAAAGATGACTTGAGCTAGTGCACAACAGCCGACTGTAGAAGGATCGACATGCGCCTGGAATCATCCAGTCGCCTGTAAGACCTTCATCAGTCGCCTGTTGGAGAGCCAAAAACTCCAGTAAGAGTTTAAGGCAAGGTAAACCTATTGGGATAGTTTCTATGATAATCCTAAGGCTCACTAATGATGGAAAATGCATATGCATGTATGAGTTAGTCCATCTAATAAGGCATTACAATAATCCTAGACTCAAATAGGGGAAAAGCAATAAATGAAATATTACATGGATTACATTGCTTCCTTTAGAGTCTATGGCTTCAACCTTGATGCTCTCTTTCATCTCCAAGATTTGGCACCACTCCTCTTGATTTCCATCCTAGCACCACGCATTTAGCTCCAAAAGTGATATTCTTCAAGATAACTAAGAGACTAAACATGAGAGACATTAGCAATAACATAATGTTGTGATCATCATCAAAATAGCATTGGTATGAAACAACAATACTCAACACTGTCGTTATCAGCGATGTTACGGGGTTGGGTCATCGCCCACAGAAAGAAGAGCTCATCTCGGGAGACTTGGCCAGTCTCTTTCCGACAGAAAATGGTGTTTGCGATAATGCGAAGGGCTATGCGAATGCATGGGTAATTGATAGATGACGCCTTAGCCTTAGTGACGAGGAATTCATCATGGACAGTGATTTGCTTCTAGAAAGCATCAGAATCATAGGGTTGGGGCCTACCATATTTGTATCTAAATGATCAGGGAGTGATGGCTGTTGAATATTGGACTCCCCGGATTTGGTTTTGGATGATGAGCAAACATAAATAATTCATGATCTAACAATTTGTGAGCGCAGTATTGAAGATCGTCGCCAATTTCACGTGAACATTCAAAGCGACATCTCAACACTTTCCAAAGCTCAGTTTCATGCCTAAAGCTTCGTTGAAGCTCTTGCGACGCTTTGGAAGTAATGAAGATTCAATCGAAGCTCTCAAAGACCGTTTATTAAGGTTTTATTTATAGTCTTTTAGTTTCGATTGATAGAATGTTAAGCCTTGAGTATATCTTACGTTTCTATCTTCATTACGCTCATTTCGTAGCTCTAGGATTCTTGCACAAGTTCACTCTAACTTCCTCGAAGCGTCGCGCTTCGATTCGGACTTTGTTGTGCATGTTAGTTGGTACAAGAACAAGTACTGACCGACTAGATGGTGATCTAGTCGGTCGGCCACTGTTCTTGGACCGACTAGTTTCTGTAAGTTAATTCTTAGCTCTTTACTGTTTACAGTTAGTCGGTCTATGTTGACTCACCGACCGACTAGTTTGTGAACTAGTCGGTCAGTGAAGCTTCTTTGACCGACTAGTTGAGACTGACTGTTCACTCTAAAATTCTCCTAAGCTACTGTTTACCGTTAGTCGGTCTAAGAACATTTGATGACCGACTAGTTGACAATCTAGTCGGTCAACTTTTGTTCTTGGACCGACTAAGTCAACTTGCCTTCAGACTATGTTGTTTTGCCTCTTAGTCGGTCTACGTTCATTGGATGACCGACTAGTTGTGAAACTAGTCGGTCAGACAGTGTTCTTGGACCGACTAGTTTTCTAGGTCTGAAATTCTATCTCTTCTCAGATCTGCTCTTAGTCGGTCCATGCTTTGTGACTGACCGACTAGTTGATGAACTAGTCGGTCAGTGAGTGTTCTTTGACCGACTAGATCTCACAGATTTCTTTCCGTTGGAGATTGACCTAACTTGTTTTTATGGGACCCTATAAATACGAACCTAGGTCATTTCTATCTTCAATAGAGCTGTCATTAAGAGATTCATTGAGTTCTAAAGAGATAGCTATTCTCCCTCAAATCTAAAGCTCTCTTCCTCACAAGAAACCCATTCTCTCTCATTTCTAGATCTAGAGAGAAGCTTGTTCTTGGTGAGCTCTTCAAGCTATTGCTTGATTCAAGTTTCCAAATCTTCCCTAGGCACCCATTGCTGCTCATTTCCTTGGTGCTAGGGTTTGGTAACTTCATCTTCCTCAAATCCTTCATTCCACCTTTTGGGTAAGAAAAACTCAAGGTATAGGATTTTGTGGTAAGAGTATTTATTTCATATTAAACTCTTTTATATTGCTTATTGGCTCTCTCGGTTGTGAGAGAAGTTTGTGATCCCGGGTGTGGGATTCACTTTGCCATTGCATGTATGATTTGATCTTGTGAAGGTTTTTCACAAGATATTCATAGTGGAAATCTTGAGTTAGGGTTTCTAACTCAAGTATCCGGAAGGGATCCGGGTGGTTGGGACGTAGGATCACCGGGAACAAGTCGGGGAGACTTGGGTGGATCCGAACCCATTAACTTCATTTGTTAGCATTGTTAATTTCATTGTTGTCATTCAATTTAAGCTTCCGCAAATTGACTTGGTAGTTGTGTGCAATTTAATTTGGAATAATACGCCTTATTATTTTAAAGTACTATTCACCCCCCCTCTAGTACTTGTGCAGTAGCTGGTAGGGCATTACATTTGGTATCAGAGCCAGATACTCAGCTATGTCTGCCAACGACAACAAGACCGTGCCTCCACCTTCCAACTACGACACCTTCAGGAACCGTGAAGGAGCGTCATCGGTGATGGAAGGACATTCCTCTACAAGGCCTCCATTCTTCAACGGTACCAACTACGGGTACTGGAAATGTCGGATGGAAACCTTCCTCCGAAGTGCATCTTTATGGAGGACTACAATGAAGGAGTACAACGAGCCCGAAGAAGAAGATTTTGAGAAATGGACTACCGCGGAGGTCGCCGCGGAGGTAAGCAATGCCAAGGCAATGAACGCCTTGCAATGCGCATTGGAGCCCGAGGATTTTAATAAGATATGCACATGTAAGAGTGCATATCAAATTTGGAACTCTCTCCTCATACTACATGAAGGGACGAGTCGGGTAAGAGACTCTAAACTCGTTGTCGTAACCAAAGATTACGAAATGTTTCACATGCAACAGGGCGAGAAGATGAAAGAATATTACGCTCGCTTCGTTGACATAATAAACGAGTTAGAGGCCCTCGGCAAGATCTACACTCAAAAGGAGAAGTGCTTAAAGCTTATTGAAGGACTTCACTCTTCTTGGGAAAAACATACCTTCGCCATCGAGGAAGGTAATGACATGAGCAAATATACCGTAGTTCAACTAATGGGTACTTTGATGTCATACGAGGTACGCAAAGATAGCAAGGTGAAGCTACAAGAAAAGATGAAGTCATATTTGAACCTAGATGCGCCTAAGAAAAAGGCGATTGCATTCAAGGCGGCTTCATCCACATCTTCCGATGATGAAGACTCGGAAAACGAGTTGGACTTGGAGTCCATGGCACTCATGGCCAAGAAGTTCAACCGTTTCTTCCGGAAAGGTAACTTCAAGACCAAAGGTAAATTTGGTTCTTCTAACGCCTCTTCCTCTCCTTTGTGTTTCAAGTGCAATAAGCCAGGACACATGAAAGCGGAGTGTCCTCTCAACAAACAAAAGGAGAAGTGGAAGGCGCCAAAATTCGATAAGTCCAAGAAATACAAGAAGGGGTACAAGAAAGGACTTGTCGGAGCAACATTCACCGACTCCGAGGATTCCTCAAGCGGAGAGTCGGATGATGAGAAAGTGGAGCAAGCACATATGTGCTTCATGGCAAGAGAGGAGAACGATCAAGGATCCTCCTCTTCCGATGATAGTAATGACGAAAGCGATGAGGTAACGATGGATGATCTTAGAAATGCTAACTCTCAACTTTGGTCAAAATACACTAAGTTAGTAAATAGATATACTAAGGTAAAAGATGACCTAGCTAGCATTCAAACATCGCCTAAGAATATCATCACCAACAACGACACCGTTGTTGAAGAGTTAAGAAATGAGATTGTGAATCTCAAATCTAAACTTGAACATGTTAGCATTGAGGATGCGGAAGAACATGAGATAGCGGATTTAACTTCTCAAAACTCGACTTTGAGTATTGAGAACGAGAATCTTAAATCTCGTGTTTATGTGCTCACATCGCAAATATCCGCTTTGGATACTTCTTTGCGTTCTCTCAAAGAGAAATATGAGGACACATTGGGGCGAATCAACAAATTCAACAAGGGTAAGGGCCATTTGGATAATATCCTAAAAGATTTACTTCCGGCCAAACACCACATTGGCTTGGGGTATATGATGGGAAATTCATCCAAGTCGGTCACTACTTTTGTTAGGCCAACTTCCGAAGCCTCAACGAGTGGGAGCAAACACTCTATTGGTAGTTTATCTACCAATGGTGCTTCCACCTCGTCCACACCCTCTTTCGGAAAGAAACCCACTTTGGGTGGACCTCCAAAGAAGGGGCATGCCTACATGTACACTAATAACATGCCACGTAGGAACACACGTCCTACTCCACCGTCTCACACGTATGATGATTTTTATGCAACACATTCCCGGGCACGTGCACACCAAGTGAGACACCCTCACGCACGTGTTTCCACACATGCATATGTACACCCACCTCATCATATGAATAATTCTTTTCGTGCACCATTCCATCATGTCCCGTATGCCTATCCACAACATGCATCACGTAGAAATCAACGTAGCATGCATGCACCCAATAGGATGATGGCTCCCAAAATTTTCACTATTTGGAGCCCAAAGGACACAAGCATGGACGAAAAACAAATGTACATGAATGCTTATTTTTCGGATGTTGTGCATAGTAAGAATTATGTGGGGAAGTCTAAGTCCACTTGGACTTGGCTTCCAAAGGTCTAATCCCTTGGACCCAATGACCTTGGGTACCATGATATGAAAGTGTCTATCTTTAGGTACTCAAGGAAAAGAAAAAGAAAAGGAGCATCAAATTTAAATTTAGCTCCAAAGGGAATTGGATACTCGATAGCGGGTGCTCCAAACACATGACGGGTGACGCTCGTTTGCTCTCCGGAGTGGTTCCCATTGCCAATGGAAACCGCGTCGTATTTGGAGGCAACGAGAGCGGAACCATCATAGGTGTTGGTAAAGTCGGTAACCCTTCTAAACCATTAATTAGTGACGTTTATCTTGTTAGTGGTTTAAATCATAATCTTATTTCAATAAGTCAACTTTGTGACAAAGGTTACAAAGTTAGCTTTGCGAAAGGATTGTGTCACATTTTAAGAAAGGATAATGAAAAATTATTATTTTCCGGAACTCGTCGTAAAGACATCTATATTTTGGATCTTCCGAAGTCATATGAACGATGTCTCGTTGCCAACATAAGTGAACAACACTTATGGCATCGACGCTTTGGACATGTGAACTTTGGAACACTATATAAGCTTTCAAAATTGAATTCTATTAAAGGTTTTCCGAAGCTTGTTTTTGAAAAGAAAAGTTTTTGTGATTGTTGTCAACGCGGCAAGCTTCCTAAATCTTCATTTAAACCTAAGAAAAGCATCTCTACTAAACGGCCACTAGAGCTATTACATCTAGATTTATTTGGGCCAACTAGAGTAGCTTCCTTAGGAAATGCGAGGTACGGACTTGTCATCGTAGATGACTATTCAAGATTTACTTGGGTATTTTCATTGTGTAATAAAAATGAAGCTTTTGAAAACTTCACAATTTTTGTTAAGAAAGTACAAAATCTCTTAGGAACCACCATTGTCACTATTCGTAGTGATCATGGAGGTGAATTTGAGAATGAGTCTTTTGAGACATTTTGTGATGAAGTTGGTATTACTCACACCTTCTCTTTCCCTCGTGCACCTCCTCAAAATGGTGTAGTTGAGAGAAAGAATAGGACGCTAGTGGAGTGTGCTCGCACTATGCTTGATGATAGCCAACTTGGCCATCAATTTTGGGCGGAAGCGGTACACACCGCTTGCTATGTGTTTAATAGAATACTTTTGAGGCCCGGCACTAAACAAACTTGTTATGAATTGTTGTTTGGTAGGTTGCCTCAAGTTAAACATTTTCGTGTTTTTGGTTCGAAATGTTTTATTAAGAACACATATGGTAGTTTGGACAAATTCGATCCGAGATCCGATGAGGGGATTTTTGTTGGATATTCTACGCGTAGCAAAGCCTACCGGATATTCAACAAACGAACCTCAACGATCGAGGAATCGCTTCATGTCTCATTTAATGAAGGATTTGTTCCAACTAGAATTTCAAATGATAATGATTCTATGGATGTTTTATGTGATTCGTTTGAAAATTCTAAGTCTAATGATTCTATTGATTCTATTGAGACTAACCCAACTAATGAAGTTGTTGAGAATGTTCCAAGTGATCAAGGTATTCCCAAACGGCTTCATTCAGTTCGTGACCATCCCCATGAGCAAGTCATTGGCAATATCTATGATAGTGTCAAGACGAGATCCCAAGTTCACCGCTTCGCAAATTGTGCCTTTGCCTCATCGATAGAGCCAAAGAATATTAATGAAGCATGCGAAGATAGCGCTTGGATCTTAGCCATGGAGGAGGAGCTCATTCAATTCGAGAGGAATGAAGTTTGGGAGCTTGTTCCATTGCCATCGAAGAACCACACCGTCATAGGGACAAAGTGGATCTTCAAGAACAAAACCGACGAAAACCAAGTCGTCGTCCGGAACAAAGCTCGGTTAGTAGCTCAAGGCTATCGTCAAGAGGAAGGTATCGATTTCGAAGAATCTTTCGCTCTGGTAGCTAGATTAGAATCAATTAGATTACTTTTGTCTTTTGCATGCCATAAGAATTTTAAATTATTTCAAATGGATGTTAAAAGTGCATTTTTAAACGGAGATGTCGTTGAGGAAGTTTACGTTTCTCAACCTCCGGGCTTCGTAAATGAAAAATTTCCAACTCACGTTTTTAAACTAAAGAAAGCTCTTTATGGTTTGAGACAAGCTCCTCGAGCTTGGTATGATCGCCTAAAGAATTTTCTTTTGGATTTGAATTTTAAAATGGGCGAAGCCGATTCAACACTTTTTATTAAGCATGCGAATAATGATATTTTATTAGTTCAAATTTATGTTGATGATATCATTTTCGGTGCTACTAACTTCGCTCTTTGCGAAGAGTTTTCTAATGTGATGAAGGAACAATTTGAGATGAGCCACATGGGCGAACTCAAATATTTCTTAGGTCTCCAAATTCACCAAATGAACGATGCAATCTTCATCCACCAAACGAAGTACACGGTGGAGTTGCTAAAGCGATTTGGAATGGAGAATGCCTCCGGGAAAAAGACTCCAATGAGCACGACTACGCATCTTGACAAGGATACGGGCGGTAAGGATGTAGACATTCGTCTATATCGAGGTATGATAGGTAGTTTGCTTTATCTTACCGCAAGTAGGCCCGATATTATGTTTGCCGTATGTATATGTGCTCGTTATCAGTCTCAACCTAAGGAGTCTCACTTAGTAGCGGTAAAGCGTATTTTTCGCTATCTAAGTTACACATTAGATTTTGGATTACTTTATCCGAGATCTAGCACATATGAGTTAGTCTCATATAGTGACGCTGATTATGCGGGATGCAAATCCGACAGGAAAAGTACTAGTGGCACTTGCCATTTTCTAGGAAATTCTCTTGTCTCTTGATTTTCCAAGAAGCAAAATTCGGTTTCACTTTCAACCACCGAGGCGGAATATATTGCCGCCGGTGCCGCGTGTGCTCAAGTTCTTTGGATGAGACACACACTTAAAGACTTTGGTATAAATTGTGATACTTGCCCTATCATGGTTGACAACCAAAGTGCAATATGTCTTTCCAAGAACCCGGTACATCATTCCCGTTCGAAACACATAGATGTCCGACACCACTTTTTAGATGATCATGTTGCTAAAAAGGACATCATTCTAGTGTACGTTGAAACCCAAAAGCAAATCGCCGATATTTTCACGAAACCCCTAAAGGAGGACTCCTTTGTGCGGTTGCGTCGAGAATTGGGGATTATGGGTTCATGTTTCATTCAATAATTTTGCATGCTATTATTTTTGGCAATATCTCATTCATGCTAGAATTATTGGATTTTCCGGGAATTTTATGTGATATCTTGATTTTTCGTTCGATTTGTGCGTAATCGTCAAATTTCTGTTTTTCGATGATTAATGGGGTAGTTTCGATGTTTATTGAGAGTTTTGAGATTTATCGTCCAAGCGTATTATGGAGAGAACTTGATTTTCAAATTTTTGACTCTTTAGTCGGTTCATGTTCAGTGACCGACCGACTAGATTGAGATCTAGTCGGTCAGTAAATGAACGCAGACCGACTAAATCTTGTCAGTAAATCTTGGATTCAGCCACTGTTTGCAACTAGTCGGTTCAAGCTCATTGACCGACCGACTAGATCGTGCTCTAGTCGGTCGGTGCTTGAACTGTGACCGACTAGTTGTGCCAGGGGCTGTTTGGTCTTTTGCGAAATCGACCGACTTAAACTCAGTTTAGTCGATCGATTTTCATTCTAATCGATCGAAATCTATTCTCTCTCCGCTCAAAACCCCGACCTCCCTCGAGACCCTTCGTCTTCCGGCCACTTTCCGACCATTCCAGCCGTCGCCGTCCGCCGTTCTCCGACCTAGGGTATCCTCTCTTCCTCCCTCTCCTATCTAGGGTTCGGTTTCAGCTCTAGGGTTAGGTTTTTCTATTGATTTCATCTCCTAGGGTTTCAATTAGGGTTTTCTAATTTCGGCTAGGATCTCTTCTTTCCAATCTCGTGTGTCGTGTTGTGCCGAGACTATGGCAAGAACACGCATTCCGATCACTCCCTCTAGCCCCTCTCCGATGACCGTTGATCCAATCTCTTCGGATCCCGAGCATCCAACCCCTCCGAAGCGTAGAGCCAAGACCACCCTTCCTTCGTCGTCTTCGCCTCCTCTCAAGAAGAAGAGGGCGACGACCGCTCAACCTAGAGGTCAACCGAAACCCAAACCCAAGCCTAAGCCCAAGGCCAAAATTCTTGCTTCTCAATCTTCGTTCCATACTCCTACCGATTCTGATACGGAGTATAACCCCGAGACCGAGACTCATAGGGAACCCACTCCTCCTATTCATCCCGAGTCTAGCACCCACCCTCGTACGTCTACCCGTAAGCCTAAGGGAAAGGGTCCGATGCCGGTGGGCGGTGTCGATATTTCCTTATGTCGCGATGACCCTTTGTGTCTCGCGGCATATAACCGTATCGAACATTGCCCGCTGCTTCTGGAGCATTTCGTCCAGTTTAGCGACTTCATAGGGTTAGCTGATCTTCTGTCGTCGTCGGGTCTTCTCGATTACCTTCGATATGACCCGAAGGCGAATCCTCACCCCTACCCTAGATTAGTGAAGCTTTTCTATGCTAATAGGATCCGGGGTCAGTACGATCAGACCCACTCTGTTGAGACGACCGTTTTGGGGACTCCTATAGTCCTCACTGCGGAAATCTTAGGAGAGATTTTGGGTATCTCTTCGTCTGGCCTTCTTCCTTCTGATATCTCGATAGATGATATTTCTTCTCTTGATCAGACCATCCTTTCAGAGATTTTCCATCAGATTCCTCCTGCCATGATTGGCGTGCCATCTAAATCTTTCAAGCCAAATGCGTGGGTCCTAAATCTGATTCTGAAGTCATGCTTGCTTCCCAAGTACGGCTCCTCATCTTTACCATCCCAGCCATTTTTGAAGCTTATCTATGCGATCTTCATGGGGAGCTCGATTAATTGGGCTCGAATTATACTCGATAAGATTGACTCTTTCGAGTGTATTCGAAAGTCCAATAAATCGGCTCATATCCCATTTCCTTGCATGTTGACCCTCGTGTTTCGTCATTTTCGTGTCACATTGCCTCGTGACGATGAGCGTCCCCTTGGTCCTCCCCTGAATGCGACGGCCGTCAAGAAATCTCTTGCGGCGCTTCGTCACGTTCAGAGGACGACACCTTCTGCGTCTATCCCTGCCTCTGCCAGTGCCTCTTCTACTCCCGTTGCCACCCTTGATGATGTCCTACGGATACTTCGTCGTCACGAGTCCCGCTTGGCTCGTACCGAGGAGGTAGTCTACCGTATGGCTCGTCGGATGGGTATTGAGCTTCCTCCTTCCGTGTCTGAGGATGAGGAGTTTGATGAGATGGCTGAGGAGGACATTGAGGAGCTCTGTCGTGCTTCGACTCGTGCCCCCGAGGGCACTTCTGCTGGTACTGCTGCTGCTGGTACTTCCACTTCTGCTCCTGGAGTTGCCACCTCTTCCGGTGTTCCAGAGCCATCTGCTGCAGCTCTTCAGCCTTCTGAGCCTGCTGCTGACCCAGTTTCCGAGCCTGCTCATGTATCTGCTGTTGCTGCTTCTGTCGAGACTCATGCTGCTGTTGAGCCTGTTGCTGAGATCTCGACTCCTGCCCCGACGATTCCATCTGTTGAGACTCCTCTTCTCCCTGCAGAGCCTGAGTCCACTCCGTCGACTAGACCCACGGACGCTGCAGATCCAGCCTCCTCCTCGTGATCGTTGTTCCGAGGACTCTCCATATACGCTTTGGCTGATATATTCTAGTGAGAGTGTCTTGGGTTAGGATGGGGTTGAGAGATGCTTTGATGTATTTTTTTTTGTGCTTTCTGGTTGTCGGTGTTGGATTTTGATGATGATGATGTATTTCTTTTTGATGATATGTAGCGCTTGATATGATGTATCTCATATATTCGATGTGATATTTTTTTTTTGGATGTACTCATGTTGTCTATATATATATATATATATGTTCATCATCGTTCACTTTATCTTTTATTCGTCGTGCAAATTTTAATATTCGTTGAATATATATGAAATGTGATATCGAATCGACGCATAAAAAGTTGGTTAAATGGATTTAAATTCTGTAATTTTATAGAATTGTTCTCCGTGCACAAAATTAACCAAGAAAATTGAATATTGAAGAGTATGTTTCTTTATTCAAGAAATGAATAATGATTTGGTGTTTTTGATGATTTTGATTTTTTTCTTGATAATGGAAAATTTGGCACACCTTGTTTTGATTTCCACAATTTTTCCCTTGGTGTCAAGTTGGTCCATTGCCTTTGTCTACGACTCCCGATGTTGGATTTTACATTTCCTAATTGTTGTCGTTGTATGCCCCCCGTTTTTGGGATAATGCCAAAGGGGGAGAGATAATGATAATAAATAGCGCAAATGAAAATTTAACTCAATTTCCAAGAATCTAGTTTGATATGCTAGATTCAGGGGGAGTTAAGATACATATAAGGATTTTCAAAATCCGATATTTCAAAAATCAATTCACTTTATTTATCTTACTCGTCTGCTTGATGCAATTCATTTATATTCATTTTGGAATTAACGTGTCATCAATGCAGGGGGAGTAAGTATTTTACATTTGAATTATTATCTTTGATTATTATTTATGTTGGTTTGTCATCACCAAAAAGGGGGAGAATGTTGAATATTGGACTCCCCGGATTTGGTTTTGGATGATGAGCAAACATAAATAATTCATGATCTAACAATTTGTGAGCGCAGTATTGGAGATCGTCGCCAATTTCACGTGAACATTCAAAGCGACATCTCAACACTTTCCAAAGCTCAGTTTCATGCCTAAAGCTTCGTTGAAGCTCTTGCGACGCTTTGGAAGTAATGAAGATTCAATCGAAGCTCTCAAAGACCGTTTATTAAGGTTTTATTTATAGTCTTTTAGTTTCGATTGATAGAATGTTAAGCCTTGAGTATATCTTACGTTTCTATCTTCATTACGCTCATTTCGTAGCTCTAGGATTCTTGCACAAGTTCACTCTAACTTCCTCGAAGCGTCGCGCTTCGATTCGGACTTTGTTGTGCATGTTAGTTGGTACAAGAACAAGTACTGACCGACTAGATGGTGATCTAGTCGGTCGGCCACTGTTCTTGGACCGACTAGTTTCTGTCAGTTAATTCTTAGCTCTTTACTATTTACAGTTAGTCGGTCTATGTTGACTCACCGACCGACTAGTTTGTGAACTAGTCGGTCAGTGAAGCTTCTTTGACCGACTAGTTGAGACTGACTGTTCACTCTAAAATTCTCCTAAGCTACTGTTTACCGTTAGTCGGTCTAAGAACGTTTGATGACCGACTAGTTGACAATCTAGTCGGTCAACTTTTGTTCTTGGACCGACTAAGTCAACTTGCCTTCAGACTATGTTGTTTTGCCTCTTAGTCGGTCTACGTTCATTGGATGACCGACTAGTTGTGAAACTAGTCGGTCAGACAGTGTTCTTGGACCGACTAGTTTTCTAGGTCTGAAATTCTATCTCTTCTCAGATCTGCTCTTAGTCGGTCCATGCTGTGTGACTGACCGACTAGTTGATGAACTAGTCGGTCAGTGAGTGTTCTTTGACCGACTAGATCTCACAGATTTCTTTCCGTTGGAGATTGACCTAACTTGTTTTTATGGGACCCTATAAATACGAACCTAGGTCATTTCTATCTTCAATAGAGCTATCATTAAGAGATTCATTGAGTTCTAAAGAGATAGCTATTCTCCCTCAAATCTAAAGCTCTCTTCCTCACAAGAAACCCATTCTCTCTCATTTCTAGATCTAGAGAGAAGCTTGTTCTTGGTGAGCTCTTCAAGCTATTGCTTGATTCAAGTTTCCAAATCTTCCCTAGGCACCCATTGCTGCTCATTTCCTTGGTGCTAGGGTTTGGTAACTTCATCTTCCTCAAATCCTTCATTCCACCTTTTGGGTAAGAAAAACTCAAGGTATAGGATTTTGTGGTAAGAGTATTTATTTCATATTAAACTCTTTTATATTGCTTATTGGCTCTCTCGGTTGTGAGAGAAGTTTGTGATCCCGGGTTGTGGGATTCACTTTGCCATTGCATGTATGATTTGATCTTGTGAAGGTTTTTCACAAGATATTCATAGTGGAAATCTTGAGTTAGGGTTTCTAACTCAAGTATCCGGAAGGGATCCGGGTGGTTGGGACGTAGGATCACCGGGAACAAGTCGGGGAGACTTGGGTGGATCCGAACCCATTAACTTCATTTGTTAGCATTGTTAATTTCATTGTTGTCATTCAATTTAAGCTTCCGCAAATTGACTTGGTAGTTGTGTGCAATTTAATTTGGAATAATACGCCTTATTATTTTAAAGTACTATTCACCCCCCCCCCCCCCTCTAGTACTTGTGCAGTAGCTGGTAGGGCATTACAATGGCCATTTGCCACTTGAAGATGGTGTTCAGAGAGTCATAGGACATGCCCTAGTCCTTGTTCATCAAGTGAAATGAAAAGCCATCTTTTTGACGCTTGAGTGAACGCATAAACTTTAAAGTGAGTCTTTTGTAGGTGTGTTCCTCATACTCTAGAAAATCACCCCAACCTATATTGTGCAATAAAGTTTGGACACCCTCAGTGAGACCTAAATAATTTAGAGTAGAGATGCCTGGGAATTTAGTGGGAATGATGGTCTGCTGAGAGAGGTTCATGAAAGTGCTTTGCTAATGTTCATCAGTGAAGATGATACCCATGGTGTATAATTATGGAGGCGGAATGGCAGGTTGTGCAGGAGGTGATGTGGATGCGGACGCATTATCTGTGGACGTGTGTGCTCATGATTTACTCCCTTGTGTTGGTCTGGATGAAGTGCGCTTACCCTTGCATGGGGGCATCATGCGTGTAGAGAGTGTGTATGCAATAGGGTGTGTGAATGTGAAAGAGTGCACACGACAACTCTATGCAATTTGCAAAATTTAGCAAGAAAAGTAATGAGCTTGGGCAAAAATTGAAGTGGAGATTGAGGAACGAGTGTACCCGATCAATTGAAGTTCCTTGCTACATTGGAGATGCTCCCAGGCTTCACTCAATTCTCCCCCAAGCTTGGTATTGCCCGCGTCATCATGCTCTTCAGTAAAAACCCCTACTCAACCATTTTAGGGTTTTAGCTGTTGGGGTTTCAGCGGACCCCCAGAGCTCGGATCCGTATCCGTCCTAAGTCGGACGGACCACGGAGGCACAAAAGCGCAGCGGAAAAACAGAAATCAAAATTTCTAGACTAGCTAAACAATTTAGCTAGGCTCTGGGGAGCCAGAACCCAGCCCGATCTATGCCGACTTGGAGTGGGTCTGACCACTCCAAGAAGGATCTACACTAAGCGACTAATTAAAATTACGCTAAAACGCTTAACCACATACCCGGAATCTTGGCCCTGGAGCAGGCAAGATGTACCGCACCGTCTTGAGAAGCTCCTCGTACCCGAGCCGCGTTGACCCGATCTCCCTGAGCCGCCTCGCACCCTCGCACCGATCCGCCCGAGCCGCTTTCGCCTCCGAGCCGATCACACGCGGTAGAAAGTTTCACTTGAGAAGAAACCCGCGTCTTAGACGTCCGGATCGGATCCAAACCCCTTTCGTAGTCGTGCTAGGACTACTCCAGAGAATAGGAAAGTAGAGAGAGAGATTTAGTCGCGGACCGAGCTTGCTCAATAATTTGGAGCTACCCGATCGTTGACTGGTGTGTTTTTCAACGAGGAGAGTGCACCCCTATTTATATAGGGAGTGAGCACTCACCCTCTCGTTGCGGGCAATGTGGGACAATCCACATGAAGAGAAAAATTGAATTAAGTCATTTGGCTTAATTTCAATTTTAAAGTTAGCCTTTCACAAAGTCAAACTTTAACGAATTAATTCTCCTCACATACTAAACTTCAGACACCAAACAAGCTATCAATCAAAAAAGCTTGGAATGGTGAACGCGTAGAAACTGACGGTGACGAATTTCGACTTCGTTTGACCCCTCAAACAATTGCTCAAAGTTTAGCAATTCTCACAAAATTCGTAGCCGTCATTTGGGTTTTCAAAAAACCTAATTTGACTTAAGTTGCGGGCGCGCCCGCTAGACTTAGCGGGCGCGCCCGCCCAAGGGGGGCAAGGGCGGGTCACCCGCCCGCTGCAAGCAGCGGGCGGGCGCCCGCTGCTGCAGCGGGCTGTGCCCGCTGCAAGCAGCGGGCGCTGGCCTGCTGCAAGCAGCGGGCCGCGCCCGCTTGCAGCGGGCGCCCGCCCGCTGCACACAGCGGGCCATGCCCGCTGCTGAAGCGGGCCGCGCCCGTTTTGCCCTTGCACATGGGCCTCTTGGCCCGGTGGGTCTAACCCACTTCCCCTTGAACTCTTTCTGCGTTTCTGGGCTCGTTTGAGCTCCGATTTGGACACGGTTTGAACCTGTGTTTAGACCGGGACGATCCCGTCATCCAGGTAACCCTTTCCAACAAGTTTGTTCCTACTAAATTCGTCGTAACTAATTTACAACACGTTTAGTTAAAGTTAGCATCTAATGCAACGTTATGTCCCTATTGCTATTGCGACTAACTTTCACAACTTAACTTGTGAATATCATCAAATGACATTTCTCTCTATTCTATATTCCTATTACTAAGACACGAGTACTACTCGGTGTGAGACCCTACAGCCTGACCTTACTACAGGTTGGGGCTCGAAACCCCTAGACGACGGTCACTACGAGCAGTAGCTGTCGTCCCTGTTTCAGAGTCATCATAACGTGATCGATCCTTTGACAAAAGTATCATTGGGTTTGCATTGGCTGTGTCAGTGATGAATTCCGTTAGCTAAAATCCCTTCGTCAAGACTGTGTTTGATGTTGGTCTAGGGTATGGTTTTCTGTCAACCCTATTAGACAACATTGGTCAGTATACGGCGGTCTTTATTTTATACACGTTGTACTACTTGCAACGTACCCCGGCCGAGGATTAACATAAAGACCGTACTGAGCCTATAACACTAACTTCCCTTTAATGGAAGTGACGAATCCCATCTTAGTCACTTACTCACCTTGAGAGCTTCAGGTGCAACCCAACCTAAGATCTTTCATCAGGACTGGTCCTCGAAGCTAGATCATGGGTCTAAGCTACACCGTCCGTTCACAGGTTTATACAGTTGACTTCAGGTCTTAAGGATCAACTAACCTATCATCACCCTAGAGTTATTAAAGACAGATCATTAAAGTTTAACCATTTAATAACTCTAACTTGGTCGTTCAGTGAACTCATTCTCTAATGAGCACCTGTGTCTCGTCTCCGACTTCGCCAAGTCGAATGACTATGAGATCATCATTACCCGAAGGCAAGACGAAGACACAGTGATCTATCCGATGTGTCGATATCCAGTTCTCGACACATCTATGATCACGAACCGTTTAAGACTTACGTTTCTATTCGGTCGCTTACTTACTCATAATCGAGATCTCATCTAGATATGTAAGGACCTAACTATAAGTCTATGGATATTTCTAAGTATATTAATACAAATGATTTTATACTTAGAGTAATACGTACCATATACGGTATGAACAAGACGCATAATCAAGATAAATTGCCTTATGGGCATATATCTTCCTACATCTCCCACTTGCACTTAGGCTATTTATCTCGATATCTCATACCGTTATAGCATATCAGTCACTTTGACATTTGATATGACAAACCTAAGAATGGTTCTACTAATAAGTATCTACAACGAATTTTAATGGATTGAAATTACATCTCTTGATCACACAGGGTTGATCCTTTGGAAAAATGATCTGGATCAATTTTCCTAACCTTGTATAGCTAACAGTTAGCTTATACGATTTAGATGTGAGGTCTAACATTTTCGTAAGTCAGTTCTAGCTCACTCCACTTTATTGTGTCAATATGTCAAGTACATATTTGACACCCTAAGTCTCTATATATATACTATTAAATCAAAACAATTTTGACTTAATGATTTATATAGAAGATTCATTAAAGTGAAAAATCCTTTTTACTTAGTCCGGAAAAACGGAACTAAGCATACTTACTTGCTCCCACTGACTTTGAGAATTACCTGGTTAAATTACTTCAACATAATAACTAAATCATATTTAGATTTATGTGCAAAAATAACCTTTTGGTAAGTGCCTTAGATGGAATGTACAAGTGTCAGATTCGGTTTGACGAATGGGTCAAGTCAAGATCGTTTTAAGGAATCTTGACATTGACTCGTTCAATCAAAACGTTCTACACTGTACTAATTCCTTTAACCACATTTAGTATTAACTCTTTTAATAACTAAATGCAGATGATCAAGAATTAATCTTGATGTGCGTATTATTGTGATCGCACACAATTTATACGTCCCCTGGAACCTTCACTTAACTATTGATTGACTTCTAGCTTTTAGTCAGCTCCAAAATCAATATTATCGAAGCAATACACCATTATTCGAAAATATACGCAACCATCACAGAAAAGCCACATCCACAGAATTTGAGCCAATTCAATTTCAATTGTAACAAATGAGACATCCATTCCAAAACAACGGGTTCATAAAAGGAACCTTAATTTGTTTATCAAAAATAAACCTTGAGTGCAAAGCACTCATTCATTGTTTTCGATCCTTAAAGATGATACATTTTATTCAAATAAGAAAAATATCATCTCCATCACGATCAGCGTCTCCAGAAGTCTTTGAGCGGTCCCAGCAGCAACTGTTGCTTTAATTGCCGACCGATCTCCGTACTTCTCCAATCTCCAGTTCTTATCAGCCACCTGTATACAGTACACAGATGTCTATAAGTTTCTCATACTATATGAATGGAAATAATTGTATTTAATTGAATTTTAATTTGTACCTGAGGTAGAGGCATCAGTATGCCCCTTCTTCTTCTCTGCAAGATAGATCTTGCAGTTCCTCTTCCAGTGGCCAATCTTGTGGCAATGGAAGCACTCAGATTTCGACGGGGCCCCTTTGTTCTTCTTCTTCCCATTCTTAGCCTTCGCAGGTTGTGGGACCTGCCTCTTCTTTCCTTTGCCTTTCGGCTGGTCGGAAGTGGCAGAGCCAACAACCAGTGCAGCCGGCTTCTTATGAATCTCCTCAAACTGCCGGAGCATATTGAGGAGACCCGGAAGATCCGTCTCAAGGCTGTTCATTATAAAGCCAGTTATAAAAGGCTTAAAATCGGGAGTCAAAGACTTTAGGATAATGTCCGTGGACATCTCATTGTCCAGGACAAATCCTAACTGGGCAGCGTCCTCCACGTACCCGATCATCTTGATAACATGATCTTGTACGGGTTCCGTCCCCATCTTGGTGCCCCAGAGGTTGCTAGTGGCCTCGAACTTGGCAGCTCTTGATCGCTTGCCATACAACTCTTGTGCGTTGAGGAGCATGCTTTGAACATCCATATGTTCATGCTTCCTCTGCAACTCGTTGGTCATCGAAGCCAGAGTAAGGCACCTGGCCTTCTCTGCATCCCTCTGGTACAATTTGTAGGCTTCCTTTTCCTCGTGGGTCGAATCTTCATCCGGCTTATCTGGAGCGTCCTCGAACAGTACGTATCCTATTCCGGCTAGGGAAAGGACCAACTTGATGTTCCTAAGCCAGTCTTTGTAGTTCGTTCCATCCAGCACGTTCTTCTCAACCATGTATCTAAGTCCCGAATCCATTCTGTATTTTATAGATACTATAGTTAGTAAATGTTCGTAGTATAGTTTTAATGGTTTTAATAAAACTATATTCTCCCACTAAATTTATTTAAAGCCATAATAATAAACAATTTATTATAAAATAATATTTGTGAGAGAGGGATCCGACTACCCTGAGTCTGACAACCTTGAGTGTATCTCAACAAGTTGTCCGACTCTGCAGTCGGTAGACTAACTCGTCGTCAATCATATTTACTATGATTCCCTATCGATTTTTACCCCTAGTCATTTGTGATCATGAGTGTGCTCAACCGGATCACAATGGCTAGCCTAGTCGGACCCTTGTTTTCGTGTCTAGCCTGACTTGCCCCTTTGCTCGGTGTATGCACGACGCGCCGGTTTGGGTCAGGTCTTAGACTACATTCTTGGTTAGACTTACGCCGAAGCTCGAGGGATGAGACAACGGTTTTAGTCAGGTTAAGATGTCAATCAAGAAATCGGTTTCTATAAGATTGACATGTCACGGCTTGAGTGTAGCTCAACAACCGGAACATGTTTCTTAAAGTTGCCAACTCCTAAAACAAGGAGGGCTACGATTTATCTTGAACAAGATTATTATCGTATTGACTTAGGTATAGTCGATGGACTTACATAGTCATGAATCGACTCCTTACGGTCCAGCGGACGCGGCCAGGGAATTGACTAAGCCAGGACCACTTGTTACCCAGTCTAGCTAGGTTGGTCCAAAAACTTTAGCCAAGCACATTGACCGACATCATGATCCATTGAAGGAGTTGTCATCAATCTTATGTTTTCCAAACAACTAAATGGCTTTTAATAAAAACAACTAGTTAATCCTTATCAACTAGTGGATCCTAAAATTCAAAATTTTTCAGATTTGTTGAACATCTTTTATTAAGTCCTTATCAACTATAAGGTTCTACGTTCAACTTACTACCCCAATCTTATTAGGATTTTAATGAAACAATTCAACATTTTTGTCTCTTATGAAAATCATTATCTAAACATTTTAATGAAATGATTTACAAACAAAGGGACTATCCTAATCAGGTATTAGGTTCGAATGTTGTTTTGTTTTATCAAACGTAGCATGTCACTATCATGTTTTAATGGCTAACCTAACAAGGTTTGTGTATACATTATACAACATGAAATGAAGCAACTAATTTTATCCGCATAAAAGAAAGTTTCATTTTTAGTGACATATTATAGATATTTGCAAGTTTTTAAAATTATCTATATAATACAAACATGCAAATCTAAATTTTAACACTTAAAATTAAAGTTTAAAATTTTAAGGCCTTCATAAAATTTTATCGCATAAAACTAAGTCGTACAAAATTATCTAATAATTTTAAACTTAGGCCTTAAAAATTTTAACCTCATTTCTAAAATTAAAATATCACATAAAAAATTTTAGAAACATCTATGTAGTAAAAGAAATTAATTTTATATAACATCTCATGAAATAAAATTATTTCTACTATTAACATATTTAAACAATTTTAAAACTCTTTTAAAATCTTTTAGAAATCCTTTTTTAGAAGCATTCAAGTAAAGTTTAAAGATTTCTAACTTTATGTAACTAAAGAAAAATTCTTAAATTTCAAAAATAAAATTTTTCTAAAGATTACATAAACATTAAATACCCTTTTAAAATTTTTAATGGCTCATAAAAATTTTATAAAGTATTTATAATAAAGGAGACTACCTTTTTAGATTTATCGCATAAAATTAATTTTGCTCCAAAATTAAAATAAATATCAGTGTTGCAAAAAAAAATTTTTTTGAAACACAAAATATTTTCAAAACTAATTTAACATAAAAAAAAAGTTTTGCATATGAAAGCTAAGCATTTTTAACTATTTAAAAAAGTCGCTATAGTAGATCTATAGCATAACCGTGGCTCTGATACCACTGTTGGGGTTTCAGCGGACCCCCAGAGCTCGGATCCGTATCCGTCCTAAGTCGGACGGACCACGGAGGCACAAAAGCGCAGCGGAAAAACAGAAATCAAAATTTCTAGACTAGCTAAACAATTTAGCTAGGCTCTGGGGAGCCAGAACCCAGCCCGATCTATGCCGACTTGGAGTGGGTCTGACCACTCCAAGAAGGATCTACACTAAGCGACTAATTAAAATTACGCTAAAACGCTTAACCACATACCCGGAATCTTGGCCCTGGAGCAGGCAAGATGTACCGCACCGTCTTGAGAAGCTCCTCGTACCCGAGCCGCGTTGACCCGATCTCCCTGAGCCGCCTCGCACCCTCGCACCGATCCGCCCGAGCCGCTTTCGCCTCCGAGCCGATCACACGCGGTAGAAAGTTTCACTTGAGAAGAAACCCGCGTCTTAGACGTCCGGATCGGATCCAAACCCCTTTCGTAGTCGTGCTAGGACTACTCCAGAGAATAGGAAAGTAGAGAGAGAGATTTAGTCGCGGACCGAGCTTGCTCAATAATTTGGAGCTACCCGATCATTGACTGGTGTGTTTTTCAACGAGGAGAGTGCACCCCTATTTATATAGGGAGTGAGCACTCACCCTCTCGTTGCGGGCAATGTGGGACAATCCACATGAAGAGAAAAATTGAATTAAGTCATTTGGCTTAATTTCAATTTTAAAGTTAGCCTTTCACAAAGTCAAACTTTAACGAATTAATTCTCCTCACATACTAAACTTCAGACACCAAACAAGCTATCAATCAAAAAAGCTTGGAATGGTGAACGCGTAGAAACTGACGGTGACGAATTTCGACTTCGTTTGACCCCTCAAACAATTGCTCAAAGTTTAGCAATTCTCACAAAATTCGTAGCCGTCATTTGGGTTTTCAAAAAACCTAATTTGACTTAAGTTGCGGGCGCGCCCGCTAGACTTAGTGGGCGCGCCCGCCCAAGGGGGGCAAGGGCGGGTCACCCGCCCGCTGCAAGCAGCGGGCGGGCGCCCGCTGCAAGCAGCGGGCCACGCCCGCTAATGCAGCGGGCGCCCGCCCGCTGCACACAGCGGGCCATGCCCGCTGCTGCAGCGGGCCGCGCCCGTTTTGCCCTTGCACATGGGCCTCTTGGCCCGGTGGGTCTAACCCACTTCCCCTTGAACTCTTTCTGCGTTTCTGGGCTCGTTTGAGCTCCGATTTGGACACGGTTTGAACCTGTGTTTAGACCGGGACGATCCCGTCATCCAGGTAACCCTTTCCAACAAGTTTGTTCCTACTAAATTCGTCGTAACTAATTTACAACACGTTTAGTTAAAGTTAGCATCTAATGCAACGTTATGTCCCTATTGCTATTGCGACTAACTTTCACGACTTAACTTGTGAATATCATCAAATGACATTTCTCTCTATTCTATATTCCTATTACTAAGACACGAGTACTACTCGGTGTGAGACCCTACAGCCTGACCTTACTACAGGTTGGGGCTCGAAACCCCTAGACGACGGTCACTACGAGCAGTAGCTGTCGTCCCTGTTTCAGAGTCATCATAACGTGATCGATCCTTTGACAAAAGTATCATTGGGTTTGCATTGGCTGTGTCAGTGATGAATTCCGTTAGCTAAAATCCCTTCGTCAAGACTGTGTTTGATGTTGGTCTAGGGTATGGTTTTCTGTCAACCCTATTAGACAACATTGGTCAGTATACTGCGGTCTTTATTTTATACACGTTGTACTACTTGCAACGTACCCCGGCCGAGGATTAACATAAAGACCGTACTGAGCCTATAACACTAACTTCCCTTTAATGGAAGTGACGAATCCCATCTTAGTCACTTACTCACCTTGAGAGCTTCAGGTGCAACCCAACCTAAGATCTTTCATCAGGACTGGTCCTCGAAGCTAGATCATGGGTCTAAGCTACACCGTCCGTTCACAGGTTTATACAGTTGACTTCAGGTCTTAAGGATCAACTAACCTATCATCACCCTAGAGTTATTAAAGACAGATCATTAAAGTTTAACCATTTAATAACTCTAACTTGGTCGTTCAGTGAACTCATTCTCTAATGAGCACCTGTGTCTCGTCTCCGACTTCGCCAAGTCGAATGACTATGAGATCATCATTACCCGAAGGCAAGACGAAGACACAGTGATCTATCCGATGTGTCGATATCCAGTTCTCGACACATCTATGATCACGAACCGTTTAAGACTTACGTTTCTATTCGGTCGCTTACTTACTCATAATCGAGATCTCATCTAGATATGTAAGGACCTAACTATAAGTCTATGGATATTTCTAAGTATATTAATACAAATGATTTTATACTTAGAGTAATACGTACCATATACGGTATGAACAAGACGCATAATCAAGATAAATTGCCTTATGGGCATATATCTTCCTACATTAGCTTCAGTCGTTTCGACGAAGAAGACGGTAGTGATGGAGAGTTTGAGGAGTAGGAGGTGCATAAGGAGTTTATTATGGAAGATGAAGAGGGTTTGAGGGGGTTTGGTTGGTCAGAGAAGAAGGAGGATGGAAGAGAGAAGTCGAAACGTTTGAAGATTTTAAAGAAGAATCGGCCGTTTTGGGGGTTTGGGTCTTATAAAGGCAGATGACGCGGTCAACCAAAAGGCCACGTCGCTTGATGAGCGACCACATCACTTCAGATGAGAGTGCCCTTAGGGTTATATAGATGACGTTGGTGGTACGACGCGGTCACGTCAATGGCATATCAACCGCGTTGTCAAGAGAACTGAGTGGCCAAACATTGGGTTCACGTAGTCGCGTCGAGGAAATGACGCAACCATTTCATCAGACTGAATTAAGTGGCCAAAAATCCAGAGATTTGGGATTCTTACGTGGCCGTGTCGCTTGGACGAAAGGACCGCGTAATTTGGGTGGGATTTTTGACTATGGTGAAGGATTGACGAAACGGCCGTGTCATTTGGACGAAACGACTGTGTGGAGGGAAGTTTTGAGGTGGAAATCTTGGCTTTGGAAGTGGATTGACACGGTCACGTCTCTTGGACGATGTGACCATGTCAGTAGATGGAAAATTGGCCAAGAAATCCAGAGATTTGGCCTTGTAACGCGGCCACGTGGTCAAGCTAAAATGGCCGAGTGGATCTCGATTCTCCAGCTTCAAATTCTTCTCCTTTAGCTCCAATTGACACGGTCGAGCGTGATAGATCATGCGACCGCGTTGACCAGAACATGCTGCTTAAATTTTTCCTTCAATTGCCTTCCTCCACGCGGTTGCATGAGGCATCCCACGGGGTTGCGTTCTTCTCCCTGCAATGAAAATTAACTTGAATCAATTTGGGTTTTGAGGGTTCATCTCTTTATTCAAAATCAAACTATTCTAACTAGAATAAAAATAAAAATGAAGACTAGAAAAATTAAGAACTTGGGTTACCTCCCAAGAAGCGATTGTTTTAAGTCTTTAGCTCGACGCCCTTTAGATTTTTCATGGCGGATCTGAGGTGGAGAGCGTAAGATCCACTCTCGCTCCTTGCTTTTCCTTATTGTTACTTAACGATGCAATGCATATCTTCTTCATCTTCAGCTCCCTAGAGTCAATTGGGTGTGATCTTGGGTCTACTTTGTTGACCCCCTTCTTTGGTGCTTCATCTAACTTCCTCGCTAGGGCGACTGTCTCCCATTCTCCTTCATATTTAGAATTTGTAAATAGTAGCTTCTACATGGGATTTAGGAGTGCGTCCTCTAGCTTCGTTTCTTTGATTACCTCCTCCAATAAGTCAATATTGTTGCAGTAATCATCCTCCATGAATTCCTTAATGCTCTTCTGAATGTTGAATTCAACTTTTTCCTTCCCAACATTGAGGGATAGCTTTCCTCCCTTTACGTCTATCAGCACTCCTGTGGTGGATAAGAACGGACGCCCCAAAATTATATGAATACGAGCATCCTTCGGCATGTCCATGATCATAAAATCACATGTAATTAAAATGTCTCCAACCTTTACTGGTACATCCTTAAGGATCCCCACGGGGTACTTAATCTACTGTCGGCAAGTTGCATCATCATTCTTCTGGGCTTTGGTATTCTCATCCCTAGCCTCTCATTTATGCCTAATGGCATTAAGCTCATGCTTTCACCCAAGTCGTATAGCGCTCGTTTGATTGTGACGTTCTCCATGGCACAAGGGATGGCAAATCTTCCCTGATCTTCAAGCTTCTCTATGCGTTTTCTCTGGAGGATTGCACTACACTCCATGGATAACACGACCTTTTCTCGTCTCCCTCTAGTAGTGATTAGCTCCTTCAAAAACTTAGCATATGATGGGATTTCTGAGAAGGCGTCTAAGAATGGGATTGTGATGTGTAGTTGCTTCAATATATCAAAGAACTTCTTGTATTTCGCTTCTAGCTTCGCCTTCGCCAATCTCAAAGGGAATGGAACCTTTGGAGTGTATACTCTGGAGGCTCTGCTGGGGTGTCTCAATCAACTTTTTCAGCTTCCCTTTCCTTAGGTGGATCCACTATTGGTGATGCTACTCCGTCATTCTCCTCAAGCTTAATTTCCATGCAGGGGTCCACTTCAACTGTAGGCTCACTCTCATCAGTTGCAGGCATCACCTGGTCTTCCATTTGTTTACCACTCCTCGTGGTAATGGCGTTGATGTGCCCACATGAATTTTGCTATGTTTGCCCCAGCAATTGCCCCTGTTACCTATTCAGCTGGACCACTTGCTCCACCAGCTGTGCAACTTGATTCTCCACGGACTTTTGGCCCATGATGAGCTGTTGAATTAATGTTTGGAAGTAGTCGTTCTTCTGCACCTGCATCAGAATAAAGCTTTCCATCAGTTTATCAAGATTTGATTTAATAGGGGAGGGGATGGTTGTTGGTTAGAAGTCTAAAAACTCTGTGGAGGTAGTCCATAGGGTTGTTTTTGCGGTGGGAATGGTACTTGTTGTTGCAATCCTCCACTCTGATATGAGAAATTTGGGGGGTTCTTCCACCACTGGCTGAAGGTATTTGAGTAAGGATTTCTAGGCTACCGCTAATTGTTCTCGTATAGAGCATTGTCTTGCTTTATAGTCATTCCTGGTGGGGTGGCATGGGTAGATGAGCATTCTTCTCTGGGGCGTCTCTTCACACCACACACTTCAGAAAATACCACCGTAGGCAGATTAACAGCACCGAGCCCTAATCTAAAAAGTTTCTTCATGAACGCATCAAACTTGGCTAAAAGCATAGAAATTTCATCAAGCTTATACTTCCTCCTTTCTTAGAGGTAGCTCTCTCATTGCTCCATAAGTCGTTGTTGGCAGCTATGTCCTCCAACAACTTTTTGGCCTCCTTGGAAGTCTTGCTTATAATTGCATCAATAGCAGCGGCATCGATCGACATCTTCACCTCTCGTAAGAGTTCTATGTAGAAAGCTTGTATCAATAACCAGTCGGGCAACCATGGTGTGGGCAGTTGCATTGCATGTCCTTGAACCTTTCCCAAGCTTCATACAACGACTCCTGATGAAGTTGAGTGAATGCTGTGATCTCATCCCGCATTTTTACAGTTTTCCCGGGAGGAAAGAATTTGGTTAGAAATGCACGTGAGAGATTATCCCATGAAGTAAAAGTATCAGGATCACGGATTCTAAGCCAGCCCTTTGCTTTATCCCTAAGAGAGAATGGAAAGAGTCTTAGCCAGATAGCATCAGAGGTGACGACATTCATTTTCAGTGTATCCATCTTCTCGAGAAAGGTGTTTGGGTGCTCTTTAGGATTCCCAGTGGGTTTTTCTCTGAATTGGTCCCGATGTATAAAACTTATCAACACCGACTGCAACTCGAAATTATTGGCCTCCATAGTTGGCCTTGCAATGCTCCTCCATAGTTGGCCTTGCAATGCTCGATGTCGACTCGTTGAAGGACATAGAAAAGTCCATGAGGTACCTAGCAGGTTGTGGACCAGGATTGTCTATCTCCGCCATGGGTTCTAGCGCTAGTTTCCTCTTCCTTTCGGCGTTCCTCCTACGTGCAGTAACTTCGATTTTAGGATCCAATGGATACAAATTTGATACACCCTATGATCTCTTGCGCATGGACAAAAGAGCTACACAAAAGGAAAAATGTCAATAGCACCAAAAATCACTAACGAAAAAAGATAAAAAGAAGAAAAAATACGCAAACTATCAACAAAGTATGAAACTAATAACAAGCCATGCATCTCCAACAACGGTGCCAAAAGCTTATTCGCGGTGTCACGAGCTTCAATATTTATAGCCGCAAGAGCACGATATTGTTGTAGTGCTATACGGGTCGTCCTTTGGGAGGCAGCTGTTACTACTAATTTTTTCCTTAGTTAATATCTACGTGATCGAGTATATGGTAAAGGATTATAAAAACTAATGAATATATCAAAAATAAAAAGCTCTAGGTCTTGGATATCCGACCAATGGACTAAGCTAAAAATTGATTAATGTTAACTAATTGCTGAGTTCATGAGGTTCGGGAGAGGTCATCTAATCTAAGGGTATTCTCTTATCTCCCACTTCCGTGGCGCATGATAAGATTTCCCATTATATTGACCCTACCCCCACTTCCGTGGTGCATGATATGACTACCTAGCCCGTATAGATATCGACTTCTGTCGTGCATCGATACGTGCTAGATGCATTACAACTTCCGTGGATTACGATCTATGTTAGGATGCCTTCGATGCTTAACTTCTGTCCCAACATACCCCTTACAATTAATCAAAATTTACATAATCCATGCAATAGAGTTAGAATCATTAAACATTGCAATAGATTGGCATAAACAATCACAAGAGCGATTCACTATTCAAATACACTAGAAAACAAAAAGGAACAATTAAAAGTAGCCAGAATAAGAAGTTTTAACCTAAGTTATTCCCTGTCCTCCTCTGTAAAGGAGTATTTATATATACCCTTGCCCACTCGGGCCCATTAGATGGATGCTGTCGCGTATTGCCAAAATTGTGTAAAGGACCAAGTTGCTCATGCGATGTGACCGCAATCCCATGCAACCACGTCTGCCCAAATTTGATCTACCTGGGAGGACACGGTACGTGGATCTCCAGTGACACGGCCGCGTGGCTCTGGATCTCACGAGGCCGTTTGGCATATGACTCGACCGCGTAGCTTCAGATTCTTTCTCTCTTCAGCTCGCTTGGCCCTGACGACATGACCACATGACTTCCAATTACTGTTCTGGTCGATGCGACTTAGTCGACGTGGCTGGTGGCTTAGTCTATGCGATCGCGTAAGGCACAATTGTCTCTTTTCTCTATGTGGCTTCATTTCATGCCTCTCCCACTTTTGAGCCCTGATTTCTCCAGCAACACTTGAGAAATACCAAAAGCGTAAGAAACAAAAACAGGGGAAATAACGTGAAACTGGGGATGCAATGATATGGAATACACATGAAAAGAGTGTAAAATATGTATAAATGTGGCACACATCAGGGGGTATATTGGTTTTGGATTTCTAGCTTGGATTCATATTTTTGTCCAAATTGGATTTATATTTTGCATAGTAGTGATTTACCATGATTGGTGTACAAATTGAACTTGGCTTTGGATTTGATTTGGATTTTATAATTGACTTCTTGATGACATGTCATTATTCCATAATTTATCTTAAACTGGCTTAAAATGTATATGCACCAAGTATCCGTTGATTATGGAACGTGTTATTGTTGATACAGTTAATTTAAATATAAGTTCTTGTTGGTATACTCATCCAGGCCTAACGAGCCAAATTAGGCCCAATACCAAAGGCTCTTCTTGTCTACATACTAGGTTTCTAATGATTGAAGAAAACTTCCCATCAAAATGAATCTGGTTAAGGCTAGGGGCATAGCTGAAATATTCTTACCTAAATCTTCTATATAGATCTCCATAGAAGGTAAATGGGGTGCTCTTATTCGTAGCCTTCTATACTTGTAAATATTATCTGATCCTTGCTATGTTGGTCTACGCTCATTGAGGTACCAATTTGTGTGTTGGAGGTATTGAATCGATGTGTGCTAATCCCATTCAGATCAAGTAATGCTCTTGGTGTCTTTGATGTGCTCACCAAACATGAAACATCTCCAATCCATATACTCATGAAACAATAGTCCACTAATCAACTTACCCAACAAGTACCCCATGCACTTGCTTCACTTGCTTCAATGATGGTATTGTTTGTGGGAATCAAAAATAAACCATGCCATCCCACTAAGCCATATAATGTCTAAGTAGAGAATTAGATATTCTAAAAAGGGCACTTCCAGATAACTATGTATCAAAAGCCATTATAATCTCCTAACAATAGCGTTGGGCTACCATCTTCTCTCCAGTAATGCCATACTATCCCCCAAGAACCTAGGACAATGTACATGACATACGAACAATTTTAGGAGAAGAATGCTAAAATACCTAAATAATGGAACTTCTATACACTCAGGAACTATACTCATACGGCCACCTCAAAGTCAACATCACTCCAACCCCTTCCTTGATTTTCCTAAACTATATCTGCTTTTGTCTTGACAACATCTCCATCAGTCTCTCTAACAGTCTTATTAACAAAGATAATAGCAAGAATAATAGCAGACCAGGTATAGGAGAAGAGGCAGACAACCTTCACTGAGTGGCAAACTACCATATAAGGAGCAAGGCAAAATAGAAACAAGACCATTATACAACAATGGAGGTCAAGGAAAAAGAGGTGCCAAATGAAAAAAAGAAAAAAAGAAAGATAGCATTGACATCTCATAAGCTAAAGAAGTCACATGACTTTACTACCAGAAATTAGCTCTTCTGATAATAGGAAGAACAACAATAGTAAGGATGTGGCTGGGTCTCCTAACCCTAATAATCAGTAACCGCCTAATCAAACCCTTCAACAACATCGCATCATCCCTTGAGCATTTGGCATACAATATGAGATACAGAGTAGCTCTAGCACAACATACCAATTAGATGTTCCATATTTAGGTCTTCTGACCCAACTCACCCAAAAGCAATCTAGTCATGGAAGTCAATCATAGAATCAACATCACCGTAACTACTAAAAAACAAGTTCAAAGAGTAATAAGAGTGGTGGAGCTAATGCAAGGAAATACGGCTAGGATTCTAAACACTTTAGAAACATGCAGAAGAGTGAAAAATCAAACTTTTTCTAACCTAGCGGAGAAAAAATAGATCCGCTATAGAATACATGAATTTAAATGCTTGAGAAAGGAAGATATACCTTTGCGTAGATATGCTTTAGTGATACTCATGGATCCTAAACTCTTTTGATGAAAACCTAAAGCTCTTTCACCAACCAAGCGTAATAGATGTTTTACCTTGATAATGAAGTCCTCGAGCCCTCAAGGACTTAAACCTGGCCTCCTAAGCTTTTCTAGTGCGAGGGTGGTAGAGAATGAAAAGCTTTTATTTTAAAGCAAAAATTCTCCCTAAAAAAAGATTGAATTTGTCCTCTCAGGAGATCTTGGATGATAGATCGTTGATCTCTTGTTTGTAGGAATTGATGGTGCATTGAGAGAGGAGGAAGGAGCCCTTTATATAGTGATAGAGATCATCCAAATCTAAGTCATATTTGGAATTAAAGTTGGAATTCAACTCTATCCTTAAAAGCGTAAATATAAGAAGGCATGTTTATGAACTCTTCTAATCCCAATTGGATTCTAGATTTGAATCCAATTCTTATCCTAAAACAAAGAGGGATTATTAAACTAAACCCTTAGAAATCTTATAACTCTTAAAATTTCATGTTAGATTAATTCTCTTCGAATTTGGGTTGGGTTTATATCCAACTCTTGGATTAAGCCCATACCGAAACAGTAAACCCATGCTCAGATCCGTACATATAACCCATTAATCAACTAATTACAACCCATGTTAGTCAACTAGTGGGGAAACAAAACCTATTCTATTTTTTTTGTTGTCAGGTAAGTCGATTGACATGTGACCGTTAGTCAACTAAGGTCATTCATGTAAGGTTATGATGCTAGTAACTATTTAGATCATGCAGCAGAAGACAGAAAAATCAAAATTTTCTAACTAGTAATCATATCAAGGATTTACTGGTAATCTACGAATTATATTTCTGAATAAAAAACTAGGAGCACCGCAATCACATCGTCCAAGCAACGCCTTAGATCTCCTTTCTCCAACCAGCACCTTAGATGAATCAAGAAATGAAGAATGCTTCCACAATTCACGAGCTCGCAAGAACTCGAACCACCTTCCTTGCTTTCCTAGAGCGAAGGATAAGGAGAAGGAAAAACTCTTACTTTGTCTCAAGAGAGATTGATCAATTCACATGTCTCAAGAGGGCTGGGGTAGCTCCCTTACCCCATGTATTTTTTCTAACGATTAGAACCATTCATTTTGATTTTTATATTCTAAAATTTCATACCACCAAATATACATGAATATAAAGGGTTTTGTTAATTCATCTAGCCGTTACAAGAAGATTATGTTTCTACGAAACTGTTAAATTTATGATGAGAGGATGAACAATCAAAACATCTTGGGTTCACTTGATAATTGGGGTGGTTTGGAGTTTTAGAATATTAAATCAAAATGGACTAATTCGTTTGTCGTGTGTGGAATCCGATTTTCACTTGTAGAAATGCCAGTGGGCATATATCCATGGGTCGATCTTTGACTCATACTATATATAATACTTCAAAACGTAAGAACCAAATAGAGTTATGGTATGACTTTTAGCATATGTGCACTAATGTCGCTGTGTACATTATGTACCCGTTAAAAAAATAAAGGAGGTATCACACACACACACACACAACATTTCTTTAAAAATATTCTAAATTAGTTTAGAAATTAAATCAGTTCATCTAGGATTAAGGAAAGAGTTCTATAACCATAAATAATTTAATTAGACTAACATTAAGCTAAGAATCAACTATATTTGTATGTTCTATATACAATTGACATATCCATCCATGGGCCTCTGTTCGGATCATGAACAAGACATGCCTTGAGTCACATCGCGTTGGATGCCTAGGCATGGCCTATGATACAAACTCTAATTAACTAATGTATCTTATTTATTTTTTGATGGCGGACTTAAATGAGCTAATCGAGTATTTTGGATACCTAGGAGGGTAAAAAGAGAGGACACATTCCCAAACCCTAATGGAATTTGGATACCTAGGAGGGTAAGTGAAAAGAGCCACAAGGGTACCAAGTAGTTTTAGTATATTGAGAGTTTTAATATCTACCACCTAATTTAGTTTGAGGGGTGCAAAGCGTTACCTCAACACGACGCGAAAGCTACACCGGCGTCGGGTAGCGACACCGGGGGTTGGAATAAAAGATCGCGCTCCAAGTCCAGATTCCAATTAGATTCCTCGCTGGAAATTTCAGAGCAATTAACCGGGGCGACGATTCCGGATTCCAAAGCTCGCACGTGCGACGACGGGCTACGACGTGCGACGACGTCGTACGCGGCAAGTCGTCGAAGAGAACGCACCTAGGTGGGGCCCACAGTAGTCCTAGGGACCTTTGGGGGACCCACAATACCTCTGGAGAACTTGGGGGGCCCACGGTGGCAAGCGGTGCGACGGGTGCGGGGTTGCGACGTTTGCTCTCGGTCGTACTCAGCCAAATGCGGGGATCTCCATCGGTCGCTGCGGGGAAACGGGCTGTGCAGCGCTTGGGTGCGGTGCTGGCCTTGGATGCGGGGCTTTGCTTCGGTCGGAGCGGGGGACAGCACCGGTCGTGCGCTGCGGATGCGGGGGAGCGGGCGCTGCAACGTTGCGACCGTTGCAACGTTGCGGAGAGCGGGCGATGCGGGCGAGAGCATCGGTCGGGCACGGAGCGGAGCGGGTGAACGGGAGCGGGCGATGGAGCGGGGCGATGCGGGGCTGTGCTTCTCGGTCAGACCGAGAGGATCTATCGGTCGGTGCGGGTCGGTGCGAAGCGGGGGTTGCAGCGGGATGCGGAGCGGGCGTGAGCGGGGGCGGCTGTCGGTCGGTGCGGGTGATATTGCTTGGTTTTCTCGGTCAGAGCGGGGGCTGAACGTCGCAACGTTGCGACGGATCGTCGCAACGTCCAAATTGAGTTTTGGAAGAGGCTAGGGCTAATTTCTTGCGAAAATAGGTCTTCCTAGGGGTTGTTTATATAGTGTAGATGGGTTGACTTGGTCTAGGGCTAAATCTAATAGGATTAGAAGTTTAAAATAATTTAAAATTCAAATCTAACCAACTCCAACTCACCCAAGGCTTTGACTTGGTCCAAATGAGCTGGAAATTGGCTCAAAAATTCTTTAATACGTTTAAAACTCAAATAAATTTTATTTGGCCGAAAATAATTTAAAAATTAATTATTAAAAATATTATAAAACTTGTTAAAAATATAAAAGTGGTCAAATGAACTCCATAAATTACAAAATAAATATAGGGGTGATCGTGGTGATGAAAGTGAGCTAACGAAGAAGACGGATCTCAGTTTTGACGTCGGACGACGAAACTAAAAATAGAAACGTCTCCCGTCAAAAGTGAAAATCGACACGTCTCGTCGAATAAGTTTAAATTGTGGGAAACGACTCGAGAAACGTCGTTCCAATTTAGTGCCACTATTTAATACTCTCAGAGACGTTCTCAACGGCATATCACACAAAAGTGTTCACAAACAAACAAAGTCTAAAACGTACACGTGCTCGATCAAAAGCACGTGCACGAACAACGTACAACGAAAAGTGGTCGTTACAAAAATACACTCTTCTTCCCAAACACTAAAACCCAACAAAATCAAATCCCTTTGCGAAAACAAGTGCAGCGAACGACGTTCTCCCTCCGACGAGCGAAGCCCAGCACCTCGCACCGCCTCAAACTCCACTCGACAGCATCTCTACGGCAATGCCTCACTGTACTCCGACAAAGCCATAGGATGCAATTTGCGCCAATTTGCGCCAATATGCGCCAATATACGCCAATATACGTCACGAAACGTGACGTATATTAGCGTATATTGGCGTATATTGGCGCAAATTGGTGCAAATTGGCGCAAATTGACTTGTAGGGCTTTGTCGGAGTACGGCGAGGCGTTGCCGTAGATGCGGGGTGGTCGGAGTACGGCGAAGCGAGGTGGTCGGAGTTCGGCGTCAACGTAGAGGTATTGTCGGCGTTGGGTTCCGACCACCCCGCTTCGTCGTACTCCGACCACCCCACATCTACGGCAACGCCTCGGCGTACTCCGACAAAGCCATATGAGGCAATTTGCGCCAATTTGCGCCAATTTGCGCCAATATACGCCAATATACGTCACGAAACGTGACGTATATTAGCGTATATTGGCGTATATTGGCGCAAATTGGCGCAAATTGACTCGTAGGGCTTTGTCGGAGTACGGCGAGGCGTTGCCGTAGTTGCGGGGTGGTCGGAGTACGGCAAATGGATATTGGTCCATATGCGGGCTTATGTTGAAGTTTGTGTGAGTTTTACAAGTGTGTGGATGCCAGAAATCTGTGAAACTGTCACTCTTAGCTTTGGTGCACATATATACTGCAGTATTCTCTTGTAAATTGCGTGTCAAAATCTGTGTCAAGTGAAAGTCAAATTCGAGAGGGATAGCTAAAAAATAATGTAGCAAATAATGTAGCAGTCTTCGAAAAAATCCATTGATTCCATTGATTTTTCGACAGCGACTGGAACTTAAGTGCCAACCTTTAGACGGATTTACAAACATTATTGAACTAGAATTGAAGATTATTAGAGGTGGAACTAGAGTTGAAGTTAATCTCAGCATGGCAATGTTCATTCATCTACAACAATATTATAAACTAATGTTCGCAAGAGTGAAGTCAACCTATCAGAATCTCTTCAAGTCCAGAATTTCTGTGGCCTACAAATCCGTGGTAATTTTATTTTCTTAGATTTGGATCATACTGCAGCATATCTTTTTTTAAGTTGCTTGTGCTCGTGATTAAAATTCACGAGAAACTCAATCCAAGAATACAAGCCCGCATATGGACCAATATCCATTTGCCGTACTCCGACCACCCCGCAACTACGGCAACGCCTCGCCGTACTCCGACAAAGCCCTAGAGTCAATTTGCGCCAATTTGCACCAATTTGCGCCAATATACGCCAATATACGCTAATATATGTCACGTTTCGTGACGTATATTGGCGTATATTGGCGCAAATTGTCGCAAATTGGCGCAAATTGACTCGTAGGGCTTTGTCGGAGTACGCCGAGGCGTTGCCGTAGATGTGGGGTGGTCGGAGTACGGCGAAGCGGGGTGGTCGGAACCCAACGCCGACAATACCTCTACGTTGACGCCGAACTCCGACCACCTCGCTTCGCCGTACTCCGACCACCCCGCATCTACGGCAACGCCTCGCCGTACTCCGACAAAGCCCTACGAGTCAATTTGCGCCAATTTGCACCAATTTGCGCCAATATACGCCAATATACGCTAATATACGTCACGTTTCGTGACGTATATTGGCGTATATTGGCGCATATTGGCGCAAATTGGCGCAAATTGCCTCCTATGGCTTTGTCGGAGTACGGTGAGGCGTTGCCGTAGATTCGGGGTGGTCGGAGTACGGCGAAGCGGGGTGGTCGGAGTTCGGCGTCGACGTAGACGTTTATGGGGGGTGTTGTCGGCGTTGGGTTGTGGGATGGCGGCGATGAGCGGTGTCGAGGCTGTCGAGGGGAGTTTGAGGCGGTGCGAGGTGCTGGGCTTCGCTCGCCGGAGGGAGAACGTCGTTCGCTACACTTGTTTTCGCAAAGGGATTTGATTTTGTTGGGTTTTAGTGTTTGGGAAGAAGATGGTATTTTAGTCTCTTTTTTAAGGGGGATGATATTCTAGCAAACTTTTTAAATTGGGTGGTAGATATTAAAACTCATCGTTGACTAGTGTTATTTACCCAATTTTCTCTATTTTTGCCTCTATTACCACCAACAATGGAAAGAGCATCACATTCCTACACAAAGAAGGAACCCATAAGGCAGCCTGCATGGCATCAATTAAAGCTTACAACAAGTAATGCCCATCTTAATCTCGCTTAGACGAGTTCAAATCAAGATTTGGGAGAATCCAAAAAGGCAAGAAGAGCCCCCCATGTTGAGTTATTCCCCCCACCACCACACAACTCCGTCGGCAACTCCTTTATGGGACCGAATCTGAGCATGGAAAGCCCTAACATGGCAAATTAACTCCTTTCCCATCTGGATAGCATCCGAGATCTCTCTCTTTCAATCTCTCAAAAGAGAAAGAGGGGGACACTAGCAAGCTTTTTGGATTGGCATATCAGCAATAAGACACATGCACTCTTTTTCTAGCCCATCTCCCTGAGGACAGGGACATAAAACATACTTGATTCCCCTCTTGTCCACCACCCATCCATTTACTGTTCTAGGGCGTAGGGTTGTCGTCCAAAGGCACTGGCATTAAGCATTAGCTTCGTATCTCAATGTTCATTAGCTTCATTTTATTGCTTTCATTTTATTAGTCGATCTACATTGTTGTTCTAATCTGTGTTACGTTAACATAATGAAATTATTACTGAACGTTCATTTCAATGTTAATGACGCTTACAATGGATCAAGGAGCAAGATAACTCTCACCAGCAAATGTTCTATAATTTCTAGAAAGCAGCTGGTTTATTATTATTCACTGATAAGAAAACCTAGTGATTGTCGGTTTCTAACTTCTTGGAAATGTTTTACATGTTTAGTAACTGGTTCTCTAATTTCTTGGGAAAGCATCTGGTTCTATATATAATTTCTAGAAGCCAACTAGTCCAATGAACTTAGATGGATATGTTTAACATGCTTGAAATATTTAATTACTTGTCAATCCTTTAATTTGACGGATGTGAGACTAAACTTAATTTTCTGATTCCTTTACCATACCATCACTTTAATTACTCGGAATGATGCGAAACAAAAACCTAACACTGTACCCTTCTTTCTAGCATCTTCTCGTTGATCCACATCTCTTGAACATTTCGCCTTAGGTTGTTGCAAATGCATGCAGATGAACATTTTCATCTTGGTTATCTTTGGTAGCTTGGGATGAATACACATCTAAATCCATTCGTGGGCTCTTCGATTGATAGTTAGTTTCAGATTTCATCTTTAATTGTATTTGTCGTTTTCAGTACGTGGGAATAATCAAAATAAACACAAAGAGAAAACACAAGAATCAAGCAACGACACACGAGACTTGGTTTCGCAGTTCGGTGCGCACACCTACATCTGCGGGGCCACGCCCAGAAAAATAGAATACTTCACTATAATAATCAGAGAATACAAACTCTCATAATCACGCTTCTCTAAGGAAGAACACCCTCCCCCTTAATACAAACCGTGAGGGGTGATCGCAATCAACCCCGTGAAGTATTCTTGGCAAGCTCCCCTTGCCCGCAAGCTCCCCTTGCACAACCGACTAGATCAACTCCCTTGATCCTACGTGCGTAGCCGTCGGCCTCCTCCCGGAGTTCTTCAAATAACTTTCGTAAAAAGCCCTCACCTTTGCGCCAAACCGCGCGCCGCTCTCAATGAGATCACCTCCCTCAAATGCCGAATAATATATAGAAGAAAACCTTGAGCCAACGGTGTAGATTCGGCAGCTTTCAAAATCAAAACCAATTGGGCAATTGGTTCCGCAAAATCCTTTAGCATTAAACTGATTTGCCAGCGAGATTCTCTCCAACCGAATCAACAATAAAACCGATAGAATAATAGCTTCCAAATCTAGCATTAAACTGATTTGCGGGCGAGATTCTCTCCAACCGAATCAACAATAAAACCGAACTGGATTTGCGGGCGAGATTCTCTCCAACCGAATCAACAATAAAACCGAACTGATTTGCGGGCGAGATTCTCTCCAACCGAATCAATAACAAATTCCGAGAGAATAAAAGCTTCCAAATATATCTTCAGAAGCTTCCAAATAAATCTTCAGCTCGCCCATAATAATAGCTACATATACCAGAAATCTTAGAAGAATCTGAAAGGGAGATATGAGGAATCCACCTTTAATAACCACTGAAGACGTCATTCGATTCCAGCAACATATCATCCAAATCTCGTGTTCAACAAAATGTTCAACATACATATCATCCAAATCCTGTGTTCAACAAAATGTTCAACATTTTGTTCAACAATTTGCTCAAACAGCTCAAAAACAATACAGATTCCACAAACTGAGCTCTCCAGATATAGTGCCACTAATGCCAACAAATATCAACAGAAATTCAACCCTAACAATCTCCCCCTTTGGCATTATGTGGCACAACCCAAAGCAGGCACCAACCAAGCACACATTCTCCCCCTTTGAGCCACAATAATCCAAACCACATTCTCCCCCTTACTAGAACAACCCAAGCATAGATCATCTCAGAAGAGACAGCCAAAAATCAGAAAAAGTATGTCCTCATGACTCTAATTCATTTCAGCTAGCCTCATGTCTTAAAAAAATATTCTCCCCCTTTCTGGCTCTCTTATTAGAAACAAAATCCTCAGGCGCATCGGAAAAAGGGGGAAGAACAAATACCTCACATCTGACAGTATGGCGACGAATGAAATGATGTCCAGGGTAGAAGTCGAGCTCTGAGGGGCCGAAAAATAGTTGGAGAATTGAAAACATCGACGGTGTTGACAGAAGAAACATGCGAAGATCCATTGGCACCGGCGGAGGAAGAGCAGTGAGCAGAACGGCGAGATAGCACTCTAATGATTCTGGAGGAAGATTCATGAGACTTTGGCACAGATTGCTCACAGTGATTATCGAAGGGAGATGTCGAGTCTGCTGTCATAACATCTGCAGCTACATTGTTCTGTGTTGTATCTAATGTTACAACATTAGTCACAACATGAAGAGTTTTCTCTGAAGTTGTAGTGTTCTTGTTGTATAATTCAGACTTTTTGACCCATTGCTTCTTCATCTTCATATCAGGGTGTCTAACATTTCTTCCTTCTGCCCAATGTCGCATGCGACTGAAGCAGTTTCTCTCAGTATGGCCTTTGATCTTGCAGTAACTGCACACAGACCGACCACCTTTTATGCCTCTAATCTGCCTCTTCTTTTGATCATGGCCATTGTGTTGACCCATTCTTTCAAGTTCTTTGGTAACTTGATTTCTTCTTTCAGCAGACACATCATAAAAAGCTCCTCTATTGAATCCCACTCCGGTGCGATCTCCAGAAATCTTCCCCATGTTTAAGATATCATCCAGCTTTGCTTTTCCAGAATTCCACTTCTCCAATGTGCATTCAGCTTTCTCTGCCCTGAGAAGAACATTTCTGAAGTTTCTTTCCAATTCTCTGCAGTTTCCCTCAGCTTTCAGACATTCGGTTTTGACCTCCTCCTTCTCTTTCTTCAGTCTTTCATTCTCCACCTTCAAGACTTTGTTGATATTGCAGATTTGCACCCACTTCTCTAACATCATCTGGTATGCTTTTCGGATATCATTGTTACTCACTTCCTCATCGCTGTCAGCTTCAGAATCTGATTCGATTGTAGATGTTGAACATGATGTTGAACATAATGTTGAACATAATGTTGAACATAATGTTGCAACATTCTGTCTGACATTTACAGTTTTGTTCTCTAATGTTGTACTAGCTGTCGCAACATTAAGTCCAACACAGCTAGGGCTGTACCCATCAGATTGATCATCAAGAATAACCGGAAAAGCCACATAGTTGCTGTTGTTGTCCTCATTTCCAGAACTTCCTTCTGAATCTTCATCGCTCCAGGTACTAGCTAATGATTTCCCCTTTTTCTTCTTGAGTGTATTAGCACATTCGGCCTGTATATGACCGAAACCTTCGCACTCCCTGCATTGTATTCCTTTACCCTTACTCTTTGGCTCATACCTCTGTGCGGGGTGACTGATTGTTTTTCCAGCTGTAGGAAGATACGGTCTTGATTCCTTGTTGGCAGATCTGTAATTCTGTCCCTTGTTACTTATCTTCCTCATCATTCTGTTGAGATTCTTAGTCAGCTGATCAATGTCATCATCAATATCCGAGTCATTTTCAGACTTAGATGTTTTACTGACTTCAACCTTTAACGCCACCCCTTTATCCTTGTGGTTCGGTTTCAGATTCATTTCATAGGTCTGAAGAGATCCCATGAGTTCATCCAATCTCATAGTGGATGTGTTCCTCACTTCTTCAATGGCCGCAATCTTCGCAGAGAACTTATCGGGTAGGGATCTCAAGGTTTTTTCAACCAACTTCTTTTGAGAGTACTTCTTCCCCAATTGAAATGCCTGATTAGATATATCACGCAGTCTCCCATTGAACTCAGCCACAGTCTCATCATCATTCATCCTGAGATTTTCAAATTGAGATGCGAGCATTTGAAGTTTAGATGCTCTTACCGTACTGGTGCCTTCATGAATATTCTGCAGTATATCCCACGCTTCCTTTGCATACTCACACGTAGAGATTAATTTGAATTGCTCTTCATCGACAGCGGAAAAAATAGCATTAATTGCTTTAGAATTGCACAAGGCCGCATGTTCTTCAACCCGACTCCAGTCTCTTGCCGACTTGAGGTGTTCTTCGCCATCTTCGTCGATTTCGGTTGGCGGTGTCCATCCTTCACTGACAGCGATCCAGGCCTTCTCATCAATGGACTTAATGAATACACGCATCCGAGACTTCCAGTAAGTGTAATTTGTACCAATGAGCAATGGAGGACGAACAACGGAGGCACCTTCTCGTGTAGCCATGATTCACGTACTGAAATTCAAGATCACACCTTCTTTGAAAACAAAGTTACACAGGTGACCTGCTCTGATACCAAGTGTCGTTTTCAGTACGTGGGAATAATCAAAATAAACACAAAGAGAAAACACAAGAATCAAGCAACGACACACGAGACTTGGTTTCGCAGTTCGGTGCGCACACCTACATCTGTGGGGCCACGCCCAGAAAAATAGAATACTTCACTATAATAATCAGAGAATACAAACTCTCATAATCACGCTTCTCTAAGGAAGAACACCCTCCCCCTTAATACAAACCGTGAGGGGTGATCGCAATCAACCCCGTGAAGTATTCTTGGCAAGCTCCCCTTGCCCGCAAGCTCCCCTTGCACAACCGACTAGATCAACTCCCTTGATCCTACGTGCGTAGCCGTCGGCCTCCTCCCGGAGTTCTTCAAATAACTTTCGTAAAAAGCCCTCACCTTTGCGCCAAACCGCGCGCCGCTCTCAATGAGATCACCTCCCTCAAATGCCGAATAATATATAGAAGAAAACCTTGAGCCAACGGTGTAGATTCGGCAGCTTTCAAAATCAAAACCAATTGGGCAATTGGTTCCGCAAAATCCTTTAGCATTAAACTGATTTGCCAGCGAGATTCTCTCCAACCGAATCAACAATAAAACCGATAGAATAATAGCTTCCAAATCTAGCATTAAACTGATTTGCGGGCGAGATTCTCTCCAACCGAATCAACAATAAAACCGAACTGGATTTGCGGGCGAGATTCTCTCCAACCGAATCAACAATAAAACCGAACTGATTTGCGGGCGAGATTCTCTCCAACCGAATCAATAACAAATTCCGAGAGAATAAAAGCTTCCAAATATATCTTCAGAAGCTTCCAAATAAATCTTCAGCTCGCCCATAATAATAGCTACATATACCAGAAATCTTAGAAGAATCTGAAAGGGAGATATGAGGAATCCACCTTTAATAACCACTGAAGACGTCATTCGATTCCAGCAACATATCATCCAAATCTCGTGTTCAACAAAATGTTCAACATACATATCATCCAAATCCTGTGTTCAACAAAATGTTCAACATTTTGTTCAACAATTTGCTCAAACAGCTCAAAAACAATACAGATTCCACAAACTGAGCTCTCCAGATATAGTGCCACTAATGCCAACAAATATCAACAGAAATTCAACCCTAACAATATTTTTAAGTGTGGTACAGGACAAAAAATAAATATATTTGACGGGGAAATAGGGATCTAGGGTGCCTCCTTCCATTTTCCCACATCTCCCACAATATTTTATGCAATTTTTTCATCCGTTTGTTGATCACCTCATAGATGATCAACATACCAAATTTCAAGGTATTTCAATACATTTTGTGCCCTCATCTATCCCTTGCAATTTCAACGGTCTGATACGTGCTTAAAAACACACGAAGTTGCAAGTGTATATGAGGGCTCAAAAAGTATTGAAATGTCTTGAAATTTGGTATGTTGATCATCCATGAGGTAAACAACAAACCCATTAAAAAATTTCAAAAAAATATGGGAAATGGGAGAAAATGGGGGCGTCTCCTTAGATTGCATCTAAGGAGGCACCCTATGATCCTTTAACCCAATTTGAAGGGTGTTTTCTTGCATTGGAGGATATATATGCCTTCTACTTTACATTAAGCTTTCAAACATCATATATCTTTATGTAAAATTTGATATTTGCTATATTAAGGATACGTTTAGATATAGTAAAGTTAACTGTCAATCAAGCTGGCACAAGAATAAGATTGTGGATCTGATCTTGCGTGTTAAGGCCAGCATTATGGATTTAGAACTAGTAAAGTTAACTGTCAATCAAGCAGACACAAGATTATAAGAATGTGATCTAGTTTTTGCGTGTCAAAACTAGAATTATGTTTCTAGATTTGACACGCCCCGCTTCCCAGGATACTCATGATACTTCATTCACCTTCTTTTACGAGTGTTCTACGCAGTAAGGACACTACTGTGTTTAGCTTGGGAGAGCCCGCGCCCGAGGCGCCCGCTAAATGTTTTTACGCTAAATTGTTGTTCTGCGCTGAAGGCGCCCATGCCAAATTTGTTGTTCAACGCTAATTTGTTGTTCCGTGCCGAATTTGTTGCTCTGTGTCGAAGGTGATGCGCCAAATTTGTGCTCCGTGAAGGTGCATGCGTCGAATTTATTGTTCCGCTTCCCTGGATACCCAGGATAATTCATTCACCTTCGCTTTTCATACTTTTTACTTTATTTTCCATCCATTTTCCACCGCCTTTTTTCTCTTTCAGCATCATATTTCTCATCTTTTGGTATGCATGTATGCATGTTTTATATTATCCCACTTTTCTCTTCTTTCTTTTGCTAGATTAATTCTTTATGATGATATCTCTTATTTTTTTTTGTAGCCATCACGATGCTTATTCTCCATGACATGCTACTTAGAGTTATTTCATTATCTTGCTTTTCATAAGTGCTTGCAAAATATATTTCTTTTGATGACTTCTCTAAGTGGATGCATGAAACTTATTGAAACCGAATGTGGAGAGCAGTGTTTAGTATGCTTTCATTGGAAATGCACCAAGATTCACACATCATTAGCATATCTGAAGCATCACTTTTATTTTCTATTTGTATTCTTGTTGCATGCTTGATACGATTGCAAATCTTTACCGCTTGACTTCACTACTAATTGATATGATTAAGAATATACATGCTTATATACGAGTCTAGTTGACGTATTATTTTACTGAGCCATTTGTGCACACTTTAGAGTGAACCGAGTGCTATATTATTTCTTTCTCCACATATATATCTTTTATTCTCTAAATGTCACTTGAGTTCACCTCCCAAAGCTATTTATACCGCATCTATTCCCAAAAATCACATACAAAAAAGCTTCCTCCAAAAAGTACAAAAAGCCAAAAAGGAGCCAGAAATAAAAAATACAAATATTATTGCTCCTACAAAAATCCAAAATGAAAAATGAGAAACAGAAGTTCAAAAATAAAAGAACAATTCTCAGTTTCATTACTTGGAGCCAAATATATACTTGGGAAAACCAAAACAAAATTCCACGATTATTTCTTTTGGATGCGACGCCTTAAGCTAAGCTTGGGCAAGTGAATTCTTTTAACCAAAATGAGTGAGTGTGACAATAGAGTGGAGTTGCACTACTACATAACCGGCTTTCAGCCATGGCCAAGTCCGTGGTTGAAAGCCGGGTTTCCGTGGCTGAAACGTTACGGCCACGGATAAAAATTCCGTGGACGAAAATCCGTTGCCGATACCGTAGTCGCTAATGGCCCCTTTTGCCCACGACTTTTCCGTGGCCGATAATCTGCCACGGGTTAACGCCCACGGATGTCCGTGGTCGATAATCCGAATAAAAACAATATAAAAGTATCCGCCATGGACAAATCCGTGGCGAATGCCTATTTAAGGCCACGACAAAGTCAGTGGGTGATATGTATAGGCCACGGATACTGGGCACGATGCTGACGTAATCCGTGCACACAAACTATGAGCGTAAACTATCGGCCATGGACTTTTCCGTGACCCTAAATAGGTATCAGCCGCAGATTTGTCCGTGGCCATTAGATATTAGCCACGGATTTAGTGCATGAAATCATCAATTTCGTGCATATTATCCGTGGCCAATACCTAATGGCCACGGGCTTTTCCATGGCCATATCGTGCTATCAGCGGATTTGTCTGTGGCTGATAGTATACATTGTTTTTTTAAAAAAATTGCAGTATTTTTGTTATATAATATACAATATTTTGTAACAAATAAATATGTACCTGTATATACAACAAAAAAGCAAACAAATATTAAAAAGGAAATGCACACATTTAATGATAACAATGTATCAAATAAAATATATTATACATACATAGCCAACGGCCGCAGTTTAAAATTATGTTTATGCCAACATTAAAAAATAAATCCTAACACCCTATAACGCCAACGCCATCGCTGCATCCCCATGACCTCACCATCGCTATCAATCGCCTTGCCATCGCCATCATCGAACGCCATCATCATCGACATCACCACCAAGCCCGCTATATACCGCCATCACCGCCATCGCCATCGTCGCTATCCATCGCCACCGTCACCATCACCCACAATCCCTCTCCCTTCGCCATCGCCATCGCCACCCTCAGGTCCGGAAGGACCTCCATCGCCAATCACGCCCTCGCCATGTTGACCCTACTAAAAAATATTATATCAGACTGTAAAACATAATAAACGAGGATAAAAGAAACACTTACAAAATTTAAGTTTGACAAGTAATGCTTCAAAATTTGAGTTTGCCCGTAAACCAAGCGTGCAATTGAGTGCAAGTATGACCGGCCGAAAGTGAAGGTCGTACGCGCGCTATAGGCAGATTCTGCCCAGAAAACTGGGCAGAATTTTGCCCAGTTTATGGACAGAGTATGCCCAGTTTATGGGCAGAAGTCTGCCCAGTTCACTCTCTCCATTGCTACATCCCTCCCTCCATCCCTTCCTCTTGCGCTCTCTCAAACCCTAACCCTAGGGTTCAAAACGATTGGAGAAGGAGACGTAACACTAATCCTATATTCCTAAAGTTTAAGGAAGGAGAAAGAGGAGAGGATTTCATCCACTTCCAAGAGGTAGGACTCCCTACTTGTGAGATGAATTTTAGTTTGGGAATGTTGTAGGAGTTTTACCATTAAGTAAAGTGAAAATTGGAATTTTTAGTTGATATAAATGTTAAACCAATAAAATGCAAGCTTGCAAATGCATCCAATAAAATGCAAGTTGACTAATACCCATTTTGTAAACTACTTAGAAATACCCACATTTAGTGCAAGCTTTGTTGTTCCATTATATCACCCTAATAGAGTTAAATGCAATTCCCTTAATGTTGTGTGCTAGTCTACTTAATTTAAATGCTAATAAATGATAGGGGAAACTCCACTCTGCGACTCATTCTAACCTTAACACTAACCCTAGCCATAGCTCTAAAGCATAGCCCCTCTTGATATGTATCAATGTGTGTTTTGACTTTGATCCATATGCCTTATATGCACGATACTTTCTAGTGATCATTAAATATACGCAGACCCAAATACAAAGTGTTATAGTGTTATAAGTTATATGCTATATGATTAAGAGGGGGGGGGGGAGAGAGAGAGAGAGAGAGAGAGAGAGAGAGAGAGAGAGAGAGAGAGAGAGAGAGATATATATATATATATATATATATATATATATATATATATATATATATATATATATATATATATAATGTGTGCGTGTGGGATGGGAGGGGGTGAGTAAAGATAGATAATGTCATATATATCTTAATCGTAATTAATCCAAACAAATCAAAGTTTGGATATAATTAAGCTGTAGAATGGTATCATACTTGAAGTCCATGGACAGAAAAACGAATTCATACTCAAATAGTGACTATCCTTCAGATGTAGAACTGATGTTCTCCGTAGTGCATTGCTGATCCAACAAAGTAATCAATATATCTAGAATACAACAAAAATCTAGATCTAACTTAGATAGACATGCATGCATTAAGTAAGATATATTGGTTTAAGACTACACAGAGTTACAAATCAGAACTGGGATTGTTGGGTATGATATTAGCCATGACAGTTGTAGGTAGTATAAAGCTACGGCAACCACTACTGCTACTAACCCCAACTCCATCAATGTAGAGTAGGATTGCGGTTGTACGTGCAGTAGCAATAGCCATGGGTCGAAAACATCTAGTAGTTGGAGGAGGTGGGCATGGAGAGGCATGGTATTTTACCAATTAGTTTGCAGGATTAAGCTTTTTCTTCACCGATCAGTTCGAGCCTCCTCACAGGGGCTCCTCGAAGAGGTGGTTCTAGTTTCTAGTGGAACCGTCTTGAAGAATGTTGACATGGCGATGGTTGCATCAAACATCAAGATGTTCTCCCTAGGATCCACCTTCATTGTTTACAACGAAGAGCATCAACCTGCGTGCAACTCAACAGATCTTGAGGAGGTTGGACTGAAGAGATGCGACGAGGTTGTGGCCTTGGAATCAAAGACGGGTTTTAAAGTTATTGGCCACATACTGTTATTGGACCACATTTTCGCCTGCAGTTCGCCAAGTTCACAATGTAGGTAGTGCTTTCTTTCTCTACAAAGAAAGATAAATTAAAAGAAAGAAATCGTCGGTTAGAACGCTGTCACTTGAAACACTGTCATCGGATCTGTTATACAAATTCAAAGTGACTATGTTCTCTAATTCTTCCTTGAAACTGTCGGATCTGCCTTCTCTAATTCTTTCCCATTATAAAACATAATGTACTATTGTTAAACAGATCTGTTTAATATTATAAGACTATGTTGTATAATGGGGAAGAATTAGAGAAGGCAGATCCGACGGTTTCAAGGAAGAATTAGAGAACACAGTCACTTTGAATATGTATAACAGATCCGATGATAGTGTTTTAAGTGATTGTGTTCTAACCGACGATTTATTTCTTTTAATATCTCTTTCTTTGTAGAGAAAGAAAGCACTCCCTACTTTTTGACCTTGGCGAACTACAGGCGACAATGTGGTCCACTAACAGTATGTGGCCAAACTTTAAAACCTGTCTTTGATTCCAAGGCCACAACATCGTCGCATCTCTTTAGTCCAACCTCCTCAAGATCTGCTGAGTTGCACGCAGGTTGAGGCTCTTCATTGTAAACAATGAAGGCGGATCCTAGGTAGAACACCTTGACGTTTGATGCGTCCATCGTTAGGTCAATATTCTTCAAGACGGTTCCACCAGCAACTAGAACCAACTCTTCGAGGAAGCCCCTGTGAGGACACTCGAACTGATCGGTGAAGAAAAAGCTGAATCCTGCAAACTAATCGGTAAAACCCCCTGCCTCTCCCTGCCCACCTCCTCCAACTACTAGATGTTTTTAACCCATGGCTATTGCTACTACACCTACAACCGCAATCCTACTCTTCACTGATGGGGTTGGGGTTGGTAGCAGTAGTTGTGACCGTAGCTTTATGCTACGTAAAACTGTCATGACTAATATCATACCAACAATCCCAGTTCTGATTTGTAACTCTGTGTGGTCTTTAACCAATATATCTTACTTAATACATGCACGTCTATCTAATTTAGATCTAGATTTTTGTTGTATTCTAGATTTGCTGATTACTTTATTGGATCAACACTGCACTACGTAGAATATCAGTTTTGCATCTGAAGGATAGTCGCTATTTGAGAATGAATTCGTTTATCTCCCCATTGACTTCATGTATGATACAAGTTTACAACTTAATTATATCCAAACTTTGATGTGTTTGGAATAATTAAGATTAAGATATATATGCCATTATCTATCTTTACTCAACCCCTCCACACACACATATCATCTATATGATATATATATTTTTTGAAAGGTAAATGTAAATCTATATTAAATCACAAGAAATCGTACAAATGATACAACCGGCAAGGGCAAATAGGATTCTGGGTCTCATTGAGGGGGGATAGGGCACAAGCGCCATCACCCCCTACAGTGAGCACCATGACCCAATAAGCCAATACCATCAAAATCTAAAAATTTCAAAAGCTCTCCTAGCCATTGTCTAGGATATCCTGTAATGCCCTGAAAGCTACTGCACAAGTACTAGAGGGGGGGTGAATAGTACTTTAAAATAACAAGGAGTATAATTCCTAATTATCGTGCAAACTACTACCAACAAATGCGGAAGCTAAAAATAGACAACAACAAATATTCAATGCTAACAATTGATATGATGGGTTCGGATCCACCCAAGTCTCCCCGACTTGTTCCCGGTGATCCTACGTCCCAGAACACCCGGATCCCCTCCGTATACTTAGGTTAGAAACCCTAACCCAAGATTTCAACTATGAATACCTTGTGAAAAACCTTCACAAGATCAAATCATACAATCAATAGCAATAGTGAATCCCACAACCCGGGATCACAACCTTCTCTCACAACCGAGAGAATGAATAGCAATAAAAGAGTTTATATGAAATAAACAACAACTTACCACAAACCCTATACCTTGAGTATTCTTACCAAATTAGGGCAAGGATGGATTTGAGGAAGGAGAAGTCACTAAGACCTAGCACCACCAATATGAGCAGCAATGGGTGCCTAGGAATGAATAGGAGACTTGAATCAAGCAATAGCTTGGATGGCTCAACAAGAACAAAGTTCTCTCAAGATGGATTCTAGATCTCAAATGAGGGAGAGAATGATTTCTTGTGAGGAAGAGAGCTTTGGAAATGAGTTTTAATCTCTAACTCTTTCAATCTGAATAAGGCTCTCAATAGCTGCTCTCACCTTGAGAGAAATGACCAAGCTTCGTATTTATAGGGTCCCATAAAATCAAGCTAGGTCATCTCCCAACGGATGGAAATCTGGGGCAATTAGTCGGTCAAGGAACAACCACTGACCGACTAGTTCATCAACTAGTCGGTCAGTGAAACAACATGAACCGACTAAAGGATGAATAGTGAACAGATGAAATTTCAGACCTAGATAACTAGTCGGTCCAAGAAGACTTTCCGACCGACTAGTTTCTCAACTAGTCGGTCGGTCAGTTAACTTAGACCGACTAAGAGTCAAAAACTATTAGTCTGAATACAAATTGATTTAGTCGGTCCAAGAACAAATGTTGACCGACTAGATCATCAACTAGTCGGTCACCAAACGCTCTTAGACCGACTAACGATAAACAGTAACTCAGGTGAAAAATTGGCATGTACAGTAAAGATCAACTAGTCGGTCTAAGAAGCATCACTGACCGACTAGTTCACCAACTAGTCGGTCGGTGAGTCAACTAAGACCGACTAACTGTAAACAGTAAAGAGCTTAGAATTTGGAAGACAAACTAGTCGGTCCAAGAAGCTTTTCCGACCGACTAGATCACCATCTAGTCGGTTGGTTCTTCTTCTTGAACCAACTAACATGCACAAGAAGTCCCGAATCGAAGCGCAATGCTTCGGGAAAGTTTGAATGGACTTCTACTAAGATCCTAGCTCTAAGATAGGAGCGATATGAAGTTTAAATGATAATACCTACTCAAGGTTTAACATTCTAAAGAGCGAAGCTAGAAGACTAAATATAAATCTAGACAAACCGTCTTCAAAAGCTTCGATCGAATCTTCATGACTTCAAAGTTAGTCCAAAAGCTTCAACGAAGCTTTAGGCATATGAATACGTGCTTTGAGAAGTCTTGAGACGTCGCTTTGGATGTTCACGTGAATTTGGCGACGATCTCCATAACTGCGCTCACAAAGTGTTAGTTCACAATTTATTTATGTTTGCTCATCATCCAAAACCAAATCCGGGGAGTCCAATACTCAACATTCTCCCCCTTTTGGTGATGACAAACCAACATAAATAATAATAAAAAATAATGATTCAAATGTAAAATACTTACTCCCCCTGCATTGATGACACGTTAATTCCAAATTGAATAAATATAATACGCATCAAGCAGAAGTGAGCAATATAAAACATGATCCAAGTATTGAAATTTAGGATCGTAATCCATTTTTATATCTTCACTCCCCCTGAATCTAACATAATAAATTAGATTCATGGACAATAGAGTTAAATTTTCATTATGCCCTTGTCATTATTACTATCTCTCCCCCTTTGGCATTATCCAAAAAGAGTGGGGGGCATACAACGACAACAACAAGGCTAAAGAAAAATCCAACATTGGGAGTCGAAGAATACGACGATGGTCCAAAAGACACCAAGAAACAAAAATACACGAAGAAAATCAAGGTGTGCCAAATTGACCATTATCCAAAAGCGAAAAGCGAAAAACGAAATCATCAAAATACCAAATATAATTCACTTTTTGAGTAAAGGAACGTGCTCTCCAATCTCAGCATTTTGGTTAAATTAGTGCATGGAAAACAATTCTATGTTTCATAGAAATAAATTCTTTTTAACCAAGGCATTATCGTCGAGCGACAAATTCGAACATCATAGACATTAAAACGCATATAAAATGTGCACAACGAAGTAAAAGAGAACAATGATGTATATATTTATATATGAAGCAACATGATTACAACCAAAAGATACATCGACTCCATAACATCAAAGGCACAAAGTACATCGCATACATCAAAATGTCACATAGTATATCAACATCAAAAAGTCACAATCCATCATCGACATCAACAGCATCAACATACATCCAAAAATGATACAACATCGACATCAAGCATCAACATATCCAAATACATCAGAAAACACCACCAACCCTGTCCTAACCCAAAACTCTCTCTAAAAGATGAATCATCCAAGGAGCATCGGAGAGTCCTCCAAACAGACTCTCAAGAAGTAGTGGTAGGATCAGCAGTCTCCATAGGTCTAGTCGAAGGAGTGGACTCAGGCTCTGCTGGGAGGAGTGGTGTGTCAACAGAAGGAATCATCGGGGCAGGAGTGGAAACATCAACAGCAGGCTCAACGGTAGAGGCACCAACAGGAACGTCAACAGGAGCAGACGTCTGTGGAGCAGCAGTAGACTCATCCACTAGAGCAGAGGACTCTGGATGACCTGAAGAAGTGGCAGCTCCAGCAACAGATGTGGTAGAAGCAGCAGGAGTGGCCTCAGCGCCACGAGCAAGAGAATCAACGAGCTCATCGATGTCCTCATCATCCATCTCCTCATCCTCAGAAACTGGAGGAGGGACCTCAACACCAATAATACGAGCAATACGACACAGAATCTCCTCGGTACGAGCATACCGAGACTCGAGACGACGAACAGAACGAGCGAGATCATCAAATGTGGTGGGAGGTCTAGGAGCAGCAGCTGCAGAAGATGTGCCCTGAGAAGCTGAAGGAGTCGTCATCTACACGTGACGGAGTGCCGCAAGAGATTTCTTAACGGCCGTCACGTTAAGGGGAGGACCAAGTGGACGCTCATCATCAGGAGGCAAAGGCACGTGGAAATGACGAAACACCAAAGTCAGCAGACAAGGATAAGGGATATGCGCAGATTTAGTGGACTTGCAAATACACTCGAAAGAGTCCATCTTATCGAGTATAATGCGAGCCCAATTAATCTCGCAACCCAAGAAAAGAGCGTAAATCAACTTTAGGAAGAGCTGGGATGGCAGAGAAGATGAGCCGTACTTAGGAAGTAAGCACGACTTCAGGATAAGATTGAGCACCCAAGCATTCGGCTTAAATGACTTTGATGGGACACCAATGAAAGCAGGAGGGATCACATGGAAGATATCGACGAGAACGGACTGATCCAAAGAAGAGATATCATCAACTGAAATATCAGACGGGAGGAGTCCAGACGACGAACAACCAAGCAACTCCCCCAAGATTTCTGCCGTGAGGACTATAGGAGTCCCCAAGACAGTAGTCTCGATGGAGTGGGTCTCACCGTACTGTCCCCGGGTACGGTTCGGATAGAAAAGTTTGACCAGGTGAGGATAGGGTCGTGGGTTCGCCTTAGGGTCAAAGCGAAGGTAGTCTAAGAGTCCACTATAGGAAAGAAGATCTGCTAAGCCAAGGAAATCAGAGAACTTAACGAAATGCTCCAATAACAGCGGGCAATGTTCGATACGCGTGTATGCCGCTAGACACAAAGGGTCATCGCGACATAGCGAGATATCGACACCACCAGCTGGCATCGGAGCCTTTCCCTTAGGCTTACGGGAGCTAGAACGAGGTGGAGGAGTGGGTTCCTTATGGCTAGGCTCATCCTCAGAATCAGATGGAGTAGCAGGGGTATGGAGTGTAGGCTTCCTAGACAGAGAACGTCTACTGGGTTTGGCGGTCGCCGTCCTCTGCTTCTTCAGAGGAGGCGAAGACGATGAAGGTTGGGTTGGTTTAGGGCGGCGTTTGGGTTTCGAAGGATCCCTAGGGTGTGGCTCTATGGACATAGGAGATGCACCGGAGGGAGTGATCGAAATTCTCGTTCTTGCCATAAGTGTGACAAAACGAGATCAAGCAATGCAAGAAAATGAAATCAAGCAACCCTAGATTTGAAATAAGCTTAAACCGAAACCCTAGAACTGAAAAACGACCTAGAACGAAGCCCTAGATGTAATAGAGGAGAGGAGGGATACCCTAGGAGGAAGATCGACGGAGATCCACGGCCGAAGTTGGTCGGAGATCGACGAACGGCGGCAGAATCGACGGTGGAAGACGAAGGGGATGAACGGGGGTCGGGGTTTTTAGCTGGAGAGAAACGAGAAGAAACCGACTAAATCGAAAAAGGATAAGAATAGGTATAAGTCGATCGGAATGCGAAAATACACGACTGTCCCTGAGCACTTAGTCGGTCACAGTTCAAGCACTGACCAACTAGATGGCGATCTAGTCGGTCGGTCAATGAGCTTGAACCGACTAAGTCGAAACAACCGACAGAAGAAAAATTTAGGGCTAGAGTTAGTCGGTCTAAGTTCAACTACTGACCGACTAGTTTTCATTCTAGTCGGTCGGTAAGTGAACGTGTACCGACTAAATGAAGTCAGTAGCAAAGGAAAATAATAAGCTTGAGCTAGTCGGTTTGAGTTCATTAGCAGACCGACTAGATGTGCATCTAGTCGGTTGGTTGATGAATTGAGACCGACTAGATGAGTCCAAAAATAGATAAATGAGTTTTCTCCTAAATGCACTTGGACGAAACATCGCAAACCTCTCAAAAATCATCATACTACCCCATTAATCATCGAAAAACTTAAATACGACGTTCAAGAGTAAATTCGAGCATAAATTCCAAAAATTCACATAAAATCCCGAAAGAATCCAATAAGTCTAGCATGAACAAATATAGCGAAATAGAATAGCATGCAAGATTATTGAATAAAAGTGAATCTTATATCTCGGATTCATCCATAATCCCCAATTCTCGACGCAACCGCACAAAGGAGTCCTCCTTTAGGGGTTTCGTGAAAATATCGGTGATTTGCTTCTGGGTTTCAACGTACACTAATATGATGTCCTTTTTAGCAACATGATCATCTAAGAAATGGTGTCGAACATCTATGTGTTTAGAACGGGAATGGTTCACCGGATTCTTTGAAAGACAAATGGCACTTTGGTTGTCCACCATGATAGGGCTAGTATCACAATGTATACCAAAATCCTTAAGTGTGTGTCTCATCCAAAGAACCTGGGCACATGCAGCACCGGCGGCAATGTATTCCGCCTCGGTGGTTGAAAGTGATACGGAATTTTGCTTCTTGGAAAACCAAGAGACAAGAGAATTTCCTATAAAATGGCAAGTGCCACTAGTACTCTTCCTGTCGGATTTGCATCCCGCATAATCAGCGTCACTATATGAGACTAACTCATACGTGCTAGATTTTGGATAAAGTAATCCAAAGTCTAATGTGTAACTTAAATAGCGGAAAATACGTTTTACCGCTACTAAGTAAGAATCCTTAGGTTGAGACTGATAACGAGCACAAATACATACGGCAAACATAATATCGGGCCTACTAGCGGTAAGATAAAGTAAACTACCTATCATACCTCGATATAGACGAATGTCTACATCTTTTCCGCCCGTATCTTTATCAAGATGCGTAGTAGTGCTCATTGGAGTCTTTTTCCCGGAGGCACTCTCCATTCCAAATCGCTTTAGCAACTCCACCGTGTACTTCGTTTGGTGGATGAAGATTCCATCGTTCATTTGGCGAATTTGGAGACCTAAGAAATATTTGAGCTCACCCATGTGGCTCATCTCAAATTGTTCCTTCATAACATTAGAAAACTCTTCGCAAAGAGCAAAGTTAGTAGCACCGAAAATGATATCATCAATATAAATTTGAACTAAAAGAATATCATTATTCGAATGCTTAACAAAAAGTGTAGAATCGGCTTCTCCGATTTTAAAATTCAAATCCAAAAGAAAATTCTTTAGGCGATTATACCAAGCTCGAGGAGCTTGTCTCAAACCGTAAAGTGCTTTCTTTAGTTTAAAAACATGATTTGGAAATTTTTCATTAATAAAGCCCGGAGGTTGAGAAACATATACTTCCTCGACGACATCTCCGTTTAAAATGCACTTTTTACATCCATTTGAAATAGATTGAAATTTTTATGGCATGCAAAAGATAACAATAATCTAATAGATTCTAATCTAGCTACCGGAGCGAAGGATTCTTCGAAATCGATACCTTCCTCTTGTCGATAGCCTTGGGCTACTAACCGAGCCTTGTTCCGGACGACGATTTGGTTCTCGTCGGTTTTGTTCTTGAAGATCCACTTCGTTCCTATAACGGTGTGGTTCTTCGAAGGCAATGGAACAAGCTCCCATACCTCATTCCTCTCGAATTGAATGAGTTCCTCCTCCATGGCAAGGATCCAAGCACTATCTTCGCACGCTTCATTTATATTCTTTGGCTCAATCGAGGAGACAAAGGCACAATTGGCGAAGTGGTGGACTTGCGATCTCGTCTTGACTCTATCATGGATATTGACAATGACTTGCTCATGGGGATGGTCACGAACCGTATGAAGCCGTTTGGGAATTCCCTGATCACTAGGAACATTCTCAACAACCTCATTAGTCGGGTTAGTATCAATAGAATCAATAGACTTAGAATTATCAATAGAATCACATAAAACATCCATTGAATCATCATCATTTGAAATTCTAGAAGGAATAAAATTTTCATTAAAAGAGACATGTAGTGATTCCTCGATCGTCGAGGATCGTTTGTTGTATATTCGGTAGGCTTTGCTACGTGAGGAATACCCAACAAATATCCCCTCATCCGATCTCGGATCAAACTTGTCCAAATTTTCATAAGTGTTTTTAATAAAACATTTCGCACCAAAAACACGAAAATGTTTAACTTGAGGCAATCTACCAAACAACAATTCATAACAAGTTTGTTTGGTGTCGGGCCTCAAAAGTATTCTATTAAACACATAGCAAGCGGTGTGTACCGCTTCCGCCCAAAATTGATGGCCAAGTTGGCTATCATCGAGCATTGTGCTAGCACACTCCACAAGCGTTCTATTCTTTCTCTCAACAACACCATTTGAGGGGGTGCGCGAGGGAAGGAAAACGTGTGTGTAATTTCAAGATCATCACAAAAATTTGAGAAAGACTCATTCTCAAATTCACCTCCATGATCACTACGAATAGTGACAATGGTGGTTCCGATGAGATTTTGTACTTTCTTCACAAATGTTGTGAAGTTTTCAAAAGCTTCATTTTTATTACATAAGAAAAATACCCATGTAAATCTCGAAAAATCATCTACGATGACAAACCCATATCTAGCATTTCCTAAAGAAGCAACTCTAGTTGGCCCAAATAAATCTAGATGTAATAGCTCTAGATGCCGTTTAGTAGAAATGCTTTTCTTAGGTTTAAATGAAGATTTAGGAAGCTTGCCTTGTTGACATGAGTCACACAAACTTTTCTTTTCAAAAAAAAAGCTTAGGAAAAACTTTAATGGAATTTAATTTTGAAAGCTTAAAAAGTGTTCCAAAGTTCACATGACCAAAGCGTCGATGCCATAAGTGTTGTTCACTTGTGTTGGCAACGAGACATTGTTCATATGACTTAGGAAGATCCAAAATGTAAATATCTTTATGGCGTGTGCCGGAAAATAATAAATCATTATTAACATTACTAAAAATGTGACACAATCCTTTCGCAAAGCTAACTTTGTAACCTTTGTCACAAAGTTGGCTTATTGAAATAAGATTGTGGTTTAAACCATTAACAAGATAGACATCACTAATTAAGGGTTTACATGGGTTACCCACTTTACCAACACCGACGATGGTTCCGCTCTCGTTGCCTCCAAAGATTACCCGGTACCCATTAGCAATGGGCACCACTCCGGAAAGCAATTGAGCATCGCCCGTCATGTGTTTTGAACACCCGCTATCGAGTATCCACCCATCCTTGGAGCCAAATTTAACTTTGTTGCTCCGTTTGTTTTTCTTGAGTACCTAAAGATGATTATATCATTTCATGGTACCCAAGGTCATTGGGTCCTCAAAGGTTAGACCTTTGGAAGCCAAGTCCAATTGGACTTAGACTTCCCAATATAATTAATATTATCCACTACATTCAAAAAATAATCATTCATGTAGATTTGTTTTTCATCTTACTTGTGTCCTTTGGGCTCCAAATTGAGAATATTTTGGGAGCTTTAATCCTATTGGGAGCATGCATGCTTTGTTGATTTCTACGTGATGCATGTCGTGGATAGGTAAAAGGAACATGATGAAATAGTGCATATGGATAATTATTCATATGACGATGTGGGTGAACATATGCATGTGAGGGAACACGTGCGTGAGGGTGTCTCACATGTTGTGCACGTTCCCGTGAATGTGTAGCATAGAAATCATCATATGAGTGAGCCGGTGGAGTAGGACGTGTGTTCCTACGTGGCATGGTATTTGTGTACATGTAGGCATGACCCTTCTTTGGAGGTCCACCCAAAGTGGGTTTCTTTCCGAAAGAGGGTGTGGACGAGGTGGAAGCACCATTGGTAGATAAACTACCAATAGAGTGTTTGCTACCACTCGTCGAAGCACCGGAAGTTGGCCTAACAAAAGTAGTGGCCGATTTGGATGAAGTTCCCATCGTATACCCAAGCCAATGTGGTGATTGCCCGGAAGTAAGTCACTTAGGATTTTATCCAAATGGTCCTTACCTTTATTGAATTTATTAATTCGGCCTAATGTGTTCTCATATTTCTCGGTAAGAGAACGCATAGAAGCATCCAAAGTGGATACTTGCAATATGAGCACATAAACACGAGATTTAAGATTCTCATTCTCAATACTCAAAGTCGAGTTTTGAGAAGTCAAATCCGCTATCTTGTGTTCCTCCGGATCTTTAATGCTAACATGTTCAAGTTGAGTCTTGAGATTAACAATCTCATTCTTCAACCCTTCAACAATGGTGTCGTTGTTGGTGATGATAGTTTTAGGTGAGGTTTGGATGCTAACTAGCTCATCTTTAGTCTTATTATATCGTTCAACTAATTTAGCATATCTATTCCATATTTACTCATTAGCTAGTCTAAGGTCATCCATAGTTACCTCATCGCTTTCATCCTCGCTATCATCGGAGGCGGGTTCTTGAACATTTTCCTCGTTAGCCATGAAACATACGTGCGCTTGCTCCACTTTCACATCATCTGACTCCCCGCTTGAAGAGTCATCTTCGGAATCGGTGAAACCGACAAATCCTTTCTTGTAGCCTTTCTTATACTTCTTCGATTTGTCGTACTTCGGCGCCTTCCACTTTTCCTTTTGCTTGTTTTGTGGACAATCCGCTTTGATGTGTCCTGGCTTATTGCATTTAAAGCACAAAGGAGGAGAGGCGTTAGTAGAAGTAAATTTAGATTTGCCTTTGAAGTTACCTTTTCGGAAGAAGCGATTGAACTTCTTTGCCATGAGGGCAATGGATTCCATGTCCATTTCGTCTTCCGAGTCCTCGTCATCGGTAGAGGTGGATGGAGCTGCCTTGAACGTAATCGCCTTTTTCTTAGGCGCGTCTTGGTTCAAGTAAGACTTCATCTTCTCTTGTAACTTCACCTTGCTATCCTTGCGTACCTCGTATGACATTAAAGTACCCATTAATTGAACCACGGTATACTTGTTCATATCGTTACATTCCTCGATGGCGAAGGTACGCTTTTCCCAACTAGAGGTAAGTCCTTCGATAAGCTTCGAACATTTCTCCTTTTGGGTGTAGGATTTGCCGAGAGCCTCTAACTCGTTTATGATGTCGACGAAGCGAGCATAATACTCCTTCATCTTCTCACCCTGTAGCATATGAAACATCTCGTAATCTTTATTAACTACAACGAGTTTAGAGTCTCTTACCCTACTCGTCCCTTCATGTAAGATGAGGAGGGAGTTCCAAATTTGATATGCACTCTTACATGTGCATATCTTATTGAAGTCCTCGGGCTCCAATGCGCATTGCAAGGCGTTCATTTCCTTGGCATTGCTTACCTCCGCGGCGACCTCCGCGAGAGTCCATTTCTCGAAATCTTCTTCGACGGGCTCGACATACTCCTTCATTTTGGTCCTCCATAGTGAAGCACTCCGGAGGAAAGTTTCCATCCGGCATTTCCAGTACCCGTAGTTTGTACCATTGAAGAATGGAGGCCTCGTTGAAGAATGTCCTTTCATTACTGAAGAAGCTCCTTCACGGTTCTTGAAGGTGCTATAATCCGAAGGTGGACGCACGGTCTTGTTGTCGTTGGCAGACATAGCTTAGTATCTGGGTCTGATACCAAATGTAATGCCCTGAAAGCTACTGCACAAGTACTAGAGGGGGGTGAATAGTACTTTAAAATAACAAGGAGTATAATTCCTAATTATCGTGCAAACTACTACCAACAAATGCGGAAGCTAAAAATAGACAACAACAAATATTCAATGCTAAGAATTGATATGATGGGTTCGGATCCACCCAAGTCTCCCCGACTTGTTCCTGGTGATCCTACATCCCAGAACACCCGGATCCCCTCCGGATACTTAGGTTAGAAACCCTAACCCAAGATTTCCACTATGAATACCTTGTGAAAAACCTTCACAAGATCAAATCATACAATCAATAGCAATAGTGAATCCCACAACCCGGGATCACAACCTTCTCTCACAACCGAGAGAATGAATAGCAATAAAAGAGTTTATATGAAATAAACAACAACTTACCACAAACCCTATACCTTGAGTATTCTTACCAAATTAGGGCAAGGATGGATTTGAGGAAGGAGAAGTCACCAAGACCTAGCACCACCAATATGAGCAGCAATGGGTGCCTAGGAATGAATAGGACACTTGAATCAAGCAATAGCTTGGATGGCTCAACAAGAACAAAGTTCTCTCAAGATGGATTCTAGATCTCAAATGAGGGAGAGAATGATTTCTTGTGATGAAGAGAGCTTTGGAAATGAGTTTTAATCTCTAACTCTTTCAATCTGAATAAGGATCTCAATAGCTGCTCTCATCTTGAGAGAAATGACCAAGCTTCGTATTTATAGGGTCCCACAAAATCGAGCTAGGTCATCTCCCAACGGATGGAAATCTGGGGCAATTAGTCGGTCAAGGAACAACCACTGACCGACTAGTTCATCAACTAGTCGGTCGGTGAAACAACATGAACCGACTAAAGGATGAATAGTGAATGGATGAAATTTCAGACCTAGATAACTAGTCAGTCAAAGAAGACTTTCCGACCGACTAGTTTCTCAACTAGTCGGTCGGTCAGTTAACTTAGACCGACTAAGAGTCAAAAACTATTAGTCTGAATACAAATTGATTTAGTCGGTCCAAGAAAAAATGTTGACCGACTAGATCATCAACTAGTCGATCACCAAACGTTCTTAGACCGACTAACGATAAACAGTAACTCAGGTAAAAAATTGGCATGTACAGTAAAGCTCAACTAGTCGGTCTAAGAAGCATCACTGACCGACTAGTTCACCAACTAGTCGGTCGGTGAGTCAACTAAGACCGACTAACTGTAAACAGTAAAGAGCTTAGAATTTGGGAGACAAACTAGTCGGTCCAAGAAGCTTTTCTGACCGACTAGATCACCATCTAGTCGGTTGGTTCTTCTTCTTGAACCAACTAACATGCACAATAAGTCCCGAATCGAAGCGCGATGCTTCGGGAAAGTTTGAATGAACTTCTACTAAGATCCTAGCTCTAAGATAGGAGTGATATGAAGTTTAAATGATAATATCTACTCAAGGTTTAACATTCTAAAGAGCGAAGCTAGAAGACTAAATATAAATCTAGACAAACCGTCTTCAAAAGCTTCGATCGAATCTTCATGACTTCAAAGTTGGTCCAAAAGCTTCAACGAAGCTTTAGGCATATGAATACGTGCTTTGAGAGTCTTGAGACGTCGCTTTGGATGTTCACGTGAATTTGGCGACGATCTCCATAACTGCGCTCACAAAGTGTTAGTTCACGATTTATTTATGTTTGTTCATCATCCAAAACCAAATCCGGGGAGTCCAATACTCAACAAATCCCAGTTTGACATCGCCTCCGCCGCCTCATCATCATCTCTATAGCCATTGTCTAGGATAAACTAGTCATAACACGTGCCCGCGGGCACGGTTCATTTATGATTTTCCTCTGCGAAATCTTTGTTCCCAAAAAATTTTATGAGAACAAATTAGGGTAAAAATATTTAACGGCACGGGCGCCTTTGATGCAGAACAACCAATTCGGCGCATGCGCCTTCGACACGGAACAACAAATTTGGCACGTAACAACAAATTAGCGTAAAACAACAAATTCGACGCGGAACAATAAATTAGCTAAAAAGTTTAGCGGCACTGGCGACTTCTGCGTGGGCTTCTTCGACGCGAAACAACAAATTCGGCGCGGAAAAAAAAATTCGGTGGGGGCGCCTTTGGCGCAGAACAACAAATTAGTGTAAAATAACAAATTCGGCGCGAAACAACAAATCTGCGTAAACAATTTAGTGTCACGTGCGACTTCGGCGTGGGTGACTTCGACGCAAAACAACAAATTCGACGCAGGCACCTTGGGCATGGAATAACAAATTTGGCGAGGTCGCCTTTGGCATGGAACAACAAATTCGGCGCGGACGCCTTCGGTGCGGAACAACAAATTAGTGTAGAACAACAAATTTGGCACGGGCGCTTTCGACACGGAACAACAAATTCGTGTAAAAATATTTAGCAATACGGGCGCCTTCGGCACAGTCACCATCGGCGTGGAACAACAAATTCGTCGCATGCGCCTTCGACACGAAACAACAAATTTGGTACAGAACAACAAATTCGGCAAGGTCGCCTTCGGCGTGGAGCAACAAATTCGTGTAAAAATATTTAACGGCACGGGCGCCTTCGGCACGAAACAACAAATTCGGCACATGTGCATTCGACATGGAAAAACAAATTCGGTGCGCGGAACAACAAATTGGGCGCATGCTTCTTCGACACGGAATAACAAATTCGACGCGGAACAACAAATTCCTCCTATAATTTGAATATTTCTTTTCATCCACCAAGATTTTACCCTAAAATACAAACTGCCCCCTATTTCAAATTCTAAACCTCTATCAACTCTTCCCTCCAAATTACACATAATACTTTATCATAGTCACCATGTCCTTATCATCACCCATTTGTCCTAGTCATCTTGCCCTAGTAGGACAAACATTCAAAAACCGCCCTCAAATAATTGCCTCCCTAATATATATCTCATATCACATAGTTTTTACAAGTTTTTCTAATAATTGCCTCCCTAATAAAGCAGCATCGTGTTATCTTAAAAAGTAATTATCATAAAATTTCACTCGGGAATTTTTGCGGCATAGTACAATGCACTCACTTTCTAAACTAAAAGGACCTAAAGGATGAATTCTCAAAAACAAAGGGGTGTAAAAGAAGTGCCATTCTTCCGTAAATTACACGCACCCACCACAAACACTGTCAATTTAATCATAATATACATTACTCACTATCAATTGCACAAACATTCTCTACTTGAAGCAAACCCCCCTAAGTTCAATAATTACTTCACTCTTAAAACAAAAATTGCATGCACCCCCCAGAAACACACTGTCAATTTCATCATAATATACATTACTCATTGATCAATTGCACAAACACTCTCTACTTGAAGCAAAACCCCCCTTCAGTAGTTCAATAATGAATACATCACTCTTAAAACAATCTTCTCTTTCTCCACATCGAGATTACCACCCGTCACCAACCAATGTCTCAGGATATCATCTGGACCTTTAACCATCTCCGACGTATCCACAAGCTTACAATGCTTACCTGCCACATCTCTCGAGCCTGAGCTGGAATCCCCAGAAATCGAGGCACCATGTGTTGATCTCTTTGATTTCTTGCTTGAGCCATCCAGGATGTGGTCCCACAATGCTCTCCTTATCATGCAACATGGCACCTTGGAATACAGAAGCTTCATGTACAATACGTTTTTTGTGCCAAAGTCCAAAACTCCAAGCTGAGCTCCGATGACTATGTACATGCCCACGCCAGTGGAGTCTCCAATGAAAGCTTCATTGTTCTGAATTGGGCCATGCTGACATGGGAGAAGTTCTTCCACTTTACAAGTTTAAACCATCGGTTGTCTTGTTCCTCTGGCCTGTGCCATTATGTGCACTTATCACAACGTGGGTGTCCCAGTGTGGTTCTGCTTTGCACCTTCCAAGCATTATATTAGGCCAGTTACAGGGTTACACCCGACTGAAACCTACATAGTCACTGATAACCTAGTCACCAGGATATCATTCACATATACCATGGCAGCGAAACTTGCAAAGGAAAAAAAAGTTTCAGAAAGAGTGAGAAGAGAAATAAGCAGTAAATGATGTAAGACAATTATATGTATAAGGCCAGTTACAGTCTATTTCTTGATACCAGAGAAAAGGTCGAACATATTTTACCACCTCATTGGGAGTTATCGAGACAGTCGAAGATCATTGGTAGCCTCCAAAGACATCTTTTGTTTGACCTTGGTGGATTGTATGGTGCTGGGAGTTTAATTCTAAGAAGGGAAAGTTCAAATTTTGTTGGCAAGAAACTCTCATTCAAATTTCTATATTCCTGGGGTAGAAGAGGATATCACCAAAAGAAGGGGATATGGATCAAGGCTATTAACCAATTCATTCAGAGTTAAAGGAAATGAACAGAAGTGTTCATCTTTATCCCGACATAATTATTTTGTTAACAATTCTTATGCAAGAGCTTTCACGTGTTATGGCTTACATGTTCTGGCTGCACAGGCTAAAAACATTAAGTTCCATAATCTGATTCCAACCATTTAGACAATTAAGTTTTCAATGAAGGTGGAAGAATTCGTTGTCAACATCCTTGCTAGAACATCTGTTAACTTCCATCTTATAACACACACAATTCCTATCCAAAAATGAGCTTCGAACCAAGAAGGAGATTAATCCGACAGATATTGGGGAAATGGAGGAGCTATGGGGGCACTTATCTGCGCATGTGTGCACACAGATTTGGAACACAATTAGACAAAAAGCAATATAAATTGGTCACAATTCCTATGTTACATGTAATGATAGGAAGCTTAACACAACATGTGTAAATTGTGGCAATGTATAAATATCCATGAACAGTGCAATGAATGATACATAAAATCTCAGAAATTTTGCGTAGCTCCCATGAAAAAAAGATAGTCGTGGTAAAATTCTAGGGAAAATACTCAATGGAAATCTCGAATGTGCTTTAAAACCATATGCAACCGAGGTTTTTCTATAGAAGATAAAAAGGGATGGACTAATGCCGCACTAAACCAAGTCCTAATGAACACAACATACATGTTATTGGCTGACATAAAGCTTTTTCCACATTACACTAAACTGTAGATGTAGACAAACTGGATCTTTTCTTTGATGTCCTGAAGGGCTTGGTGCTTTTGTATATGGAAGCATATTCATGTTTTATTAAAAAAAATCAGCTCTTTGTGAAAAACCGTTTCTGAATGGAAATATATTCTTCCTCGTCTTAGTTTTCTCCCAAAAAATTAGGGTTTATGGACTCAATAGAAAGAATATCACATCGTGATAATGATTAATCGAGAATATGACTATTCTAATGTAATTCTCCACCATTTGTCATAAAAGTCGTCTAGACCGGTCAAACAAAAAAGGCATGTTTGTGGTCTGGTTTTGCATGATATTGGAATCTCTGTATAAAAGCGATAACTCTAGTTTTTTTGCCACATTATCTGATTTTCCCCAAGATGAACCTGGAATGACTATTATATTTTTGTTTGGGATGGGTTCTGTGCATGATGAAGCCTTCGTTTGCTGATTATCCTCTAGTTCATATATGCAGTGGTTTAGTCACCCTGAATAAAGATGGTACATTTCCAAGGATGTTGGAATTAAAACCAGAAGGTCGAGTGCATGATACGTTTTTCTTTCAAATCGTGCATTGTTCAATAAATATTGTTTCCTTTTTGTTTCTAATGCATCAATGGTCCTAAGCTCTCAAATGCATCAATGATCCTAAAAGAAAATGGAGCATATGTCTTTTACAATAAATTTGAGATATTTTGCATTTTACTCACCAATTTCAATTTACAGTAAATGGGCTTGCATATATCTCTTGCATTTCAACAATTTCAATTTCAACTATATGACCCAAGCAGAAATTTCCTGAGCACTCAAATGCATCAATGATCCTAAAAGAAAATGGAGCATTTGTCTCTTACAGTAAATTTCGGATATTTTGCATTTTAATCACCAATTTCAATTTACAGTAAATGGGCTTGCATATGTCTCTTGCATTTCAACAATTTCAATTTCAACTATATGACCCAAGCAGAAATTTCCTGAGCTCTCAAATGCATTAATGATCCTAAAAGAAAATGGAGCATATGTCTCTTACATCATAACATGGTTTCTTATCGCAATGTTCCTGAAATATATCCAGAAATGTATCCTGAAAAGCTTCCATGCTCTCAGATTCAAACAACCCAAATGCTTCCATCGCAATGTATCCTGAAATCAAAGTGCACAAAGATATAAGATCATGTTCAGGCATTTCATCAAACATCTGAATTTTGGGTATTTCGGCATCATGCTTGTATCTGTGAGTGAAAAATAGAAACCATCAATAGGAATAAAAAGAAATTATTTGGAGAAAAGAATGGAATTCAAGTATCGTATACCTAGTATTCAGTTACTTCTTTGCGGACCTCCTTGAGGGTCTCTAACGATCAAATCCACTGCATTGTATTTAACAAATGTGATCAAAAAAATTAATAAAATTTAGCAGTTTGCCTATCAAACTTCTAAAAATCTATTCCCAAACTCACATTTCCTAATTTCATTCATCTTGAATAAACAATATTGAATAAATTTTCAGTCTGCATCAAATTTGAATCAACTTTTCTTTTTTTCTTAAAAAATCCAAACTGAATAAAAAATATCATATAACCAATAATTGTTTAAGAAATAAAATCTTCAAAACAAAAATGCGGCAACTAAAACTATAGACTAAAGGTCAAATGTCTAATAAACAGACATCTAAAAGACCAAATTAGATATTTACGAAGTACAAATACCCAACACACAAAACTTAGCAAAATATATTTAAAACATTAAATATAATCAAATGAAACGAAGGCAAGAAGCTAAGAAACTCACCGAAATCTCTGGGTTTGGAGATCCTGAGTCCCATTGTTGAATGATCCTAAGTCACATTGCTGAATGAATCTTCTTTCTTCTTTTCTCCAAAATAAAACAAATTAAACGAAACTAAAAAAGAATTTTTTTAATGATTCGCCAGGGGGAGAGTGTGTATAGGTGAATTCAGGGGGAGGTCAAATTTAACAAACAGACATCTGAAACCCCAAATTACAGATTTATGAAGTACAAATACCCAACACACAAAATTCAGCGAAAATATTAGCAAAAAGGGACACTACATCTCAACTATGAATAATATTTTGATATTTAGAAGCAATCTGCAGCCTCCCCCATCCACAATCTCAACGCCAGCCTCCCCAATCTCCTTCGAAGCAGCTACAACATTGATTATCTCCAACTGCATGCCATCAGCCAAAAGTGTAGCCAAAACCTGCAAAAAAATTTATCCCCAAAAGTGTAGCCATCAGCCGGCATCGTCGTTATCGGAGTCGGAGTCGTCGTTTGGGTCGAATCGGTCGATGGAGCCCCGGATGCGAGGTGGTTTCCATGGAGCCCCAGATGCGACCCAAACAACTGGACACTGACCACACAAAGTCGTCGTTTGGGTCGAATCGGTCGATGGTAAGCATTTCCTCAAGAATATGGACCTGATGCAAGCGTGCTCTTTTCTGGAATATAATATCCTCATATGACCCTACTGATGTATAAAATGCTCCACACTGCTCAGATTTGGCTAGCACGGACAAAAGAAAATGTCACTCATAAAAGAAAAGCCTCAATCGCCAGCAACAATACTATCATTAATAGAAATATAGAATAACGGGTCACGCTGAATGAATTATAAATGCACCAAAAGAGAAGGCAAGATACCATGCATCCATTTGTCAAATATCCACCAATGGCTCTAAACTCTTTCTTATAGACGACCAATAGCAAATTTATTTCACCCTGACCAACAAATACAAAGAATACAATAACATACTAAAAACACAGTAGATGTGAACATTTTCCAAATGAAAAGAATCATAATGCAATTATGCAACTGAAAATATGAATTCCAGTACTATTAACAAAAAAATATATGAATAACAATAAACAAACCTCACAGATTTCAAGTGTTGGCATGTAAGGTAGAAACTATACGCTCCAAATCATCAACTATGCGCTCCAAATCTATCTCCAAATATTCCCAAAGTGTCCAAATGTGGAGAAACTGTGAAGCATTAGGGAAGGAAGGGGAACACACAAAATTAGCAGTTGTTACAGCAGAGTAATCAAAGAAACTCAGATATATTTAAATTTTAAAAGCAGACCTGGTAAGGCTTTTTGGTAACTGAAGCTATGAACTTGTTACTGAATATGAACAAAAAATATGAATAAAAATAAATATCAGAATGCTGCTGAATATGAACAAAAACGTTGAACTTGTTCTTGCATGATGTATCATCTAATATCAGAATGCTACTAAATATGAACATGTGAATATGAACATGAAGATGAACATGAAGATTGCCCAACCTATTACACATGCATGTCTGAAAACAATATTCATGCATCATGCTACTGGATATGAACAAAAATCAGTTTTATGTTAACCTTCATATTATAACAAACACGTGGTGTGCACACATCGGGTTAAGCTAGAAACCACAACAAAACAATCCAGAAAATAACACAAAAATGGACCCTTAAATCTCCAGATAAACTATAAATATGAAGGAAAAATAAAGAAATATGGAGGTAGGGGTGAGGGGGTTGTATTATCGTATACCTAGCTCTAAACTGAAGCACAATTTAATCAGAACAAAAATCATCATCATCAATATACATGTGCTCTTCTTCCGTCCACGGGATCGGTCGATGGTAAGCATTTCCTCAAGAATATGGACCTGATGCAAGCGTGCTCTTTTCTGGAATATAATATCCTCATATGACCCTACTGCCTGTATAAAATGCTCCATACTGCTCAAATTTGGCTAGCACAGACAAAAGAAAATGTCACTCATAAAAGAAAAGCCTCAACCGCCAGCAACAATACTATCATTAATAGAAATATAGAATAACGGGTCACGCTGAATGAATTATAAATGCACCAAAAGAGAAGGCAAGATACCATGCATCCATTTGTCAAATATCCACCATTGGCTCTAAACTCTTTCTTATAGACAACCAATAGCAAATTTATTTCACCCTGACCAACAAATACAAAGAATACAATAACATACTAAAAACACAGTAGATGTGAACATTTTCCTAATGAAAAGAATCACGATGCGATTATGCAAATGAAAATATGAATTACAGTATTATTAACAAAAAAATTTATGAATAACAATAAACAAACCTCACAGATTTCAAGCGTTGGCATGTAAGGTAGAAACTATACGCTCCAAACCATCAACTTATGCGCTCCAAATCATCAAATATTCCCAAAGTGTCCAAATGTGGAGAAACTGTGAAGCATTAGGGAAGGAAGGGGAACACACAAAATTAGCAGTTGTTGCAGCAGAGTAATCAAAGAAACTCGGATATATTTAAATTTTAAAAGCAGACCTGGTAAGGCTTTTTGGCAACTGAAGCTATGAACTTGTTACTGAATATGAACAAAAAATATGAATAAAAATAAATATAGAATGCTACTAAATATGAACAAAAACGTTGAACTTGTTCGTGCATGATGTATCATCTAATATCAGAATGCTACTAAATATGAACATGAACTTGTGAAGATGAACATGAAGATGAACATGAAGATTGCCTAACCTATTACACATGTATGTCTGAAAACAATATTCATGCATCATGCTACTGGATATGAACAAAAATCAGTTTTATGTTAACCTTCATATTATAACAAACACATGGTGTGCACACATCGGGTTAAGCTAGAAACCACAACAAAACAATCCAGAAAATAGCACAATAATGGACCCTTAAATCTCCAGATAAACTATAAATATGAAGGAAAAATAAAGAAATATGGGGGTAAGGGTGATGGGGTTGTATTATCGCATACCTAGCTCTAAACTGAAGCACAATTCAATCAGAACCAAAATCATCATCATCAATATACCTGTGCTCTTCTTCCGACCATATGATCCATTTCCGCCGCTCTTGCTCCGCCTTCGAGCATCCCTTCCCTTCAAACCCTCGCTTATCGGAAACAAACAATGACAAAAAAATTAGAAATTGGGATGAAAATTTGAGGGTGAATACAAAATTAAGAGGAAAAATCAATGAATCAACCTTTTCCAACCCAATAATTGAACGGAGAGAGAAATCGAGAGGAAGATGAAGAAAGATTTCTCAAATTGATAACAGGTTTTGGCAATGGCTGGGCTCTTGGTCTCCCCGAGGTCACGCATGAGCTATTGGTCTCCCCGAGGTCACGGGCTCTTGGTCTCCCCGAGGTCACGCAACCAGCAAACTTGGGCGCACAATCAAATGGGGGGCTGTTTTCCAAGCAAACTTATCTTCAAAATACAAACCCTTCATCTCAAAGTTTCATCTAAACCGTTGATTTATCAAGATTTAATCCTGACCCTCTTTCTATCAACCCTTTTGTCCTAGTCAGCTTGTCCTAGTCAGCCCTAGGATTCAAAAATCACTGTCAAATGTATTATATATATATATATATATATATATATATATATATATATATATATATATATATATATATATCCTATAACCGTAAACCATATAGTCTAAACTCTGCACATATTTAAATTTAATCTAAAACCACATTTGCATTGCCCTCTTGAGAACTTATATGTGGAGATAAACGAATTCATACTCAGCGACTTATAATCTAAATCCAAATATCACTTATAAACCAAAAACTTGTTAGCAATGCTCTTTATCATGCTTGTGTTACGAATAATAAACCTAATGACTAAGACGGACGCATACACATAATCACATAGCACATATAATAAAAGGAATTGTTACAAGAAATTATTACCTACGCCGCTCTCATGCACATGATAACCTCCAACTCTGCTGGATTAAGGCCCACCCAGGAAAGTAAAAATGCACTCTCCTCTATCAGATTCCTCATATCCTCCCTGACATGTGTCAAGGTCGACTGAACCTGAGCCACACATAAAGCCATGTCCGGCTGTCTCCTATTTGCCTCTTCGTGCCTATATGCAGTCGATAAGGTGGTACCTCTATCTCCGGGTCATATGGAATGAACACCACCGGCTCAGGTTCGACATGTGGAGGGGCAGTCTGAGAAGTGGAGGCGGCATATGACCCGGCCTTGTCGGGAGTCTTAATATGTATATCCTCTAGCCCACCTGCATCCATACGCAATAAGAGAATTGCAAATTCAATTAGTTTAACAAACTGGATTGAACATTTAAAATAAAAATATGCGTACATGTATACGTCGGTAGTGAGGTAAGTGGGGAAGAGGGTATATGTCTTGCAGTGCCTGAAAATATATATAGAATGTTATGCAATTAGTTATACAAAAACTTAAAAGGCCCACATTTAGACACATACTAAAACTACAATAAGCGTACCTGTCCCAGATGACTGGGGGGGTTATGTGCCATCGGTGAGCCATGTCCTGCACCACCTGAAAATGTATGAAGCATTTTACCAATTAGTTTTACAAAAATTTAAATTTTGCACGTTATACAGCAGTACTACAACATTTGCGTACCTGACCCAGAGGGCGAGGTGGTAAGTGCCGAAGGGATACCATGACCTGCACTGCCTGAAAATGTACGCAACATTTTACCATTTAGTTTTCCAACAAATTAAATTGTGCACGTTTTACAGCCATACTTAAACCACAAAATATGCGTAACTGACCCAGATGACCGGGAGGTCTGGGATGTCCCTGTACCAGGTGTAAAAATCGGGTTCCAAACTCGCTTCATCTGCACTTCATAATATTTATTGAAAAAATTGATGCTTACGTGCTGTAAATATTTGCGTAATTGATATGAAATAAATGGGATGTAAACCATGGAGTAATTCACATTCTTTATTGATTCCAAGCAAAATCATCGTAATGAACATCTTTATACATTTACATATTTTTTAGCTTATTACTAAAAAGTTCAACAATTTGATATTAATGTTGACGCCCTTAGTGATCTAGTCTGAACGGTAGATGAAATGACTTTGTTTGTTGTGCTTCTTCGTCTTGTGCACTCCGCTGCTACGATACCCGTGCCTGTGATCGCCAAATCGGGTATATCAACATGCAACGGTGTGATGCCGATTGTGTATGTTTTAAAATGGCTAGGTTCTCTTAATCTAAAATTAAAATAAATTCTATTTTTCCTTGATATCAAAAATATAACTAAAATAAATTTTATACCAAGAGTGTGTTTTAACATGACTAGGTTCTCATTAATCTAAAATTAATATACATTCTATTTTCCCCTTGATATCGACAATAAAACTAAAATAAATTTTATGACACAGTCGTCGTCTAACGAGTATACCTATAGTGTAGTGTCGGGGTTAATTTGACTAAGTCCAAGCCATGGTCCTCTTACGAGTATTCTCCTTTTGCAATTCAGATTTAAATTAATTCCATATAGTGATGGATATTGAAATTGCATCGTGATGCAACACCCTCACCCTCACCCTCACCCTCACCCTGACCCCCTACCCCTGCCCATCCCCCAACCCTAGCACCAACCCATACCCTAGACCCAACCCCAACCCTAACCGAACCGTAACCATTCCCTAACCATAACCATAACACTAACCCTTATAACCACAACCCTAAACATTCACCCCATCCCATTCTGACACCTAACCCTTTACCCTAACCTCAACCCTACCCTCAACCCTAATCCTAGCACTGACTCCAACTCTAACACTAACCGAACCCTAACCCAAAACCATAGTTTTAAACCCTACCCTACTCCAACACCTAAACCGAACCCCTACTTTAAACCCTCACCCTAAACCTAACCACTTTATATACCCTAACCCTAGCCCCAACCCCTTCCCTAGACCCAACCCAAGCCATAACCCAAACCCTAACCCTAACCACAACCCTAAACTTCCCCCAACCCCAATCCGACACCTAACCCTTTACCCTAACCGCAACTCCCTAACCATAACCATAACCCCCCTAACCACAACACTAACCCTTCCCCCAATCCGACACCTAACCCTTACCCTAACCTCAACCCTACACTCAACCCTAATCCTAGCCTTGACTCCAACCCTAACACTAAACGAAGCCTAACCCAAAACCATATTTTTAAACCCTACCTTACCCCCAACACCTAAACCGAACCCCTACCTTAAACCCTCACCCTAAACCAAACCCCTTCCCATACCCTAACCCTAGCCCCAACCCCTTCCCTAGACTCAAACCCAAACCCAAACCCAAACCCTAACCCTAGCCCTAACCCTAGCCCTAACCCTAACCCTAACCCTAGCCCTAACCCTAACCATAACCCTAACTGTAGCCCTAACCCTAACCCTAACCGTATCCGTAACCCTAACCCTAACAATTAACACGTTTCTCGAGCATGGAGGGGGGTCGCCGGTGAGGGATGGGTCGGAGGGGGGTCGGGGTCCGGGATCAAGGAGTAGGAGAGAGATGGGTCGGAAGGGGCATCAGCAACCGTCGTCGCCCCCAACTCCCGTTCTTCTCCGTCAATTCAGAAGGAGACGAGGGGAGCTGGGGCAACGAAGGTGGCCGACGCCCCCTATGATGCCCCCTCCGCCTATTCTAGCAAAATTAGGGCAAAAATCGTACCTTGAACAGCAGCTGGCATCGGCATCGGCTTCCACGTCGGCGTCGGCATCGGCGTCGGCGTCGGCTCCTTCGTCATCGTCGTCGGCGGCTCCTTCGTCGTCGTCGTCGTCGGCTCCTTCGTCGTCCCTATCTCTCTCGGCGAATGAAAATTAGAAAGTTATCGATTTTTTACCCAAATTAGGGGCGCGGGATCCCCCAATTTGGGTATAAAAAAATTTGCTGGCAACGGACTTTTTAGCCATGGACTTATCCGTGGCCGTTACTTTTATTGGCCATGAAAATATCCATGGCTAATACGTAACATCCATGGCATATTTCTTCACCACTTTTTCATGGCTGATAATTATCGGCCATAGACAATTCAGTGGTTGAAGGTCAACTAACGCACACGGAACTATCCGTGGGCAATACTCCGTGGGCCAATTTTTTTACCAGCCACAAAAATTTGGCCACAGACAAATCTGTGGCTGATAGCCTACTATCAGCCACGATTTGTCCGTGGCCAAATTTTCGTGGCTGGAGACCCTTTTTCCACCAGTGTTGTGCACGAATGGGGAAGTTTGATAATACTGAAACTTAGCAAAATAATTTAGCTATGTAGATGACTTGATATGAATATATGAACGTCTTGAATCTTATTCTATTCGATATTGCATGCTTGGTATGAATTCTCCAGGCTTCAGTTATAGCTTTTGATTGAAAAGTTCATCGCCAATGTTTTGTATATTCAACTATGAAGTGCATGCCATAGATATGAGTTGATTGCATGAACCTTAGAGAAGCCAATTTTGTTGATCTTAAAGTTGCAAGTACTATATTCATTTAAGATATATAATCTTTGATATCATGTGAATCATTTTCTGGGTTGTCGTGATGTGTGGCGAATGGCTTGAGATCTGAGAGAATAATCTAGCGACCCACCTCCTCTTTGCATTCTTTTTCGTTTTCTTATTTTCACCTCCCGGTGAACTTCCTATTCGTCTTCCTCGAGGATGAGTAAGAGGTAAGATTGGAGAATTTTGATGTGTCCATATTTTTCCATGTTTTTATTACATATTTTCATAGCATTTTCGCTTATATATATTATCTGCTTTTCATGATATATTCGATTTTCATAGAGAACTGTGGATGTTCAAGAACTTTGGAGCGATTTGGAGCAATTATGACATATTGACACATCCGAGCTATCCAGAGCATCTATGTCGAAGTTCATTAGGTGTTTGACGAGGTGGAGAAGAAGATTAGAGGTGGAGAAGAGAAGAAAAAGAGAGAAAGGAGCTCAAGAAGAAACATGTTATTTTTCCAGAGCACTCGCTCGAGTGCATCAGCACTCGATCGAGCTGACATCCAGACGAAAAAGAGCTCCAGCTGAAGAAGAAGTATATTCCTCACTCGAACCGAGTAGAGAAGCTACCAAATTCCACGATGTACGATGAGCCCTGTTAAGCATCCATGGCTGAATGGTTAAAGCGCCCAACTCATAATTGGCAAATTCGTAGGTTCAATTTCTGCTGGATGAATGCCAATGGGAATGTTCAATGAGTCTATTGGAATTGGCTCTGTATCAATGGAATCTCATCATCCATACATAACGAACTGGTATGGTATATTCACATACTATAACATATGAACAGTAAGAGCTAGAAATCTTACCGATACTGGAACACATATGGAATGGATTTATGGATGGAATCAAATATGCAGTATTTACAGAAAAAAGTATCCGGTTATTGGGGAACAATCAATATACTTCTAATTTCGAATCAGATTAACTAGGACATAAATAAAGCATTGGGTCGAACTCTTCTTTGATGTCAAGGTAATAGCTATGAATAGTCATCGACTCCCGGGAAAGGGTAGAAGAATGGGACCTATTATGTGGCATACAATGCATTACAGACGTATGACCATTACACTTCAATCGGGTTCTTCTATTCCACCTCTTATAGAGAAAAGAACTTAAAGCAAAATACTTAATAACACGGTGATACATTTATACAAAACTTCTACCCCGAGCACACGCAATGGAGTCGTAGATAGTCGAGTGAAATCCAATCCACGAAATAATTTGATCTATAGATAGCATCGTTGTGGTAAAGGTCGACCAAGCAATACACTTAGATTTATTGGATTTGTTGCTAATATATCTGTATTAAACCCGAAACTCCCGGCAGATGGCCAGTGGCCTAAAGAAACGAAAGGATCGGTTACATTTTTCATATACTCTCCTCTTATAGATAGGACTAACGAAAATGTGCAAAAGCTCTATTAGCCTCTGCCATTATATGAGTCTCTTCCTTTTTGTGTATGGCATCGCCACTCCCTTTGGCAGCATCTACTAATTCGAAACTTAATTTGAAAGCCATATTTCGACCAGGGAGTTTTTAGGACGCTCCTAATAACCAACGAATGGCAAGCGCTTTTCCTTGTGTAGATCCTATTTCAGTAGGAACTTGATGAGTCGATCCGCCTACACGTCTTGCTTTTACTGCTATATCGGGAGTTACTCCATGAATTGCTTGACGTAAAACAGATAGTGGATTTGTTTCTGTCTTTTGTTGAATCTTTTTCACGGATCGATAGATAATTTGATAAGCCAATGATTTTTTTCATGTTTCAGAATACCATTAACCAACATATTAACTAATCGATTACGATAAATTGGACGATGGAATTTCGTAATATAAATATACTAAGAATAGTATTGTATTTATTAAGTACATGCCAATACGGCTATCTATCTATCCATATATCACACATTTTATTGTAATTTCACTTGGGCAACATGGTCACACTCCATCAAAATTCGGATTTTTTATATCAATATATTCAATAAAAAATTGAAACAGGATAATTCTAAATAGGAATATGTACATACGAGAGAGATCTGGCTTGGTATCTGGATAACGATTTCTGTTCTAGGGTTCACATATACACATATATGTTGTTATAATTGAACATGATTGATTATTGAAAAAAATGAATGAATACTGATTAGTCATAAATCAATTTGATTTTCTTTTGACATTCAAGGAAACAAAATATCGTTGGATATCAAAATTGAAGAACCGTTCACAAATCGGATCAACTCGGCTGACAAAATCTCATTCACATTTCTAATCAAAGTCAGATAGCGTAAAGGCGACTTGACCGAGCACTACAGCCACTCGGTCAAGCTGAATCCAAACAGAACGATGTTTTTGAAGGCCTCTCCAGTTTACAGTAGCTCGACCGAGCAGACCAGCGACTCGACCGAGTATTACAACTACTTGGCCGAGCAGAATCAATTACAGAGAAATATTTCAAGCCTCGCATCATCCCACAGTAGCTCGACCGAGCAGAGAACTACTCAATCGAGCAGCACATATCTGAAGACAAATCGAGATGAGACTAAGGGCATCACATCAGTGACTCGGACTGAGAGGTGCCGCTACTCGACCGACTAGGGCGCCGCAGTCTGACTTATGGTGGGCTCAATTGCCCATATTTCCAGATTTTTGTGGGGTCCATCCCCTTTGTATTTAAGCATAGTTTTTACCCTAGTTTTAGGAGACCTTAGTTTATTTCTAGTTTTTAGTTTTCTTAGAGAGTTTGAGCCGTCGTTATTGTTTCAGAGACAAAGAACGTAATTTTATTATTGAAGTTTGCTTTGGAATCTCTTGACCTTAATTTTCTGTGATTGTTTATTCGTCTTCAGCGCTTTGGTAACAATCTCTCGTCTCTCTATTATTGTTTTAATGTCTTTCATTGCGATGTTGATTGTTATAGCGAGTGTTAATGCTTTTGTTGATATTGTTATGAATTGTGAGTAGTCGTTTCGAGGGCTAATGGATTAGCCTTAGGATCTTAGGATTTAGATGTAAAGTTAGGATTTTGACGTTGTTTTGATAGAAAAGGAATGTGTTTTGATTGATCTAGCCAAGCTTGTAGGAGATCTCCTAAAGAGTTTGCGATCCATGATAGTGGCACACATCCTAGACGGGTATCCTATGATCTTAATTAGGCACGTAAGGGAATTCAATTAGAGTTCGTGATCCACGATAATGGCACAAACTTTTATGGTTTTTACCGGCGTCCTATATTACTAATTGATGACCTACGATAGTAGCATCAATGAGAGCCATCAAATCACAGATCGAAGCTCTAACCCACGATGGTGGTGTGAGTAGAGATTGAGAATAGTTGTCATTCGTACTGTGCGGATCGCTTGTAAGGCCATCCACGACGTGCGGCTAAGCACAGGATACGTTAGGCGAGTGGCACAATGATAGTTGTCCATGCGTTCTACATTTTAGATGCGACAATCTCGCCCTAATAAAGTCAATTCAACGTAGAAATTGTAACTTAGCATTGACATCTGATGATCCTTGTGGTGACTCCTATTGCCCTAGTTCTTTATTCTATTGTTAATCTGAGATAGTAACCATTCATGACAACCTTTTGAGTACGCCCAACTGACATTGTTTTGAGGTTAAGAATAGACCCAAGACTATCTAAGTTGTCTCCCTGTGGGTTCGATATTTTTGATATTACAAAACATTGACACTGTGCACTTGCTGTAAGTTTTCGGAGTTACAATCTGGACCGACCAACAGCCAACGTTACCAAAGGCATTATGGTCAAGGAATGGATTTTGGTCGGTGCATCAGAGGGCATGACGTCAGATGGATGTGTGCTCGACATCAGACGCTCTTTCCATATGACGCCACACATAGAGTACTTTACAACCTTCTGTAAAGGGAGTAAGAGTGTATTCCTATTGGGGCAACGACCAAGCTTGCAGCATTGTGGACGTCTGGAAAATTCGGATGAAGATGAGCGATGTTGTTACACGAGAAATTGAAGAAATACGCTATCTCGACCTAAAGCATAACCTCATATCGCTTGGCTCATTCGAAGGCAAAGGCTGCCAAGTGACGATGGAGAATGGTGCTCTGAGGATGGCTTGATGAGCTATGATCGCAAAGAAGGGGGGAGTAGAAAGACAATCTCTACTACTTGGATGGTTCGGTCGTGATTGGCATAGCAGTTATGACCATGAGACCGACAGAGACAACTCGCTTATTTGGCACATGCACCTATCTGTCATATTGGCTAGAAATCTTTGCAGAAGCTGATCGAAGGAGATCGTCTGATGTCATGCCCTGCTTCTCATTCTACCGGGAGCGAGGACGCGAACGGCCCGTGATGTGCTTAAAACAAGTAGTACTTTTTTATAAATATTTTCTTCCTCCTTGGATTAAACACAATAACGTGTCTGTGAAATAAAACAACATGATCTTGCATGCTTATAAGAAATAGTACAGATGACATTATTACAATACCAAAACGTCTGAAACTAAAGCACAACATAGGCCTAGTATGGCCAAATCAACAAAGTACACAAATTACATTATTTCAAATATAAAGGTGCAATTGCGAATGTGATCGTCTAATCTTCAGCGGGTAGGTACTCCACGTATTCTTCGAGCACTGGCTCATCTTCTACGGTAGTGTCTTCAGAGAACTCACTATCGATACCTGACAGACATTTCGTAAAACAACAAAGTGAAATATCCGTCAGCGCGGTTTACTCGGCAAGATAATCTCCAAAATAAAACATTAAGTATTTTAATTAATCCAAGATGAAATTAAGATATAACCATAATCAATGTTTACATCGATGATGATTGAGATTCTAACATTGGCCCATGCATTCACAACCAGTCAGGTTTGGCCAAGCAGGTTCACTATCCCCGCAAGCGGGTGACCCAAAACTTGGATGCAAACGATCCTAGACACCGGGTGAAACCAATGTTAAGAATGCCAATTAAAATCTCTGTTTCGTTCAATTTAGTCATAACTTCACAATTAAGCTTGGTGTGAGTACATAGAAGCAATTAACCAGTTTAATATGAAAGAGTTATAGCAGTTAAACAATTGATAGTAATTTTGCAACATGTAGCAGTTAAGCATTTAATAGAAATTTTGCAACATGTAGCAATTTAGCGTTTGATAGCAAATAGCAATATGTAAGAAGAAGATGTTAAAGCAATATTTAATGACCAATTTGTTCTAGTGCTAAGCTCATGTCCAAGAGTACGAGATATGACTAACATGCGCCCCACGACGGAGCCAATCCGAGGCGCAACTCACCGACCCTACATGGCGACGGTCAAGCCATAACCTCCATAAGTGATGGAGGTATTTTTCGGGTGCATCCAGTCATTTCGTGACACTTATGATCATATACTGTCACAATCCCACGGGTCAAGTCAAGTGCCGGGTCAAAAATACGTGTACTATCTATTTATATTGAAGTTACATCTTCCAGTCAATCTATTCAGTTTATTTGCATCATATTAGATGCGTACGGTTGTTCCATGGTATCTCAATAGTCCATATGATTAGTCTCACAAAATTTCATAATTAACGATTTACTTTAACAATTAAATGAAATGTGAAAACATGCGATAGTAAAAAGAATTTAGCACAGAAATGATTCCAACTGAGCAAATGAGTCTAATTAAGCTTAAAATAATTTTCTAAGGCTAGTAGGTAGTCTTCAAGATTTTTCAATAATTAATAGGCATTTTAAAAAGGCCAAAAACTAATTTTAAACCAAGAATTGATTTTTACGGTATATATTCAAAGATTTATTTAGAGCAAACCGTATGTCGGAATTCTTCAACAAGGGGTCAAAACGTCCGTATTAACTAGCACTACAACATATATTTTTCTTGTATGTCAGTGTGCGTGAAAATCTCATATATGAATTTTAAAGCGAAATTAGCTTTATTGAGTTTTGCCTTTGAAAAATCATTGTGTGAGATGTACTTGCCTTTTGGCGATGAAACTAGCACCAATGAGTCTGTTTCGTTGTTTCGGATTTTCTGGGCCTTCCCTCGTATTTTTTGAGGCCTATACAATTTATAAACAATTTATTACGATCAGCCTATACGTATACGTATTCTTATACGTATTTAAATACTTATTTTCGTATTTAAACCCATAATCCATCGTTCTCACCTCCAAACACGCGTGCACGATGGGGCAATGGCGAACGACGGCGGGGGAGCGGCTGGGATGTGCAGTGGAGGCGGCGAGGTTGGCGACAGCCGGCGGCGAACGACTCCGGCGGCGACAGGAAGTGTGTCAGCATGGGGTTGAGGCATTGTTGGGGGTTTTTTGTGGCTAGGGGCGGCATCAGGGAAGAGCTGGGGTCGGTCGACATGGTGGTGGCGGAGGCTGAGAGCAGCAGGGAGGCGGCGACACAGCGGAGGAGGGTGACAAAGTGGTGGACCATCGACGGGGTGGGTCCGAAGCTATGGAGAAGAGAGGGAACCAGGGAGGGCTCGGGGTTGGGGCTGTCGACAGCGTGGTGCACGTCGATGGGGCGGCAGGGTCCGGGCAGAGGCGGCGACAGTGAAGAGCTCGCGGCGACGACGAGCTGCTGGAGGGGGTCACGGGGGTGGCTGCTTGCGATGGTGGAGGTCCGGCGATGACACGTCGGTGATGGGAGGAGGAGGAGACCGTGGGTGAGGGGCGGTGTTGGAGTGGGGAGAGGAGGAGGGGCAGAGCCTTGTCGGAGAGGAGAGGGGAGTGGGGGTTGTTGATCGGAGAAGAGGGATATGAGCGTGAGGACGGGGAGCTCGTTCGGCCATAGGGTTTTGTATGAGGGAGAGAGTGGGGGGGGTTATGTAAGGGTTAAGAAATATAATATTAATTAGTTAGTCAATGGTGGTAATTAATAGGTGGGTATGGATTAATTAGGAGGGATGAATTTGTTTAGGAGGGGAAAACGTCGGTGTCCATGTTTAAGAAATGGGCTACAGGTTAGGGGGTAGGTAAGGTAATTAGAATAGTAATTAGGGTAAGGTAAAAGTGATTAGTAAAGGCTATTAGTAAATAATAGTATAACATATTATTATTATTATTAACAAAATATACATTCATCACATAAGACTCCAAAAAATACAAAAACATGGCCACGGGTTCGTATCATTACCAGGATCGCAAATACGAGGTCCATTTTGAATTTTGAGCTATGGAGATACGAGTTTTGGGATAAAACGTTTAGGTCGCGGGTTTGCGGGTTCTATATCGATTTATTTCAGAAAATTATGAAATTAATATGGAAAGCACTAAATGACCATAGAATCACATGGTAGAAGTTTGAATCGTTTTGATAACATTTATATGGAAAAATAATTGATACGGCTATATCGGTAATAATTAAATATAAAATATTATATAAATCATTTAGAGGTATTGAATGGCACTCAAATTTACTAAAATAGGCTATAACTATATTGATACTACAAAATATTTTTTATAGATGATTTTGAAACCAATTTTGATATTAAACTCCTGACAAACCATTTTAAAATACTTTCAATATATAAAAATACATAGAATACGAATATACACGTACTGATGGATACATGCCATCACATCTGAGAGGAGACAAGATCGGAAAGATCGAGTTCTATGAGCATTTTGTCTTCAGAAAATAGACATGTGCTTCTTTTGGGACGGCCATCCATAGTATGAAGGGAGAGCTTTTGACTATGTACATACCGACGTATGGGAGCCGAGCAGGTCGGCCTCATTGGTAGGTAAACACTACTTCGTATCATTTATTGATGATTTCTCACGCATGATTTGGTGGTTCCTCTGAAGTGAAAAGACAAAGTTCTGAACACTTTCATAGAGTGGAAAAACCTGGTTGAGACTTAAACATGCCGGAAAGTCAGGCAGCTCCAAAGTGACAACGGTGGAGAGTATAGGTCAGACCTCTTCCAGAAGTTCTACACATCGGATGTGATTAAGAGAAACTTTTTCATTACTGTTACGTCATAGCAGAACAGAGTAGCCAAAAGGATGAATCAGACAATGCTGTAGAGAGTCTGATGCATGTTGCCTACTGCCGACCTACCGAAGAAGTTCTGGGCGGAAGCCCTAGTGTACGCGACCTATTAGGTCAATCGACTACTTTCTGCTGCACTGGGTGGACGACCTTTGGAGGTCTGGTCGGGAAAGCCAGTTCTTGATTATGAGTCTCTGTAGATATGAGATGTCCGATCTACTATGCTATAAAGGAGGACAAGCTCGACGCTAGAGTAAAGAAAGTCATCTTCTTAATCTTTAGCAATGATGTCAAGGATACAGGCTTTGGTGTCTGACATAGAGTAATGTGATCGAGAGTAGAGTTGTAACGTTTGATTAGTCAGCGTTACTGAAGAAGGAGCATGAACATGTGGTAGAGACCAAACAGACACAGATAAAGCATGTCTACTTAGAAGTGTCTAAGGTCCCAGATAACTCTGCTACTGACTCAGGCCGACCTACACCAAAGGCTGCAGACGACATACTCTAGATAATGCTGATGATATTGTTCGTTCAAGCTCGGATGGTGGAGATAGCTAGGCTCCATAGACTGCACAGCCGAAGGATTCCATTGCAGTGTCGAGACCGAAGCGTAAAAATTTTGTTGTAACTGCTATGACGATCGTTTCAACACTAATTGTTGTTTTCTTATAAATAGAGAGATTCAACTTCCCTTTCACAAGTTCTCCCGTTTCCAAATTCCTTTATGCATCCATTTTGGGCTACATGTAGGGTTCATTTTTAGCCAACTCCCTCAAGCTCATGAGCTAGAGGACACCGTAAAGAAAGGTTTGCATCGTTATTGGGATATTTGTTTTGGCTATCGCATGAGGTTGGCAATATCCATTTTTTGAATTAATATTCGGTTAACTTGTTTTGGCGTAAAAATATTCAACATATATCATCATCGATCTTTGCTTTAGAATATCCTATCACTGACTATGAATCAAGGCTGTGCGAAAGAGTTGATAATAAAGTTATATGACTGACTATTAGGCTGATCCTTGGTTTTTATTACTTTGTGTTACATTTTTGATCAAAAAATTTAGTATTAAATGCATTGACATAGGAATTTCGAATAAAAAGAGAGGTGGATCACGGTGGTTCACCCTCCTTTGGAAAATAAACGGAAAAAAAAATCAACAAAAGCGAGAAGATAAAGATACAAGAAAAGGGTGTTATAGTCCGCTCCTTTGATTCGGACACTTTATTCCATACGAAACTACAAAGAAGATGCCACACGGCTCCCCTACATGTTTACGTGCACGTTCAAAGCAAAGAAAAGATCTCCATGCATCTCTCTCTCTCTCTCTCTCTCTGCGCGCGCGCGCGCGCCCGCCAGAGATTCAATCATTCTGGGCCAAAAATTTGACCTGAACTTAATTTATACCCACGTAGTTTCATAAACTTTTTTAATGCCCAATATTTGCCCAATATTAAGAATACCCATAAGGCATTTATATGTCTGCCTATCTATTTCCATTCGGTCCTTAAAAGCAGCTGCTCATCACGTTCGCATACATAGTGGTGGCGGGAGAGGGAGGAGTTCAATCCCCTAGGTGGCGACCGAGGCTTCAAAGACATCAAAGGGTAATAAAGCTAGAATGATCGAAGGGCACGATGATTGTGTATTGGACTTGGGTTTAGATTTGGGCTACAGTTAGAAACGGGAAGAGGTATGGTAAATTTAGAAGGATACCGCAACTTTGCATGCTATCTTTGATTGGCATTGCTCAGTGAGTGACGGTAATATATGTTCATGCGCTATATTGACATTACAAATTGACTATGTTTCACGAAAGAGAATCATATAGATCAGGTGCAAAACACAAAAAGAAGGACCTTACAGAATATACATGCACATGAGGGGCACCGGATCTATTAGATCAGGTGTAACATTTTCTACATTATTCTCTTCAAAAAGAGAATCTTGTAGATCAGGCGGCACCTGATCTAATAGATCAGGTGCAAGACACAAAAAGGCCGGCCCCACAGAAAGTACAAGCCCATGTGGGCCAGCCCAATAAACTTACTATTGATAGTTCAAATTTACTATTGATGCAACCCTGAGCCAACCCTATTGTAATGGCCCTAGAGCCATTTACGGTAGGGTGTGTATGATTATGTATTTGTGTAGTGTATGTATGTTAGTGTACGTGTGTAGTGTGTATATACATACGTGGTGTATACAGTAATATGTATTGTGGTGTATATGATAGTGCATTATTATATTATTATTATTTAGTATGATAATTGTTGTAATTAGAGATGATGGCATTGTTGTAATTAATTGGTTGTGTGTATGTATAGTAGGAGTGTGTGTGCATAGTAGAGGCACGTTGGTTATTAGTTAGTGGTGTGTATGGAAGGATGTTTGTGCATATAGTGGATGAGATATTATGTTGAGGACTTACCATAAATGGAAATGGCAAATTAGTAAATAGTGGGGAAGCTTCGGAATGTGGTATTTCCTTTTATGGCCATGTCATTGTTGTAAATATAGGGAACTTGGGATGATGAGGGTGTTTCCTTTTATGAAACGGGTTTATGGTAATTAATGAAAACTTGTGTAGTGTTAAAGGATATTGGAAGAAGTGTAAATCATCTCAGATTAGGAGTAGCCATGGCATAAGCCATGACTATCTATATATTTATTGAAATAGGATTTAGGAGTCCAAGGGACTCCCCACTAACTTAGTGGGGAGTAATGGTGAGATGATGAGGGGAGGGAGGCCAAAGGCCTCCCTCAACTCACAACACTCCCCCTCAACTCTCCATTACCTTGGGTTAAGCATATGAATACTTCAGGATTCAGTTGGTGGATACTTCTAGATCCAGAGCCACTGTGGTTGCCTCGTTAAAACCTTAGCTGTTGAAAACCCAGTGGGAAAAACCAGCAGCTTAAGGGAAAAGAGTACAACTATCGAGGGACTCCCCCTGATCTGTATAAGCTTCAGGCTTGCAGATTTCCTATGTATCTATACAATCATCTCCTATTCGTCTATACATCCATCATGTTTTGAAAGCAAATATAATCATCACTCATCTATACAAGTTTTACTCATCTAGCGGGCGCTCTGGAGTGGAATGCTCATCAAAGTTGGTAGATGACTCCACTAAAGTATTCTTTGAATCAGTCTTCACTGTGTCTGCAAGGTACTGCTGGATCTGGCTGAGTGTTTTCAATACTTGCTTCTTGGATGATGAGCTTCTCAGAAGATGTAGACTCTGGAGGATGATGTGTAGATCTTTAGAAGGTGGCCCGCCTTTTGTGTTTTAGTCATCACGATGATCTTTAAACCTGCATATGCGATATATATTACTTGACCCTTGGAAGTTGCACAGAAGCAGCTTATCCTTGGTCTAGTGGTGCTTTCCAGGACAACACTGTATCTGGTTAACAGCTTTACTACAGACGTTCTATCAAAGACACGTGCAGTTGGCCAGATAAAGAAGTGTAACAAGTACACTAGAGATAGGCTCTTCGGGACCTAGGATGTGCTCCCCCTCTTCCAGCGACTGGAAGGTGTCATAAATAAGAATCCATTTTTAATAGATTGCAAATGGACATCATTCTTCATAAACTCTAGGTGTATGAAGAAGATTAAAGGGTTCCACCAAGAAGGTGTTTAATCTGTAAGCCGAGACAATATCTTGTTATGCCTTGGTATTTCATTTCCAATGTATGATTAAGGCTATCAGATATTTCAATGTTCTCTGCAGGAGATCTTATTAGCTTTAAGTCGAACATTTATAGGTGAATATCACAATTCCTGTCAACGATCTTTCGAAAAAGATACACGTGCAGAATATTGCTTAAGATCATTTAATGATTTTTGTAGCCTTTTATGGAGAAGACGTTTCTATGTCTCTCTTTCATCTCTGGGGGTAGAGTATACCTTTAGAATATACCCTTCGGGAAATTTTATATAGATCTCTATATCTATATTGCCGTATATATATGCAGTCACTACGTCCATGAGCTGCATTTATTGGCTTTTTCAGAGATGTTTAGGCTTAGTAGGAAAATGATCGTATTTCCTTCCTTTAAATTTCTTATGAAATCCAACTTATATTCCACAGGTTTTACACATTCAGGTGTATGGACTACTGGTCCCAAGACTTTGCTTTTCAAGAGTGAGTCCAGCTCTACTCTTATTGCCTCGTCCCACTTTGTCTAATCTATGCGTTTATGCTATAGAAAAGTGGGTTGACGTCATCGTCGTATTCAGCGACGCGAACGACAATAGCGAAAGCAAAACTGTCGTCGACGATTGTGCTATTTCTATCCAGTACCTCTCCAGTACATACGTAATATAATGATTTTTCTCTTGTTGTTTCCTCTGCAGTGGAAATTAGGAGGGGAGAGGTTACTGGTCTGAGCTCAGCATCCTGTGGATGGATCATTTTAATATATCCAGGAATCTTTCCTCTTTCGAGGAAATTTATATTTTGAACCTGGCGGGCGTCCTCTTTTTAAAATGAGGTACATCCAATTCTGTTGCCGGTGGATTGCATCCATCTTTGGGAATGTCAATCCTAGCCGGCGTCTTGGCAGCAGGGACGTGTGAACGAACAATCTTCTGGTTGTCCGTAAATTTATCCGGAAATTGATGTACTTTAGTCTGAATGTGAAGGATCTTCTGGATCTCATCTTCACACAGAAAAAATATGCAGATCATAACGAGATTGGGACTTTTATGTCTAATAATATGGTCTCAGAAGCTTCAGGCTGATTTAGACTGCGTGCCTATTTCAATGAGACTTTGCTCATCAAGTTCACAGTTATCAAGACTTGGTGGTAAACCATAAGCAAGCGGCATCAGTAATAAGATATGGCCACAAGAGGGCCGTATCGTGATAAGCGATGCAGAATGCATTGTGTTGGTCCCTAAATACAACATGCAACTGTGATTTAACAATGGATATGAAAACCATTGGAGTCTCTTTACCAAATACTCTGATAACCCATTATGAGTATGAACATGCTACAAGATGTTCAATTTCAATGACAGTTGCTTGGCAGAAGTCTTGAATGATATGTGTAGTGAATTCACCCACATTATAAGCTTTTGAGAAAGCTAAGTTGCGAGTGAATATAAAGGCACACATAAGACCATCTAGTAGATGCATCTATCAGTACAATGAAGTACCAAAAATGGGCCACTTGAGGGGTGAATTGGCCCGCAAATGTCACCATGTATTCTCTCAATGAAGCCAGGAGACACTAATCCCACTTTCAGGAGGGAAGGTCTCTCTTATAAGTTTTCCCTTACAACAAAGGGGGGACAAGGAAACTCAACCGTTTGAAGAATCTTTAGGTTCTCCAAAGGTTTCATTTGATGATGCGTCCATCATCGCTGATCCAGGATGACCACGTCTATTTTGCCAGAGTTAAAAACTCTAGTAATGAAAGGCACTTCTGGTGCTCAGTCAAGTTGGCTTTCTATAAGATGAATATCTGTAATGGTAGGGGGCCCGACGGGGGTCTAATGAAATCGTAAGTAGATGGTCTTCTGGCCATCCTCTTGACGTGTACATATTGATATTCAATATTTATCCACAGTTTTCAAGTTATGTTCGTTTAAACGAAATATCCTTGAAACTTGGAAAATTCCTATATGTTTAAGGGGAGAAGTTTGCATCTTATAGTCTCCTTGTATGTGGGAGCAATATCAATGCTACACCAGTGTAACGAGGCACTATCCACAATATTACATACTTCATCTGTATGCAAAACGAAATTTTATATAAGTAAATGTAAAATGACATTCAAATAAAAGTTCGTACAAAAGCAAACTAAAGATGAAGCTACATTTATATTTAAATGCATAGATATAAAGATAGGGCTCAATCGAGCATGTCTTCATTCTAGAAGTCTTTTGCAGTGAAATTCGTTGGGGGCTGAACAGTCGCCAAGTTTGTTTCAGGCAGAGACTTCTGGCTCGCCTGATACAGTTCCTGAAGGTGGCGAGGAGTGCGGCAGTTTCTGGACCAATCTCCAGTCATGCCACATCTATGGCATTTATCCACCCAATTCTTCTTAGGAATTGACACTTGATCAGTGTTCTTACGATTCCATGTGGAGTTTCTCTTTCTTCTGTTGTTGTTGTTGGTCTGTGGTGCTTCTCCTCGTGCTGGCTTCATTATAGCCTTCCCTTTGTTCTTTCTAGCATTCTTCTTATTTTTCCACTTTTGGGGAGAAACATGGTGGGCTTCAGGGATATGGGCATTACCAGCCGGACGCAAATTATGAGTGGTAAGCAGTAAATCTCTATTCTGCTCTGCCCTAAGAAGGCAAGAGATCAAATCAGAGAATTTCGTGAAGTTACGTTCACGATACTGCTGCATGAGGATTGCATCTTTCTCGTGAAATGAGGTAAATGTCTTTTCCAACATGTGTTACTCAGTCACTTCTTCACCGCACAACTTCAGGCGGGAGGTGATATTATGAAGTGTAGAGTTATACTCAGCAACGGACTTATAGTCCTGAAGTCTGAGAATTTCCCACTCATAACAGGCACGTGGTAATATTACATCAATCTGATGTTTATACCGTGCCTCCAGCGTTGTCCACAACTCAATTGGGTCCTCTACCGTTAGGTATTCGGCCTTTAAGGTCCGATCTATATGTCTCCTAATATAGATAATGGCTTTCGTCTTACCCACATCAGAGACAGGGGTAGGAGTGCTGCTAGATGATTGTGCCGCTTCTGGGGCCTTACTAGCAGAAGCATCAGCCACTGCTGGGGCCGATGAAGGAGCCAAAATTGAGCCAAGGAGGGCCATCGAACGCAAGTGGAACTTCAGGTCCACTCGCCAACGCAGGTAATTCTTTCCTGCAGCATCAAGAACTTCGAAATCGACGCTTGCCAATTTTTCCATTTATCTATGCAATTTAAAATAAGCATGAATTAATTAAAATATAAATTCATGCATAAAGAATAAAATAAGTAAAATATGGGGATCGGCCAGATACCCAAAAACGTACAAAGTCCAAAGTCCGATTTACAGTTCATAAAGAAAAGAAAATTACAAGTTGGAAACCCAGAAGGGGTCCCTATCTTTTGCAAATTTCACCTCCCTCTTCATATATTGATACACTGGTCTTTGGCATTTATACATACAATCCTCATTTACAAATACTCTCAAAAGAAAATAAAAGTTCAAGGAAATTAAAGGTATCAAAATGGCCGATCCCAAAAACACATTTTAACTTATATAAACATCCACGCAGTTTTTAAATATGCTACAGGCACAAAGAAACAACCACTCATATAACTCAGGCATATATAATATGGAAAAAGAAACTATAAAATATAATAATCTCTTGGACCACGGGGAGACGTAATACACCGTTAGGTTAGTTGACTAACGACAGAGCAGTCGCTGGATCCTTAAGACAATTATATTTTGAAAAAATCCTAATAATCCATAAATAATTAACAATGCAAGATAGATATTTTACATAATATTAGCAATTTGATTAACTGGGCTTCTGGCCAAAATAAACAGACAAATTAAATTATTATTCTAGTTTGGGCTGCAGGCCCATAAGCAAAAAATCATTTTAATTTGCAATTAAATTATATGGGCTTCTGGCCCAAATAGGCATACAAAATAAATTATCGTTGTAATATGGACTGCAGGCCCACAAGGAAAAATAAAACTTATTTTAAATTTAATTGTTATTTGCTGGGCTTCAGGCCCAATAAACAGCTTAACAAAATTATTATACAGTTTTCGGTTGCAGGCCTATGGGCTGTAATATTCAAAATTTAATTTAACATAAGCCCTAAAAACAAACTTTAGGGTATTAGTTAAAGAATGTGAAAAGCACCCAAAACCCTTCATTTTACAGATCGTGCCCCTCCTCTCCCCTATCTACGTAAAATTGCAGTAGCCGCTGGCGTAAGAGGGTGGATCCCCCGGTCGGGGGGGATGTGGCCGGCAGAGAGCCCCCCCCCATCGGAGGGGGGCGGCGCCAGACACACAAAGAACCCCCCTAGGCAAAATCAGAACAGAATTGCTGTAAAATCATGGGTTGTTTAGGGATACATGTTTGGTCACCACCCAATGTTTGAGATTTAATAAATATAGTTTGAGAATTTCAGTTCAAGTTATTGCACTGAACCAGACTGGAATTCTAGATTATTTAAAAGACGACACTGAGCATCTTTGGATGCCAAAGAAAATCGACAGCAATACGAATGGTTACCATTAAATTGTGACAGAATATAAATTTAATTTGTGCTAAGTATCAACAAAAGTTCAAGATGGTTATATATGAAAACAGTCTATGTTCATAACTTATTACCGACTGAGCACTAAATGAGCCATTTCCATGCCGTGAATTCAATAATAAATCACATCAGTACATGATAGGAAGCGACAAACTCTCTGCGGATTGTTATAGATAAAGGATTGTTACAGATAAAGGATTGTTACAGAGAGCCCCCCTTCGGGGGGGGGGGGGGGGAGGGGGCAGTAGGATTGTTCTTGGCTTTTTTTAAAATTTGATATTAATCAAAATTTATCAGATTTATACAAGCTTATAGAAAAGCTTTGTAAAATCATAACAAACTCTATTTTGTAATTATTTACGGGATAGAAAAAGTTACATCTAGATCAAAGATCTAGGGACGATTGTAATAAAAAATAATCCGTAGAAAGAAAAATCCACTCTCCCAATACGTCAAAAAGGTCGTCGCAATGGTTCACCGCAACGGATTGCCGCAATAATAGATTCTTTCGTGCGTAGGAGGTTGATTTGAGGGGATTATTTGGAGAAGCTCAAGAAATAAGTGAGCTAACGTGCTGATAACATATTAAAGGATATTGAAAGAAGTGTAAATCATCTCAGATTAGGAGTAGCCATGGCATAAGCCATGGCTCTCTATATATTCATTGAAATAGGATTTAGGAGTCCAAGGGACTCCCCACTAACTTAGTGTGGAGTAATGATGAGATGATGAGGGGAGGAAGGCCAACGGCCTCCCTCAACTCACAACATGTAGATATTTTTCTAAGAGGATTAATTATCATTCTTTCCGTTTATTTTTCCTTTTTCTCTTTCCATTTCATTCCCTTTGGTTCTCCCCTTGCCGTGAGTTTGCTTGAGGAAACAAAAATGGAAAGAAAGATGAAAGAATTAAAGGAAGGAGAAGAGGAAAGAAAGGAAGGAAGGAGATTTAAGGAGGAGCTTTTAATGGAAGGATGAGGCCTTGATTTGAGGAGTTATTGGAGGAAGAGAAGAGCACATTTTTAGTAGGATTCTCACCTTAGTATAGGAATATTTATTTGAAGGTTTTGTTTGTTATCTCCTTGCTAAAAGTTGTCATTTTTATGGTAGGATTCCAATTTCTTATAGTATGTTATGCAATTATCATCTCTAATGATAAAGTCATTAACTTTCTTAATGAATATGCATTTTCATGCCATGATCACAAGTGTCATACCTAAAGTTTCCATTTTTAGTTGTTAATTGTGAATTCTATGTAATGATTTGCTTGTTGTAAATATTGGGAGCTTGTTATTATCTATTGTAGTTGTTGCACCAAAATGAACGCATTTGTGAAACCCTCCTCATGTTTATTGTTAGCTCTTTTGTTAGCTCCTTGTTAAAGTTTGTATTTTTATTGAAGTTACATTGTTAAATTGTTTAAAGTTCATATCTTTAATGTGGATCTTTAAGCAACTATCCTAAAGAATGTATTTTTATAGGACCTTAAACATCCCCGCTATAGTTGGTATATTTGATGTAGATCCTCCAACATCTTCACTAATGCTACTAATGGATGCTAATGTTTGCATTTAGTCACTAAAGTTACAAATGTTTTCTATAGCTTGCATTATCCTTTAAGTATCTTCTAAATAGTTGCTTATGTTGCATTAGTTTGCTAATGTTGTTAAATTAGTTTAGATTTGCTTTTTGTTGCTAAAGGTTGCACTTGAAGTTGTTAGTGTTGCATTTTAGTTACTAAAGTTGTTAAAGTTACATGTCGATCACTTAAGCTTGTTAAAATTGTTAAAGTCGTATTTTTATGGGGGATTTAGTGTGATTGTGCCAAAGAACTCATTGTTGCAATTGTTACTAATTAGTTTATTATTGCACTTGTTGTCATTTAATTCCTTGTTGTAGTTTGTGTCTCACTTGTTATAGTTATGCTTATTTTTACAATACTTATAAAGTTAATTGTCATAGATAAAATTTTTACTATGAAGATTGTGTTTTATGTTAGATCTAAGTAAAGCTCACATTTTTATGTAGACCCAAATCCACTTTATTAAAAATCGCATCTTTTAATCTAGGTCTTAAGCACTTTTATTAAAGCCTCTATTTTTAACATGGATCTTGAATATTTTCATTAAAGTTACCTTTTTTGTGGAAAACAATGTACTAAATAGTAAAGATGTCATTTTTAACATAGGCCTTAAGCAAATCTTTAAAAGTTGGCATTTTTCTTAAAGATTTGATCTTGACAAACTCTCAAAAAGGTTATGTTTTTAATATGAATCCACACTTAGTTTTCATAGAGTTTCCTTTTTAACAAAACCTAGAGTGTAATTCTCATTAGTTTGCTACTGTTGTTAAATTAGTTTAGGTTTGCATTTTGTTGCTAAAAGTTACAATTTAAGTTATTAATGTTGCATTTTAGTTATTAAAAGTTGCTAGTATTGCATGTTGATTTCTAAGTTGATGAGAATTGCACTTGATGGGAATTGCTACATTGTTGTGTTGAGAATTGTGGGTGATCACTATAGTCGACTTGGCCATGGGCCGTCGGTGGTGGTGGAACGTTGCACATGATAGTTGTTTAGCTTGCCAAAGTTGCTTTTAGTTGCTAATGTTGATGAAGTCGTTAATGTTGGTAAAGTGGTAATGTTGCATAATATCTTATTACACTTCATGTTAAATTTCTCTAATCCAATATTGCATGCTACTCTTATGTCACTTTATATTGCATGCTACCATTATGACACTTTATGTTGCATGCTACCTCATGTCACTTTATGTTTCATGCTTGTTGCTTTTAACTCTATGTCACTCTAAATGTTGCCTTTACATCTATGTCACCTACTATTGTATGCTAGTTATTCATAAATGTAGATTTAATCCTAGGTGTGTCTCAGTCTAGCGTGTGGTGGGTGAGCACCCTAGGCGGGGGTTGGGGGAAGGCTGAGTACGGCTAGGGTATGAGGACAGGACTGTGTGTTTCACCATTGGCGCCACCGTTGTTGACAAACAACGGTGATGAGCTATAGTTGTTATCTTCACTTGCACTACTAGAGTGATGGGCCCTGTTTCACTAGGTAAGCGGGTTGAGTTGTTGTTAGAGCCATTGGTGCTTTATGGAGTCGTTGGTGCTCCTACCATCCCACCCTGGGACGAGCATCCTGGTCCTCATATCAGCGTTGTACTTAGACTTTCGAAACATAGTTAAATTAAATGCTGAATTGCCATGAATGTGTAATGTCTTCTTTTACTTTCTACATGATATAACTGTGGCACCCTTTATCTCTTGCATCATATTTGTGTCTGTAAACAACAACATGAGAATAGTATTCCATATGCTAGTTGAGATTCCTACAGGGTCATGCGTTGACGTGTCCCACCTGTGGCAGTTTCAGGTAGCAGGTGTTTGGTGTTGTGAGCTGGCGGAGCTGAGTTGGCGTTGTGCTCGTGCAAAGTGTAGCTTGAGTCGTGTTGTGGTCCTTGGTGTTTGGGTGGTTGTGAGCATGAGTTGGAGAGACTTGTACTCTTGGGTCCTTTATTGGGTTGGGGTTTTGGTTTAGTGAGAGTTCTAAGTGTATTAGTTGTTGTATAGATGGACTTTGGTGATTATGTAAGTGTCTGAGTTGGCTTAATTAGTTCTGAGTTTTTTTTTGTTTTTTCTGTGTTTTTGTTTCCTTTCTCTGTGTTTGTGTTTGTTTTTTCTGGGAACGCTACGTGTACTACCCCAGCAGTGCGCAGTGGACCTGCATACTGGTTTTATTTGTATTTCTCTTCGTACCACTCGTTGCTCTAGGAATACTTGGGACAGATTCATACTTCCTGGGTATCCTGGGGAGCGAGGCATTACACCAATAAACTCTCAGCTACTTCTATTAAGCCTAGCAAAACCCCATGATGTTGGCCCAATGGCCCAGAGACCCACGTAGCCTATCATCCCTTTATTTAAAGTGCCAGCCAATAAACTCTCGGCTACTTCTATTAAGCCCAACAAAACCCCACGATGTTGGCCCAACATCCCAGAGACCCATGCATCCTATCATCTCTCTATTTAAAGTGCCAGCCCAATAAACTCTCGACTACTTCTATTAAGCCCAACAAAACCCCATGATGTTGGCCCAACAACCCAGAGACCCATGCAGCGTATCATCCCTCTTTTTAAGTGCCAGCTGAGCTGACCGTTGGGTCCACTCATCAATGTCGATCATTAAGTTCATCTTCACTATGGGCATTCAATGCTTGACCAATTCAACACCCACGTCAAGGCCGATAGCTCAAAGTATCTTCAATGCTCGACTGTTGCCCGAACAACCGCACTCCAAAGGACCATTGCCAATATATAGACTCGAGAACAACAGAAGAAGTGTTCGACTCCAGACTCTCTGGCATCGACCCAAGTCAGGTACTCTCCTATTTGATATCTGCTCCACCAAACTTTACATTTCCTCCATATCTCGGCTTGAGAACTAGCAGACGGCATCCTAACGGATTGGACATAGTTCCAACGAGCCGTCTTTAGTCATCGACTAACTTAAGCATCAGAAGGGATTTGGTTAGACCTCAAATCCGACCCCTAACGAGCTTCTAGTACTGCTGGCTAGAAGGAGACATCTCGAATCCTACTTCCTGTTGGATCCTGTGGATGGCAAACAACACTGAAGGGGGGTTGAATAGTGTTGTATGAATAAAACTTTTTCGACAATAATCAATACAAAACTAACTTCCCTTCAAATATTGCCTAAGGAACCAAGTAGAGTGATCTACGATTGGTCCTTAATCAACAAGATGATCTTAAAAAATACAAGATAAGATACAAAGCTCAAAAGAATAATAGAAGAGATCTCACATCGGAATATAAACAAACTTTGCAATACTCAATTTTATTAACAAAGAGTAAATTAACAAATGATTATAACAGATATATAATTAAACAATGAACAAGTTAGAACAAAATAAATAACGAGATACAATCACAGAAAATCACAAAGAGACACACGAGATTTATCCTGGTTCCCCACAACCTGGGTACGTCCAGTCCCCAACTGTCACAGGTCGAGATTTAATCCACTTTTGCTTTAGCAATATAATTACCTAGCTTCACTCGCTAGGATTTCCAACGACCTAGTTCCACAACTAGAATTTCCAACCACCTAGTCTCAACTAGGATTTACACCACATATTCTTAGCTAGGATTTCCAACACCCTTATCTCCAAGGGATTACAAGTAAAATCGATATCCAATTCACCACAATAAATTACTGGAGATTGGTTTACACCCAACAATTCTATAGCCAAGATGAATTTGCAATTGTACTCTAAGTGGCTAAAGAATTTAAATTATTCTTTGATCACACACAGAATATGAAATGATTCAATGTTATCAAGAACTTTAGATGTTTCAAAAATCCTTTAAGAATATGAAAATACAAGTAGAGAGGATTTTGAGAACCAATTTACAATAGACAAAAAAATAATGATCTTAAAAGATTTAGAAAAGAATATACGAAATAAGATCATAGATTTGAAAAACTGTTTGGCTATGAAGAACTTTGAGAGCGATGAGAACTTTGAGAACTTTTGAGAGAATTATAGCTTTATTCAAGAATGAATTGGTGTGTTGTAAAAATGATCTCAAAGGTTCTCTAGTTATAGAGCTAAGAGAGAATTTGAAATAATTCAAATGAAAGTTGACTTCAGCCCAAAAAATTAGCTAGGAGTAAATAGGAGATGAAGTCATGGGAGTCTGCTCGAACACAGCTGGTAGTCGACTCCCAGAGACTTTTCAGGGATATGGAAGATTTCAGAGTAGTTAACTACTGGGTGCTTGTAGTTGACTACGGTTTGGAACTTAGCTCTTATGAAAAGTAAGCTCTCAAATGAGTTTAAAAGAAGTTTAAAGAATATTTTAGAAAATCATTGTGTGTGTGTGTGTGTGTGTGTGTGTGTGTGTGTGTGTGTGTGTGTGTGTGCATATTCTTCTTGCTTTAACATAATCCTAAGAAAAATGAAAGATAACTCACACACTAGACACTAAGAAAACTTTGAAGCCACAGTTGAAGTTGATGTTGTTGGGTTCTGTTGGACCCTCAGGACACAAATCTCTATGACCTTCCTAAGTTGGACGAACAATAGAGGCAAAAGAAAGCACAACAAAAGGAAATCGTTAAACTTTTTAACGAAGCCCTAAAGAAAATCAAGACCCTTAGATAGGATCTCTGCCAACTTGAGGTGGATCTGACCACCCCCAAGAAGGATCTAAGCTACTGCGACATAATTAAAAGAAAGCTTCTAAATTACATACCCAAAACCTTTCCTTGATACATGCAAGGTGTACCGCACCGTCTTCCGAGCCGCTTTCCGTCCCGCGCCGAACCGATCCTTGAACTGCTCAGCGTCCCGAGGTGAGAAATCCCCTTGTTGCTGAGCCAACCACATGCCAAAGAAAGTTTCACCTGAATGTGAACCTTTTCCAAGACTCCAGATTGGATCTGAACTCCTTTGTGGCTTTACTAGAGACCATCAGGAGCAAGGCAGAAATTTAGGAAGAAGAGAAAAATATTTATTTAAGCTTAGATCCGAGCGTGCTCCAAACTTTTGGGAGCCGCTTAGATCTAGAGCTTGGGACAAGTTTATAGGGGGGGCATGCTCTTATTTATATAGGCAGCTGACCCCTCTCCTTTACTCTACTTCCAATGTGGGACTATGTTCTTAAAGTTTAATAATTAAAGTTAGTTTGCCTTTCATAAAGGCCAAACTTCCATGAATTTTAACTCCCTCACTATTGAGCTTCAATCTTGATACAACCTATCAAATCAAAGAGGTTGAACGGTGAACGCGTAGGAAAAACGGCGAGTCAATCCGACGTCATTTGACCCCTCAAACGGCGTCTCAAAGTTAGTCAAAAACAATTCAAAGATGGAAAATCCAGCCGTCAAAAAATCCCGGGTTTCAAAACCCTAACCAGAAAATTCGGGCTTCATTGGCCTCCATTTTCGGTGGGTTCAGCTCAACAGTTTGGGCTGACTTGTTTTGGCTCTAACTTGTGCAGTTGGACTCCATTTTTGATGCGGTTTGAACCTGCGTTTAGAGCGGGACAATCCCGACATCCATGTAACATTTTCAACGTGTTTATTATATTAAATATGGTCTTAAATAATTTAAGACACATTTAACTCCTTTTGCATCACATGCAAAATAGTCCCCTATGTAAGCTTAAAATATCATTTGCATCAGATACAAATGATCTGAGGGTATACATCCCCCAACATCTCCCACTTGCACTCAAGATCATTTATCCCGAATGCAGAAGATAACTGCAAACTATTTACAGTGTTCAATTTCTTGTATCAAATGCATATTCTCCCTAATGTTTCTACCTATTACTAGACAAAGGTCGCACTCTGTGTGAGACCCTATAGCCTGACCCTACTACAGGTTGGGCTCGAAGCCACATACGGCAGTGAAAACAAGCAGCAGTTGACGTCCCTGTGCAGTATCATACTTATATGGTTAACTCATCGACATGAGTATTGTCGGGACCACCTTGTCTGTGTCCGTGATGAATTCCACAGTTTTCGTCTCTTCGTCAAAACTATGTCGTTTTACTCAAGCCTAGGGTACGATCAAACTGTCAACCACAATAGCTTGAAGCCGGTTAGTTTCCATCGATCTTTAGTCAAAATAATGTTGGACATCTTCCAACATACTCTGGCAAGATTTTTCACTAAAGACCGAACTAACACTACGACACTAACTCCCATTGACCGGGAGAGACGAATCCTATCTTGGTCATTACTCTCCTCGCACGCTTCAAATGTCACCCAACCAAAGACCTTTTGACAGGGCTAGCCTCGAAGCTAGGTCAAAGATCTAAGTGACACCGTTCACGTACAGGTTCGTACAATGACCTCAAGTCAAAGACCAACTTGCCTATCATCACTAAGAGTTATCACTGACAGATTTCTCAATCATAACCATATGATAATTCTTGTGGGTCGTTCAGTGAACTCATTCTCCAATGAGCACATGTGTCTCGTCTTTGACTTTACCAAGTCTAATGACCATGAGATCATCGTCGCCGCTATACGGTGAAGACTTAAGACACAATGGTCTATCCGATGTTTCGATATCCTTTTCTCGAAACATCTACGACCATGAACGTTTCTAGACTTATGCTACCGACGGTTAAGCACTTCTCCATGATCGAGATCCTCATCGCGATATATGTTTGACCTTGCATTAAGTCTCAGGACTTTACCTAAGTTATTTTCTAATGATAACTACATTGTGATTTAACTTAGATAAATTCTTATCATACAGCTTACTGCAATTTTGAACAAGATGTTTGTATAGATACACGGAGATAAATTGCGTCGAGGGCACACATCTCGCAACATCTCCCACTTGCACTCAGGCCCATTTATCCAGGTATCTCATACCACATTTACACATAAGTCTTTTCAGACTTCACGTGGTAGAGCCTTCGTGAGTGGATCTACTAAAACGTCTACTGTATAGACTTAAAGGGTTTTCTATGTTTATCTTTGACCATTCATTTGAATCTCATCCAAATAATTTACTTGGTCTATTGGAATCCATAATATTTAATTTCACTGGACCTCATCCAGCTCATCGTACCTTATGATAATAATTTTAATAAGTTACTGGTCATTTTAGATGGTTTATATTTAAAGTGTCAAAATCTTTTGACCACTTTATCAAATATGTTCCATCCCCTTGATGCCTCGCATGTGTTTTATTCGCTCCCACTGACCTTGAAAACTCTCTGGTTAATTCATAAAATTTTGTTCTTCTAAATCATATTTAGAAGATGAACTTTAAATGAATGCAATGATTGTCATGGTTATCATGAGCATTTACATCGAGTTCGGTTCGAGTAGATCTGTACGCATCTGCTGGCGAGACAGTTTTATCATAATACATTTATAGGAGTTAGGATGAAAATCGTTCTGTACCAACATAATTGTACTTCACTATTTTCTTTCTGCACCAATCTTCTAGACTCGAAGATTTACTTGCAGTAAAAAAAAACTTTCCTTGGTCACATAAACTAAAGTCCATACTTTATTTACGTGCACAGACCTATTGCATCATTAGAGTCACTACTTCGAATTCCATCCTGGAAGTTGACTAGGCCATCATCGACTATGATGTTTAACTCGACTCTTCGTCTTATGAGACTCGAGTAATCCCTTAACTTCCTAACTATTGATTTAATGAATATCTTACTGATAAGGTCCTCATAGAACATTATCAAAACCTAGGCATTTCTATATGGGACTTAACCCAGAGGGAGGATTTAACTCAGTCAACTTGCCATGAATCGCACTATTTCTAACAAAGTGCGATTTATGCTCTCCAACACATCCAATATGTTGAGAGACTTGACCTGATAGAAAAATCACATTTTCTTTTATTTATGCAAGATTTATACAACTAAGTATTCGACTTTTCGATCTAATAGAATCAGTTCAAATACTTATGTCATTTAGTTCTCTATTTTATCATACTTGTGTTTCATCAAGAACAAGTGTCTCAATTGAATAAGAACAACTTATCCTGGCTAACTTAGACTTGGGTCCGAGTACATCAGTATGTACAAGACTGCGAGTTCAATAACTCGCTCTCCCACTGTCTTACAAAAGGAGTTCAAGCCATCATACCTTTGAGAATAAGATTCACAAGTGTCAGTAGACTTCATAATACAAGAGGTCAGACCCCTCTTTATGTGACTTGTGAAGCTTAGTCTCTTTGGTACGGCTTAGTCTAGTTTTCCATATGAGTTTATTAATATCTTGCATATTCATATATTAATATTTAATATATTATAGTTATTACAAATTACTAACACAAAACATTGGTTCAGAAGCAAGGTGACGATATTCGATAAAAATGTGTTAGATGTATTTTGTCTAACAATTATTTTGAAATCGTGACATCAAATATGTCACATTTTCAGTTCCTCATACGTTTGCCTTTACTAATGATAAATAAAACTATCTTTCTCAATTTGACTTTTTCTTAGTGCCTTCTTCCCTTTCTAAATCTCATTTAGATATTAAATGTCACAACAAAATTACTAGCTGTACCTAACGTGTTCAAACACTTGAGCTTCACAAGCTTGAGTTGACTCAATAAGTTGCTTGATTCAAGATCTAATTTGGATACATGGTCTTGTACCGCTCATGCACTCATCTTCGAATTAAACAGTTTGATCGAAGTTTTGAACCTTGCGGATCGAAATCGTTTTCCATACAACCTTGAGTGTCGCTCAACAAATTGTATGGAGAAACTTGCTATTGGAACATCAATATGTTCGAGCTGCCCCCATATAGAGGCGAGTGACATGTAGCGTGCATGTCTTTTGTTGGACTAAGAACTTAATGAAATCATATTCCGTAAGTCTGTCCTTAAGAAGGTAATTTTAATGTCAACGAGAATATAGTTTATTCTTATCAATTAGAATTTAACTTGATATTCCATTAACCAACCTATTTAACCATTTAACTTATTCTGTTAGAATATTATATTTTGATTCCATTGGTAAACTTAGAACTTACCCAAGTTTAGCATATGTTCAAGTTTAAATATAGATATAATGTCTTTTATCAATCTATATCCTCCCATTATTTTTGCGATCATTTTAATGTCTTAAAAATGACCGATTTAATTAAAATTAAATTAATGGAAAAGAGATCCAACCACCCTGAGTCTTACAACCTTGAGTGTATCTTAACAAATTGCTTGACTCTGCGATTGGTAGATGACTCGTCATCAATCATATCATATATGATTCTCTTATCGGTTTTCACCCCTAGCCATTTGTGGTCATGAGTGTGCTCATCCAAATCACAATGACTAGCCTAGTCGGACCCTAGTTTTCGTGTCTAGCTTAACTTACGCCGGCGCTCGGTGTATTCACAACACGACGGTTTGGGTCAAGACTAGACTACATCATTAAATTAACTTACGCCGGTGCTCGGTGTACGCACGACACGACGGTTTGGGTCAAATCAAAATTACATCATATGTATTTAAGAAGTTGGTTTCTATAAAGTTGTCATGTCATAGCTTGAGTGTAGCTCAACAACTGGAACACGGGTCCTATAGTTGCCAACCCCTAAAACAAGAAGGGCTACAGCTAATCTTGAAAAAGATTAATAGCGTATTAGACTTAGATATAGTTCAGGGTGTCATATAATCATGATTTGTGTCATTGCGGTCCAGTGGACACGGCCAGGGAATTGACTAAGCCAGGATCACTTATCCCCAGTCTAGCTAGGGTGACCCAACAAACATAGCCAAGCACATTGACCGATATCATGATCTATTGAATGAAAATTATCATTTATATATGTGTGCCATAAACTAAAAGGCTTTCATTAACACTAGTTAATCCTATCAACTAGTGGAATCATTAACATTCAAAATTTTAGGATTTGTTAATAACTTTTATTAAATCATTATCAACTATAACGTTCACGTGCTATCCTAATCGTTATTAGGATTTTAATAAATCACTAGTCATAACCCGTGCCCGCGGGCACGGTTCATTTAAGACTTTCCCTTGTGAAATCTTTGTTCCGCGAAATTTTTTTTCAAAGCCAAGATTTAAAAGAAAACAAATTAGCTTACAATATTTAGGGGCACAGGCGCCTTTGGCGTGGGTGCCTTCGGTGCGGAACAACAAATTCAGCGCATGCGCCTTCGACACAGAACACCAAATTCGACGTGGGTGCCTTCGGCGCAGAACAACAAATTCGACGTAAAACAACAATTTCGACGCATGTGCCTTAGGCGCGGAACAACAAATCAGCGTTAAAAAATGGCGCGGGCGCCTTCGGCGCGGAATAACAAATTCAGCGTATGCGCCTTCGACACAGAACACCAAATTCGACGTGGGTGCCTTCGGCGCAGAACAACAAACTCGACGTAAAACAACAATTTCGGAGCGGGTCCTTAGGCGCGGAACAACAAATCAGCGTTAAAAAATTTAGTCCGCGCCGAACGGAGCGGGTGCCTTAGGCGTGGAACAACAAATCAGTGTTAAGGCACGGGCGGTGCGGGCGCCTTCCATATACATATAACCCGTGCCCGTGGGACACTGTTCATTTAAAAATCTTGGACCCACTAATTTTAAACGAACATCAATAATTATTAGTTTCCCCTGAAATATCAGCAGATGGGATCGAAATTTTACAGGGTTTTGTAACGCGGATCAATGAGTTGGCAGCATCTCCCGCGTTCATTCTCCCACAGCTCGCGTCCATTCCCAAGATGAGATTGTGTGTGTGCACAACATTTTTTTCATAACTAATATTAAAAGGCTATTCATAATTTCAAATGTTTTTGTGTATTCCCAACAAATTTCTCTTCAACCCAAAAATTTCCCTCCAAAACTTGATGTGACATTGCCACATAGGACAAATTCAAAATCTGCCCTCAATTGTAATATAGATTTACAACATTTTAAAGTGTAGTCTTTTAATGAGAATATTATAATAACGATTAAAATAATAATCGTCGTTAAATGACTACCCTAGTCAGGAATTTGGTTTTAAAAGATTGTAATGATTATTAAAACATAGCATGTCATTTAAAATTTATCTTATAAATTTCAAATAGGTTTAATGGCTAACCTAAACGGTTTCAACAATTATCACATAATGAAACATGGCCATTAAAACATAATCTAACTTTATCAACTATAAAATTAGCATGCAATTATTAACCTAAATATCGCATAAAAGGTTTATAACTATTTAACAATCATCACATAATTATTAAACATGCATCAACACATTAAAAAATTTATCCTATAAATATTTAATGTGCAACTAAATTTAACTTAAATTTAAAAGCATGATTTTAAAACTTAAAACAGTTTTATAAAAATTATCATATAATTTTCATTGCATAAACTATGTTTTAAAATCATCATAAAATTTCCATGTTTCAAAAATAATTTTATCGCATAAAAGAATTTTAAAAAACATCTCAAATGAAAACGGTTTCATTTTTAACAATATCGCATAAAGTTAAAAATTTTAGCATGCATTTAAAAGGCATTCATTTTAAAAACGTTGCAGCCCTAGATCATCATGCAGACTAAGCTCCGATACCAATGTTGGATTTTGTTGGACCCGTATGGCACAAATCTCTATGCCCGTCCTACGTCGGACGAACAACAGAGGTAAAAGAAAGCACAACAGAAGAAAATAGTTAAACTTTTTAACGAAGCTATAAGGAAAATCAAAGACCCTTAGCCAGGATCTCTGCCAACTTGAGGTGGATCTGACCATCACAAGAAGGATCTAAGCTACTGCGATATAATTAAAATAAAGCCTCTAAATTACATACCCGGAACCTTGCCTTGGTACAGGCAAGGTGTACCACACCGTCTTCCGAGCTGCTTCCCGTCCCGCGCCAAACCGATCCTCGAACCGATCCACATCCCGAGACAAGCAAGCCCCTTGTCACCGAGCCAACCACGCGCCAAAGAAAGTTTCACCTGAATGTGAACCTTCGCCAAGACTCCAGATCGGATCCGAACTCCTTCGTGGCTTTGCTAGAGCCCTTCAGGAGCAAGGCATAAATTTAGGGAGAGGAGAAAAATATTTATTTAAGCTTAGATCCGAGCGTGCTCCAAACTTTTGGGAGCCGCTCAGATCTAGAGCTTGGGACGAGTTTATGGGACGGGGCAGGCCCCTATTTATATAGGCAGCTGACCCCTCCCCTTTACTCCACTTCCGATGTGAGACCATGTTTTTAGAGTTTAATAATTCAAGTTAGTTTGCCTTTCATAAATGCCAAACTTCTATGAATTTTAACTCCTTCCCCGTTGAGCTTCAATCTTGATACAACCTATCAAATCGAAGAGGGTTGAACGATGAACGCGTAGGAAAAAAAGACGAGTCAATCCGATGTCGTTTGACCCCTCAAACGTCGTCTCAAAGTTAGTCAAAAACCATTCAAAGATGGAAAATCCAGCCGTAAAAAAATCCCGGGTTTCAAAAACCCTAACCAGAAAATTCGGGCTTCATGTGCCTCCATTTTCGTTGGGTTCAACCCAACAGTTTGGGTTGACTTGTTTTGGCTCTAACTTGTGCATTTGGACTCCGTTTTTGACGCGGTTTGAACCTGCGTTTAGAGCGGGATGATCCCGTCATCCAGGTAACCTTTTCAATGCATTTATTATATTAAATATGGTCTTTGTAACGGTCAGTGTTTTGTTGTACATCTTAGTCATTTACCCTTCTTGGCTTACACTTTTAGTACCCATTATTTTATATGTGTATCCGTATTTCTTTTTTTGCTAGCGTATTTATATTTTTCTGCGTACCCATATTAATTACGTATCCTATATGCATAGCCTTTAATATTTTTGATTTAACGATTATATTTTGGGTTATTTAGTACCGACCCCCTGTGTTTTCTCCAAAATTAATACCACCCCCCTATGGTTTCAATAATTAGTAAGACCCCCCTGCCATAGGGGGGTGATACTAATTTTGGAGAAAACACCGGGGGGTGATACTAATTGTGGCGAAAAACTTGAGGTGCCAGAGGGGGGTCTTACTAATTATTGAAACCATAGGGGGGTGGCACTAATTTTGGAGAAAACACAGGGAGTCGGTACTAAATAACCCTTATATTTTCCTTTCAAATTCAAAATTTGTTTCCTATTCTAGAGATGAGACTTTTGTTCATTCTCATTAAACACCAAATCCCCCTCTAATTGCTATTTAACTCATTTGCCTCTTTCCATATCAACCTAATTTTGAAATATTTCCTTCTAATCTCTAAAACCGTAAATCTCTTGAGCTAGCCGTCACACCTCTGAGTTTTATCTTTAATATAGATATTTTTTCATTTTATCCCAGGGCACTCACGCACTGCCTAGAGCCCTATAATTTCGAAACTAAGCCTAGGACATTTCCTTTCTCCCATGCTCACGCGTATAGGCCAAGACTTTGCAATATTTTTTAATCTAAGACTAGCATCAGCAGCCTCCTATTTAACCTACTCTCTCTCCTACCCTATAAAGCCATCCCTAGGGTTATACAAACTTTTGGAACCGTAGAAAACAAAGAGTAGTTATTTTTTTATATTTCATTATCAAACCCTAGTCTACCCCCTTTCTCCCTCACAGGCCGCACCCTAACCCTAGCCCATGCGGCCATCTCCTTTCCCTTGCACCAAACGGCCAACCCCCCCGTGTGCAGCCCCCTCGCTCCCAGGGTTCTTCCTCTGGACATCAACAGCTGTCGTCGGCCACTACCCCCCACCTGAAGTACGTTTCCCTCTCCTCTCTCCCCTCTCTTCATCCCCACGACCAAGCACCCACCATCCTCTTCTCCCCCACACCCGCAACACACCGCCCTCCGGCCAACCCAGGCCGCTCGAGCCCCTCTTCCGACTGCCGTTCTCCTCACCTTCATCCTCTTCGTTGCCGTATAGCCCCATCCTCCAGCCGTCCACTCCCTGTGCACCACCTCCAAGAGCCCAGTCTGACCCCCTTCACCCTCCTCTGGCCATCAACAACACCCGCGGACCTTACTCTTCCTCCCTCTCGTTGTTTCCACCCTCACCCGCACTCCGACGTTTCTCCACGCCGACGAGTCATTGTCGCCATCCCCTACGACCGTCGCTCCGACTGCACCATTCCCTTACGAGCCTCTGGCCAACCCAACCACGACAGCTGCTACCGCAAGCCGCTGCACCCCAGACGCACGCCACTATCTTAGGCTACAGTTGCTAGCCGCCCGCTTGCAAGTTGCTATTCTTGTTACCCTAACTGTGACTGTCGCTGTTTGCGTTGCCGTTGCTGCGCCGTCATCGCTGCCCCCTCCGTTGACATTTCTTCGCTGCGCTACCCGCAGCCGAGGCGACCCTGACAAGTCTCCTTACTTTGCTACCCGCAGTAGAGGAACCGGAGCCGTGACACGAACAGTTGCTGCTCAGATCTGACGTCAGACTCGTGCGTGTTCGTCGTAATAGGTTGGTGACCCTACTCGTAGCAACCCATACGTTACACCACTGAAACTTAATTAAAAATCAACTACTAAACATTAAATTTAATTTCGCGCACTCTTAAACTGTTGTGACAACTTAGGCCGACGATTGGACTATATTGACTGTGCACATAGGATAGAATCGTCGTAGAGAACTGTAGAATAGGTCTGATCGTGTGAACACGTGATTTGGAACTGTTAGGATAGCCATGCTTAACCTAGAGACATACCATAGAGGACTTCTAAAAATGCGACCTGATGCCGTCCAGTTTGACTTGTTACAGCGAACCGTAACCGACACGCTACCCGTGACGAGACGCTCCTTATGGACGCACTCCTCACCACTTCAGTCAAGTGTTTTCACTTGTGTAGTTACGGCCACGTTTAGGTCATTTCCCTCTTTACAAATGTAAAAGTACGAACAAGAGACCTAGACGTGAAATGATAGCGTCTAGGACACACCCACGACAGCCTAGACTTGACGACAAAGTCTTGGCACAATCACTATAACTGCCATGCATTATTCATGCCATGCCATGTAGTGTCATTCACGAATTGTTTTGCATAACCTACAGGTAATACGGCACTCTCGAAGATAGAGAGAGTAATCCCTTGTACGGATACACAACCTGCGGGTAATAGGGCATTCTCCAAGATAGAGAGAGTGATCCCTTGTACGGATAACCTGCGGTAATAGAGCACTCTCCAAGATAGAGAGAGTGATCCATTGTACAGACTTGCCTTGTGCACTTGGGTTGGGGTAGGGTTGAGCGGTCGCACGGTTTAGAGGGTTTGGCCGTCCTCTAACCGTAAGGCGTGAACCCTTTCGTGATACACATGTCTTATCATGTCTTGTCCTGTAGCCGGTAGCACACGCAACAGCCATTGCAATGTCATGTTTACTTTCTTGCACCATCTTTACTTTTCTGCCATGCTATAAAATGTCATGTTGTTGTATCTTATAACTTGTCATGTAAATAACCTTTAAATATCTGTCTTTAAATTACATACACCTTGCAGTAGAGTCTTCTTACCTTTACTTGTAGACTCTGCCTGATGTACAAGTCCTTTTCTCTTGGGTGTCTGTATGTCAGGTACCGAGATAGAGTGCATAGACGAGGAGACTGTACCTGTAGACTTGGACCAGGAGGACACTGCTCAGGAATACGATCCGGACGAGGACCAGTTCTAGAGTTATATGCCTGTTGCTGACTTGGAGTTCCAGCTTTCTAGTTTGGGTGCTTAGCACCATTTTACTTTCTTGTCTAGGTTGGGTGCGTAGCACCAATAGTTTCCTTTTGTTGTAGCCATGTGACGCACCCTGAACTCACACCTAAAATCTACCTAGCACTGTTACAGTCGCTGGGTATAGTATCCTAGGTGTTGACTCTGGGTTCTCTCCGCAAGCAGACTGTGTCAAATTATAGTATATAAGATTGTCGAATCCCACAGGTACATGGATAGTGTATTGGAGTCTCAGATTATCTTTAGATCTCAGAATGAGATGGCAGTCGGTTTAGGAAGGTTGGTTGTGATGGTGTTGTTGGTTCGATATAAAGAGAAGCTAGGGCCTTAGGGATCACCGCTAAGACTGTCAGAGGTTGATGTTAGAATGGGATTCTTACGTTGCATTGGATTTAGGGGGTTGATCTCTCAGCTCATACTACTCTCGTGTGTTAGATCTTCGAGGTATTTCGGTGGCTCTCATTGACGCAATGACGGTAGCCATCAATGTAGCGATATAGTTCGTCGGTGGATCCCCTCAAGGCACAAGCCGGGCATGGTCACGAGTCTTAGTTGAATCCACTAACTCCCTATTTAAATCCCAAAGATACTTCTTAAGCTCATCAATTCCACCGACCGTGGGCATGATCTCAGTACGAGTTCTCCTAGGGATTTGGATGGATCGACCGAAATACTCTTCCTTTATTCCTAACATAACTTAGAAAACCAGATCTACATCTCCTTCCTAGAGTCTTAGGGCTAACCCATCAGCCCTAGGGAAGACTACTCACACATAACAATTACGACAAATAAAAATACAGATTTTACCATAGAAAACATCGTAGCAATTGAATTGAGCGAGGAATAAAGATCTTACGTACCGAAAACGAGAAAGAACGATAACCAGTTGAGATCCAAAGAGCTTCTGTAGATTCAAAGATGCAAGAGATAATAAAAATATAATTTTTTTTTCCAAGAACGGCTCAATTCCAAAACCTAGATCTAGAAAACAATAGTTTTACATCTCCCTCCCAAGCTTAATTCAAAAACTCAAAACTCAGCCCCCAAAACGTCTGGAAAATTCCCTCTAATACATCCAGGGGGGCCCTCACGAAAAATATGAAAATCTAAAGTTTAGGGGCCCACATGTTGCCGACCGAGCTGGCTGCTTGGTCGAGTAGACGCCTGCTAAGTCGAGCAGGCGCCTTAGCTGCTCCTGCTGGGTAAAGGGGTCCCGGCCACTCGGTCGAGTAGCCCGTCTACTCGGTCGAGTAGCCCGTCTACTCGGTCGAGCTGTCAGTAGGATGGAGCTCTCCTTCCAAAGCGTCGATCTGCCTACTCGGGCCGAGGAGGCCTTGCTCGATCGAGTGGTCTGCTGGCTCGGTCGAGTAGGTCCAGCTCGGTCGAGCAGGATGCTGGTGGGAGGAGCTCGAAAATGGATCGACTTGGGCCAAGTCGCCACTCTGCTTGGTCGAGTAGGATGCGCATTCTGCTGGGCTCGTGTATCAGCTCGACCAAGCAGCTTGTGCTACTCAGTCGAGTCGCATAGGAAAGCTCCATATGCTTGGGCTTTGACTCCTTTCTCTCGCTAGCTTCTTCTCCTCTCCTCCCATATGCTTATGAACCTCGGCGAACTCTTGTAGAGCCTTGCCAATGGACTCACAGATGTGCTGGATGTGTCCATATCCTAAAATGGCTCCGAATCGCTCCAAAATCCCTGAAAATCCACAAAGCTCTATGAAAATCGAATACGGCATTAGAAGTGCAACATCGTAAGAAAATGCGGGATCTGGTTGTGGATGTGACATGAAATGCAATGAAATGATGCTATGAAAAGATAGAAAATATGGACACATCAAAATCCCACAAGCTTACCTCTTACTCGTCCTCGAGGAAGACGAATACGAGGCATGCCGGGCGGTAATAAAAGAAAATAAAAGAGATAAGAGATGGAAGGAGGTGCTAAAATGTTCCATCAGATCTCAAGCCTCGGTAGTATATCACGATGCTTCGAATAATAGAACACATGCTAATAGTATTTTCATGTCTTACTAATCATGTGGCTAGCATGTAATAAAGGCAAAAGTAGGAATCTTCTAAAATCATGCCATTAACTCATATCAATTTCATGCAATCTATATAGCATAGTATAAAAAGAGTTAGCAATGCACTTTTCAATCAATAGATACACGTGGAGCACAAAGAGATCACACCATCATGCAATAAAGAATGGAAATAGGTAATGCCATTCAAATATTCACTTCAAATCATGAAAAATCTCCAAAGCTAAAATATTTTGTAACGTTAGAGCATTATCAAATCTTCCCATTTTGTACCTTCTCCACTCTAATGTAATACTCACTCATTTAATCAATTAGTTCACCCCCCAAGCTTAGCTCGAGGCATCGCATCTAGGAATAGGATGTGTAATTTTTTGTCCTTTTCCAAGTATTTGTAGTAGCTTCTAATAAAGGGATATGAAATAATTCTCTTTCTTTCTTTTCTTTTCTTTTCATTCTTTTGTTTTTTTTCATTTTATTCTATTTTATTTTATTTGGAAGCTATCTTTTTCTTTTGGGATTTTTGGGAAGTAGGTGCGGTAGAAGTAGCTGTGGGGGGTAAAACCAAATGATATATAGAGAATCATAAAGATATATGGAGAAGAAAAATAATATATCACTCGGTTCACTCATTAGAGGTACACAACGATTCAATGGGATAATACTCTAACTACACTCATAGCTAGCATGGAGATTTTCATTCGTCTCAATGAATAGTGAAAGCATGCGATATAAAGCACGATAATATCAGGCATGCAAACAGAAGTGGATAAGATAACAAATAGGTGATCCAAATGTTCTAATGATGCGTGAACCTAGGTTCATTACCCAACAAATAACGTACTAGACACTATTTCATGCATTCAATTTCAATTCATATCAGACATTAAATTAGAGAGATCAGCAAGAGAATATGCCAGCATATAAATAGTAAAACTGAGACTACCCTAGATAGCATGTCGACAGATATAAGCATCGTGAGTAGCTACTGTGGGCTATGAGAGATATTATCATGCAGAACAATTCTTGCTAAAAGGAGAAAAGCGGAGAAAGTAAGAAAATGAAAAACAATAATGCAAGCATGGTAAAAAATGAAAAACGTGATGCTGAATGAGAAAAAAGATAAAAAGGTGAAAAATGGGTAGAAAAGTAAAGAAAAATAATGTAAAAATAAAAATAAAAATAAAAATAAAGCGATAGCGCTCATCCCCCAAGCTAAACGCAGCAGTGTCCTCACTGCTGAGAGCACGCTGGCATGCGGGAAATGATGCTAAGGTGGGTGTGTGGGTAAGGAGATAAAACGTGAATGGAAAATAAATCTATGCAAACGAAAGAAAAAGTGATATGATGCAAGGATAAAAGTGATGATGCATGGTGTGTCCTCCCCCAAGATGTGTAAGATTAAGGCCCCAAAAAGATAAATGGGCAAAATATAAGATGTTGAAAGGACAAGAACCAAAAGTGGTGGAGGGACAACATCAAGCAGGGGCACCACCCTCTGGAGGTGGTGATGGGTCCCCCTGCTATGGACCAGAGACTGAGGCAACAGGTTGTGTCACGCCCCGCTTCCCATTGGGCTTGGGTGCGAGGACGTGAACGGGCCCGCTTGTGCAAGTAAGGAGGAGGTACTTTTGCTTTTCTTCCCTCCTTGACTTACACAATAAGCGTCTGTGTGAAAACTGCAGGTTCTTGCTTTGCATTACTCAAAACAACACAGATAAAAAGAAAATTATTACAATCTCAGACATCTCAAAGGAATTACAACAATGCAGAAATAGGAAAGAGAGGGTCTTATGACCCGTACAACAAATGAGTGAATTACAATGACGGTTCACTAGTCAACGATCATTGGCCTACTGGTTCAGCTATCGCAACTAGTCCTCCTGGTGCTATGGCTCGGGATCTGACATACATCCAAAAACATGAATGTATGTCAGCAAGGGTCTGCAAGAAGATGTTAGAACCCAAGGCAAGATATACAATTTACACTGAATTTTAAGAGGCAATTATAAATTAAACGAGATAATAATGAAAGTTTAAACATGCTGATTTTAAAGTAAGTACATCCTATCATGCAGTTCTAAACAATCTGACGAGTAAAGTAAAGCATGTCAATTTTACCGAGATAACAGTTTCAAGTTGCAAGTTTCTTGTTAGTATTTCACGATAGTTAGGAAGTCATGTCTATAATAGGGTTCTCGCCTTTAGGACGTGATGAGTGAGTCATTCTTCTCACGGGGGCTTACCGTGATTGGCGCTAACCCACCGCATACGGGTGGTGCCCTTAAAGAGAGTACCCGTTGATACGCCTAGCAGCCGCTCAACCCTTACCCCACCCAAGATTTGTGCCGGAACACGAGCCAGCCTAATTCACGATTTACAAGCACGAATTTGTCAACTCACATGACATCACGAAGATCACGATTTTGCCTTCGAGGCGCACGATTTCACGATGTCTCACGTTAGTTAATTATTTCAAGGCATGCAGCAATTAAATAACAAGACCAGTCATCATTATACAACAATTTCCATGGTTACGAGAGTAACGAGCAACATTTACATACAAGAGACTAATTTAACATCCAATTCGTAAATTCAATATAAATTGCACACTTGCCTGATTTCGGTGATTTTGGTGCTGTTGGGTTCGTCTTGACTGGTAATTCGTTACAGCGATAGTGGTTCTCTGTTTTTGATAAACACATCACCGAATTAGATATTTTGTGAAGTATGTGCAATATCAAACTAACCCCTAAATTAAGTTCATCTAATTTAATCGGGTTCTCCGGTTAGTGTAACGTTTATATAGGGTTATACTAACATGGTACGCCTTATTACATGCTGGTATTATCGCCCTAACATTATTTAATAGGTATCTGTCAAGATGAAATTGAATGATACTAACAATTTAACATTTGGATTTTAAACCGACAATTAGCCCATCAATTAACTCCGGTTAACATCATTAAACTAATAACAATGGCATCATAGGGGTACGGTTACATAGAAACTTCACCTGCTGAAACCTATCTAATATTTATCTTACGAATACTTCCCATTATTTATTACTCAAACAAGGCTGTTCATGAACATTCGATTCATTCAACCGTCCCAACACTCATTGCCTGTATTTATTAAAACATCTCCTTTATTACTAACATGCTGTCACTTGCCTATAACTTATTTTATTCATTCACTTATTTAATCCTACTGTCTATTCATCTAAGGATAAAGCTGACACAAGCCTTTACTCAAACATTTGTTTATTCATTTAAAAGGCCATGCTGTCTACTTATTTTTTTAACATATCACTATTATTAAGGCTATCTCTCTATTTTAATTCATACTCCCCTTTCTCAGGCTGCTGTCCTTAGATGAAGGCTATCTCTCTATTAAGGCTATCTCTCTATTTTAACATATCACAAGCCTTTACTCAAACAGCATCTTGCCTTCTTCATTATTTAGTTTGCTTTCTTTTTTTTTGTTTACCCAGCAGGCATCCAAGGGAGCATCACGCGGAAGCGAGAGGGAAGGGGTTTCTCACCTACGCGCGTCGGAAAGGAAGGAGGCGCCGGCAATTCTGGGCGGTTTCCGGCCGTCTCCGGCGGTCGTGGGGCTAGGGCGTGAGCTCCCGGGCGGTGATGACGGCTTCAGGCGGCTGTACGGGCTTTCGGGCAGCGATGGCGGCCGGCTTGGGTCGGTGGGGCTGGTGGCCGGCGGCGGCGCGCTCTCTCCGGTGAACGGCAGCACGCGCGCGCGGGCGGGGACGGCCGACGGCTGCTCCTGGAGGTTGGTGGCGCGCGCGGCAGTGCCTAGGCGACGGAGTTGGGGAAAGTGGAGGAAGGAGGGTTTTGGGTTGAAGCTGAAATGGTTTCAGATCTGTGTTTCTTTTTGTTGTTGGGTCTAATCTGAAATTGGGTTCAGATTTGGGGGTTTTCTGATTTCAATCTCAGTTTGGGGATTGATTTGGTTTTCGATTTGTTTGCTGACATTTGTGGGTTGATGGGTTGATGAAGTTTGATGGAGGATTTGGGCTGTATTGTTTGAGGGGAGTCGGGAGATGGTGGGAGAGTGTTGTGGGGTCGTGCGCGGGTGGACGAAGGGGAGGAAGATGGCCGGAGTCGAGGGTCTGAGAGGGCGCAGGAATGAACTGGGGTTTGTGCTTGAGGAAGTAGGGCTCTATTCCTTGTGTAGGCTAAGTTTGAGATGGGTAATATTGGAGTAGGCTGCTACTGCTAGTACGAATGAAAGGCATTGGTTCTAATTGATTTCGAGATGAAGAGGTTAGCCTGGGCATTTGTAGAGAAGAGATGACAGAGGGGGACATGTGCCATGCTGACATTAATTGAGTTGTTGGATCGGTTTTTGACTAAACAATTGGATTGATGGCTGCCGACGGATGAGAGGTGGTTGCCGACACCAGGGGAAAATTCGGGCAGGTTCAATTACATCTGCTAATTAGTAATTTAGTAAATGGTCATTAGTAAAAGTAATTATTAAAGGTAATTAGTGAGTATTAACTGAAATTCTATAATTGTCACAGTAAATGGCAAATGTGATTACTAAAGTTAATTAGTAAATAATAAAGTAATTAATAAACTGATTAGTAAAAGTAATTTGTAAAAATATTGAGTGGATGGTAGAATGGTAAACGTGATCGGTGAAGAGTAATTATAACATTAAAATACCGATTTCACAACCTACTTTGAAAATTACGAAAATGCTACGGGTTCGTATCCCCGCGAGAGGTACGAACACGAAGTCCATTTTAAGATTGAACGACGAAAAATAGCAGGAAAATCATTTAGTCATTATTGGAACCGTTTGAATCAATCTTCATTACGAAAAAAACGTGCACTAAGAAAACTGGTCGTTACATTCTACCCACCTTAAGAAAAATTCCGTCCTCGGAATTCTTATCCACTAATGGTTAGGAAACGAGTATGTATAACGCTCTCGTATTTCTATGAGGTAAATAATTACGACCTGAAATACTTCGAGACGAAGAAATGAAATTGGTTAGAAAAGACGCTAGTGATGTGGTTAAGGTTGAGTTTTCAAAAAGAGATTCGGACGACTAAGCACCATCGAAGACCTTAATCTGTTAGTGGGTAAGAGAAAAGACCAGGGACAGATACCCAAGATGTGCAGGGATGAGGATGAGTGATGAATAAGAATGAGTGTATATACATACTAACAACTGCAACTCCCATATTCTTACATATTGCATGCTAACCTGTAATCTCAATCAAGTACTCCTCAAATAAATCACCACTACTCGTCTCATCATCGAATAACCCTATTACCATAACCACATCCTAACACTTAACTACAGACCCAACCTTATCGTTCGAATTATAACCCAAGGTTCCTGCTTCAAAATAATCAATACTTTATAACAAATAACCTTTAAATAAAAAAATATACTAAGTATCCTCGACCAATACCATTTGCAAATTTCTTCACCATTCACTTATTGATATTAGAGCAATAGCATCTCTTATGAAATCTCTAATGTATAGTTCATCTATAGCCAAATTCTTCAAAAATTTTTTTTTTCTCCTAAGTGATCTTATCCATTATATATCATTACATTGTCCATTGCATAATCTAACCGGTAACACTACAATTGTGACCTCTCCCAACTCCAATCTTGTCTTTATCAAGAAATCAATATAATGTTGATACGCCAGTTATCAATGTATGACGACCATTACAAATACGCCTAGTATACATCACTATTTACAATCAATAATTGTCCTGCTCCCAACACATCCCTCCTCGTGACAACTCATAAATTTTCACCATAATTAACAAACTACCAAATCACATCTTGCCATTTTTCATTGTGTCTTGTTCTAAGCAATGTCAATCAATCCACATAACTATCCATTCTCATCAACATAACGTGTCAGTTCTAATATCTTCATCACCATAATTAAGTCTCGTTACTACAAATACTCTACTCATTTTTATGGTCTCCATGAATCATGGTGTACCTCCATGGGTATTCTTAGCTGTTACTAATCTGAATTTCAAATCCGTAATGTACTCGTCCTCTTGTGTATAAAAGAAACTCAATTGAATCCGTTAGGCATGTGTATTATCCAAATGTAAGTCTTGAACACCTCATTCTATTTTTGCCACATAAAATGGAATAATCTAAATTCGTTGTGTTCAAAATCAACTAATCACGACTACCCTCATGTCATCTCACAATATGTCTAGCTGAAACATAATCTTATAACAATAATGATCATAACTAATGCTATAACAATATGACGATTAACTTAACACTGGTGATGATGAAATGAAATAGAAGAGAAAAATTTAAAGGGGCTATAACGTAAATTTAAAACGAATCTTGCTAAGGTTGTAATAAGTAATGACGATCACTAATGATAACTAAACATAGTGTAGGATTTAGAGTTGAAAGATGTAATGGATCAAGATTGTGATGAACGGTTTCAGGTGAGGCATAGATCGGGAGTTAGGTTGGTTAGGTAGTATAAAATAGTCATGATTAATCAAGTGATTAAGGAGAATGACGAGTATGCGAAAAAATAACGAAATGCGTAAATGGTATAAGTTAAACCATGAAATGTGATTTAGTTAAATAATGAATGAAAGGAGTAACATGCAAGGGAGTATGGTTAAGCAGCGATTGTTTTGTGAATGTAAATGGAGATAGATTTAGTAAAGAAAGTATTTTAAAAAAAACATATATGATAGGTTGTTTTGAAATATTTTAGTAGGTGTCGTAAGAAAAGAAATTCCTATATTTGAATTAGTGAAAAAGAAGTAATGTTTTTTTTTTAAAAAAATGAATTTTATTATATGAAGAAAGTATGGTAAATATACGAGTATGGATGTTACAGGTCAGAAAATCACGGCGAGATAGTAACTAAAGCTTACGACGAAGAAAGTTTCAAATCAAAGAATGAATTTAAGTCAGCTGGAGAGTATGAGATCTAGGTATATACTAAAAATTTTTAAACGGAATAAAACTGGGCGAGAAACTCCACGAAAGGGATATCGAAAGTAGAATCGGTATAGTAATGTGAATGATTCGAAAGGATAATGTTGGCTGTCAGGAAGATCACATGGATCGATAGCAATGATTAGAATAGGATGATCGATTATGAGTACGGGTAGGAAATGACACGTGAAAAGGCTACGATGGATTTCTAAGGTCAAAAGCGGGATGTAAAATAAAGGGAGATTAAAATCAAGGATATATTGATTTGGTTGACTAAGGATCAGGAATCTTATGACTCGGATGTTCTAATGAATTTGATCGGGGTAGAAGATTCTAGGGAAGGTGTTGTTTGAGAGTTAAGATTGTAATATTATCCATGCTGTTTTAGAGTATTTTGCATGAGCATAGACCTGCATGGGCCACCACTAAAACCTGTCACGCCCCGCTTCCCATTAGCTTGGGAGCGAGGACGTGAACGGGCCCGCTTGTGCAAGTAAGGAGGAGGTACTTTTGCTTTTCTTCCCTCCTTGACTTACACAATAAGCGTCTGTGTGAAAACTGCAGGTTCTTGCTTTGCATTACTCAAAACAACACAGATAAAAAGAAAATTATTACAATCTCAGACATCTCAAAGGAATTACAACAATGCAGAAATAGGAAAGAGAGGGTCTTATGACCCGTACAACAAATGAGTGAATTACAATGACGGTTCACTAGTCAACGATCATTGGCCTACTGGTTCAGCTATCGCAACTAGTCCTCCTGGTGCTATGGCTCGGGATCTGACATACATCCAAAAACATGAATGTATGTCAGCAAGGGTCTGCAAGAAGATGTTAGAACCCAAGGCAAGATATACAATTTACACTGAATTTTAAGAGGCAATTATAAATTAAACGAGATAATAATGAAAGTTTAAACATGCTGATTTTAAAGTAAGTACATCCTATCATGCAGTTCTAAACAATCTGACGAGTAAAGTAAAGCATGTCAATTTTACCGAGATAACAGTTTCAAGTTGCAAGTTTCTTGTTAGTATTTCACGATAGTTAGCAAGTCATGTCTATAATAGGGTTCTCGCCTTTAGGACGTGATGAGTGAGTCGTTCTTCTCACGGGGGCTTACCGTGATTGGCGCTAACCCACCGCATACGGGTGGTGCCCTTGAAGAGAGTACCCGTTCATTGTAATGCCCTACCAGCTACTGCACAAGTACTAGAGGGGGGGTGAATAGTACTTTAAAATAATAAGGCGTATAATTCCAAATTAAATTGCACACAACTACCAAATCAATTTGCGGAAGCTTAAATTGAATGACAACAAAGAAATTAACAATGCTAACAAACGATGTTAATGGGTTCGGATCCACCCAAGTCTCCCCGACTTGTTCCCGGTGATCCTACGTCCCAACCACCCGGATCCCTTCCGGATACTTGAGTTAGAAACCCTAACTCAAGATTTCCACTATGAATATCTTGTGAAAAACCTTCACAAGATCAAATCATACATGCAATAGCAAACGTGAATCCCACAACCCGGGATCACAACCTTCTCTCACAACCGAGAGAATCACAAAGCAATATTAAAGAGTTTAGATGAAATAAATACTCTTACCACAAAATCCTATACCTTGAGTTTTTCTTACCCAATAGGTGGAATGAAGGATTTGAGGAAGATGAAGTTACCAAACCCTAGCACCAAGGAAATGAGCAGCAATGGGTGCCTAGGGAAGATTTGGAAACTTGAATCAAGCAATATCTTGAAGAGCTCACCAAGAACAAGCTTCTCTCTAGATCTAGAAATGAGAGAGAATGGGTTTCTTGTGAGGAAGAGAGCTTTTGATTTGAGGGAGAATACCTATCTCTTTAGAACTCTATGAATCTCTTAATGGCAGCTCTATTGAAGATAGAAATGACCTAGGTTCGTATTTATAGGGTCCCATAAAAACAAGTTAGGTCAATCTCCAACGGAAAGAAATCTGTGAGAATTAGTCGGTCAAAGAACACTCACTGACCGACTAGTTCATCAACTAGTCGGTCAGCCACAAAGCATGGACCGACTAAGAGCAGATCTGAGAAGAGATAGAATTTCAGACCTAGAAAACTAGTCGGTCCAAGAACACTGTCTGACCGACTAGTTTCACAACTAGTCGGTCATCCAATGAACGTAGACCGACTAAGAGGCAAAACAACATAGTCTGAAGGCAAGTTGACTTAGTCGGTCCAAGAACAAAAGTTGACCGACTAGATTGTCAACTAGTCGGTCATCAAACGTTCTTAGACCGACTAACGGTAAACAGTAGCTTAGGAGAATTTTAGAGTGAACAGTAAGTCTCAACTAGTCGGTCAAAGAAGCATCACTGACCGACTAGTTCACAAACTAGTCGGTCGGTGAGTCAACGTAGACCGACTAACTGTAAACAGTAAAGTCTAAGAATTTAAGAAATCAAACTAGTCGGTCCAAGAACAGTTGCCGACCGACTAGATCACCATCTAGTCGGTCAGTACTTGTTCTTGTACCAACTAACATGCACAACGAAGTCCGAATCGAAGCGCGACGCTTCGAGGAAGTTAGAATGAACTTGTGCAAGGATCCTAGAGCTACGAAATGAGCGTAATGAAGATATAGACGTAAGATATACTCAAGGCTTAACATTCTATATATCGAAGCTAAAAGACTATAAATAAAACCTTAATAAACGGTCTTCGATAGCTTCGATTGAATCTTCATATTTTCCAAAGCGTCGCAAGAGCTTCAACGAAGCTTTAGGCATGAAAATGAGCTTTGGAAAGTGTTGAGATGTCGCTTTGAATGTTCACGTGAAATTGGCGACGATCTCCAATACTGCGCTCACAAATTGTTAGTTCATGAATTATTTATGTTTGCTCATCATCCAAAACCAAATCTGGGGAGTCCAATATTCAACATTCTCCCCCTTTTTGGTGATGACAAACCAACATAAATAATAATCAAAGATAATAATTCAAATGTAAAATACTTACTCCCCCTGCATTGATGACACGTTAATTCCAAAATGAATATAAATGAATTGCATTAAGCAGACGAGTAAGATAAATAAAATGAATTGATTTTTGAAATATCGGATTTTGAAAATCCTTATATGTATCTTAACTCCCCCTGAATCTAACATATCAAACTAGATTCTTGGAAATTGAGTTAAATTTTCATTTGCGCTATTTTATTATCATTATCTCTCCCCCTTTGGCATTATCCCAAAAATGGGGGGCATACAACGACAACAATTAGGAAATGTAAAATCCAACATCGGGAGTCGTAGACAAAGGCAATGGACCAACTTGACACCAAAGGAAAAATTGTGGAAATCAAAACAAGGTGTGCCAAATTTTCCATTATCAAAAAAAAAATCAAAATCATCAAAAACACCAAATCATTATTCATTTCTTGAATAAAGAAACATACTCTTCAATATTCAATATTCTTGGTTAATTTTGTGCATGGAAAACAATTCTATAAAATTACAGAATTTAAATCCATTTAACCAAGTTTTTATGCGTCGAGCGACGAAATCACATTTCAAATATATTCAACGAATATTAAAATTTGCACGACGAATAAAAGACAAAGTGAACGTTGATGAACATATATATATATAGGGACAACATGAGTGCATCCAAAAAGATATCGCATCGAATATATGAGGTACAGCATATGAAGTGAGACACATCATCTATATAAACAACAAAAAGTACATCATCATCATCAACATCGTCATATCATAAAATCCAACACCGACAACCAGAAGGCACAAAAAAATACATCAAAGCATCTCTCAACCCCATCCTAACCCAAAACACTCTCGCTAAGATATATCATCCAAAGCGTATATGGAGAGTCCTCGGAACAACGATCACGAGGAGGAGGCTGGATCTGCAGCGTCCGTGGGTCCAGTCGACGGAGTGGACTCAGGATCTGCAGGGAGTAGAGGTGTCTCAACAGATGGAATCGTCGGGGCAGGAGTCGAGATCTCAGGAACAGGCTCTACAGCAGCATGGGTCTCGACAGCAGATGTGTCAGCAGGAATATCAGCAGGCTCAGCAACAGGGTCTACAGCAGGCTCAGAAGACAGAAGTGCTGAAGCAGAAGGCTCTGGAACACCGGAAGTGGTGCCAACTCCAGGAGCAGAAGTGGTAGCACCAGCAACAGCAGCAGCAGTGGCCTCATCGCCACGGGCAAAAGAAGTAGCAAGCTCGTCAAGATCCTCATCGTCCATCTCCTCGGCCTCAGACACCGAAGGAGGAAGCTCAATCCCCATCATACGAGCCATACGGCAGACTACCTCCTCAGTACGAGCCAAACGGGAGTCGTGCTGACGAAGTAGGCGTACGACATCGTCCAAAGTAGCAGGGGAAGACGAGGCTGCAGCAGCTGACGGAGTAGACTGAGAAGCAGATGCGGTAGACCTCTGCACGTGACGAAGAGCCGCTAGAGATTTCTTCACGGCCGTCGCGTTCAGAGGCGTACCCAAAGGACGCTCATCGTCAGGAGGGAGGGGAACTCGAAAATGACGGAATACGAGGGTCAACAAGCAGGGGTATGGAATGTGCGCAGACTTATTGGTCTTGCGTATACACTCGAAAGAATCCATCTTATCGAGTATCACGCGAGCCCAATTTATCTCGCACCCCAAGAAAAGAGCGTATATGAGCTTCAAAAACGGCTGAGAGGGGAGTGAAGAGGATCCATACTTAGGGAGGAGACACGACTTCAAAATCAGGTTAAGAACCCACGCATTCGGCTTAAAAGATTTCGATGGAACACCAATGAATGCGGAGGGGATAACCTGGAAAATATCAGAAAGAATAGACTGATCCAAGGAAGAAATGTCGTCTACGGAAATGTCCGAAGGGAGGAGACCACACGACGCACAACCAAGGATCTCCCCCAAGATTTCTGCCGTGAGAACTATAGGAGTTCCCAAGACAGTCGTCTCAATGGAGTGACTGGCGTCGTACTGGCCTCGAATACGGTTGGCATAGAACAATTTCACGAGGCGAGGGTACGGTTTGGGATTGGCCTTGGGGTCGTATCGGAGATAGTCTAGAAGGCCACTATAAGACAGAAGATCAGCAAGGCCGAGAAAATCAGAGAACTGAACGTAATGCTCCAACAACAGTGGACAGTGTTCTATACGGTTGTACGCGGCGAGACACTGAGGGTCATCGCGGCACAACGATATGTCTACACCGCCAACTGGCATAGGAGACACTGAAGGTTGTGATCCCGGGTTGTAGGATTCACGTTTGCTATTGCATGTATGATTTGATTTTGTGAAGGTTTTTCACAAGATATTCATAGTGGAAATCTTGAGTTAGGGTTTCTAACTCAAGTATCCGGAAGGGATCCGGGTGGTTGGGACGTAGGATCACCGGGAACAAGTCGGGGAGACTTGGGTGGATCCGAACCCATTAACATCGTTTGTTAGCATTGTTAATTTCTTTGTTGTCATTCAATTTAAGCTTCCGCAAATTGATTTGGTAGTTGTGTGCAATTTAATTTGGAATTATACGCCTTATTATTTTAAAGTACTATTCACCCCCCCTCTAGTACTTGTGCAGTAGCTGGTAGGGCATTACATTTGGTATCAGAGCCAGATACTCAGCTAAGTCTGCCAACGACAACAAGACCGTGCCTCCACCTTCCAACTACGACACCTTCAGGAACCGTGAAGGAGCGTCATCGGTGATGGAAGGACATTCCTCTACAAGGCCTCCATTCTTTAACGGTACCAACTACGGGTACTGGAAATGTTGGATGGAAACCTTCCTCCGAAGTGCATCTTTATGGAGGACTACAATGAAGGAGTACATCGAGCCCGAAGAAGAAGATTTTGAGAAATGGACTACCGCGGAGGTCGCCGCGGAGGTAAGCAATGCCAAGGCAATGAACGCCTTGCAATGCGCATTGGAGCCCGAGGACTTCAATAAGATATGCACATGTAAGAGTGCATATCAAATTTGGAACTCTCTCCTCATACTACATGAAGGGACGAGTCGGGTAAGAGACTCTAAACTCGTTGTCGTAACCAAAGATTACGAAATGTTTCATATGCAACAGGGCGAGAAGATGAAAGAATATTACGCTCGCTTCGTTGACATAATAAACGAGTTAGAGGCCCTCGGCAAGATCTACACTCAAAAGGAGAAGTGCTTAAAGCTTATTGAAGGACTTCCCTCTTCTTGGGAAAAACGTACCTTCGCCATCGAGGAAGGTAATGACATGAACAAATATACCGTAGTTCAACTAATGGGTACTTTGATGTCATACGAGGTACGCAAAGATAGCAAGGTGAAGCTACAAGAAAAGATGAAGTCATATTTGAACCTAGATGCGCCTAAGAAAAAGGCGATTGCATTCAAGGCGGCTTCATCCACATCTTCCGATGATGAAGACTCGGAAAACGAGTTGGACTTGGAGTCCATGGCACTCATGGCCAAGAAGTTCAACCGTTTCTTCCGGAAAGGTAACTTCAAGACCAAATGTAAATTTGGTTCTTCTAACGCCTCTTCCTCTCCTTTGTGTTTCAAGTGCAATAAGCCAGGACACATGAAAGCGGAGTGTCCTCTCAACAAACAAAAGGAGAAGTGGAAGGCGCCAAAATTCGATAAGTCCAAGAAATACAAAAAGGGGTACAAGAAAGGACTTGTCGGAGCAACATTCACCGACTCCGAGGATTCCTCAAGCGGAGAGTCGGATGATGAGAAAGTGGAGCAAGCAAATATGTGCTTCATGGCAAGAGAGGAGAACGATCAAGGATCCTCCTCTTCCGATGATAGTAATGACGAAAGCGATGAGGTAACGATGGATGATCTTAGAAATGCTAACTCTCAACTTTGGTCAAAATACACTAAGTTAGTAAATAGATATACTAAGGTAAAAGATGACCTAGCTAGCATTCAAACATCGCCTAAGAATATCATCACCAACAACGACACCGTTGTTGAAGAGTTAAGAAATGAGATTGTGAATCTCAAATCTAAACTTGAACATGTTAGCATTGAGGATGCGGAAGAACATGAGATAGCGGATTTAAATTCTCAAAACTCGACTTTGAGTATTGAGAACGAGAATCTTAAATCTCGTGTTTATGTGCTCACATCGCAAATATCCGCTTTGGATACTTCTTTGCGTTCTCTCAAAGAGAAATATGAGGACACATTGGGCCGAATCAAGAAATTCAACAAGGGTAAGGGCCATTTGGATAATATCCTAAAAGATTTAATTCCGGCCAAACACCACATTGGCTTGGGGTATATGATGGGAAATTCATCCAAGTCGGTCACTACTTTTGTTAGGCCAACTTCCGAAGCCTCAACGAGTGGGAGCAAACACTCTATTGGTAGTTCATCTACCAATGGTGCTTCCACCTCGTCCACACCCTCTTTCGGAAAGAAACCCACTTTGGGTGGACCTCCAAAGAAGGGGCATGCCTACATGTACACTAATAACATGCCACGTAGGAACACACGTCCTACTCCACCGGCTCACACATATGATGATTTTTATGCAACACATTCTCGGGCACGTGCACACCAAGTGAGACACCCTCACGCACGTGTTCCCACACATGCATATGTACACCCACCTCATCATATGAATAATTCTCGTCGTGCACCATTCCATCATGTCCCGTATGCCTATCCACAACATGCATCACGTAGAAATCAACGTAGCATGCATGCACCCAATAGGATGATGGCTCCCAAAATTTTCACTATTTGGAGCCCAAAGGACACAAGCATGGACGAAAAACAAATGTACATGAATGCTTATTTTTCGGATGTTGTGCATAGTAAGAATTATGTGAGGAAGTCTAAGTCCACTTGGACTTGGCTTCCAAAGGTCTAATCCCTTGGACCCAATGACCTTGGGTACCATGATATGAAAGTGTCTATCTTTAGGTACTCAAGGAAAAGAAAAAGAAAAGGAGCATCAAATTTAAATTTAGCTCCAAAGGGAATTGGATACTCGATAGCGGGTGCTCCAAACACATGACGGGTGACGCTTGATTGCTCTCCGGAGTGGTTCCCATTGCGAATGGAAACCGCGTCGTATTTGGAGGCAACGAGAGCGGAACCATCATAGGTGTTGGTAAAGTCGGTAACCCTTCTAAACCATTAATTAGTGATGTTTATCTTGTTAGTGGTTTAAATCATAATCTTATTTCAATAAGTCAACTTTGTGACAAAGATTACAAAGTTAGATTTGCGAAAGGATTGTGTCATATTTTAAGAAAGGATAATGGAAAATTATTATTTTCCGGAACTCGTCGTAAAGACATTTATATTTTGGATCTTCCTAAGTCATATGAACAATGTCTCGTTGCCAACACAAGTGAACAACACTTATGGCATCGATGCTTTGGACATGTGAACTTTGGAACACTATATAAGCTTTCAAAATTGAATTCTATTAAAGGTTTTCCGAAGCTTGTTTTTGAAAAGAAAAGTTTTTGTGATTGTTGTCAACGCGGCAAGCTTCCTAAATCTTCATTTAAACCTAAGAAAAGCATCTCTACTAAACGGCCACTAGAGCTATTACATCTAGATTTATTTGGGCCAACTAGAGTAGCTTCCTTAGGAAATGCAAGGTATGGACTTGTCATCGTAGATGACTATTCAAGATTTACTTGGGTATTTTCATTGTGTAATAAAAATGAAGCTTTTGAAAACTTCACAATTTTTGTTAAGAAAGTACAAAATCTCTTAGGAACCACCATTGTCACTATTCGTAGTGATCATGGAGGTGAATTTGAGAATGAGTCTTTTGAGGCATTTTGTGATGAAGTTGGTATTACTCACACCTTCTCTTTCCCTCGTGCACCTCCTCAAAATGGTGTAGTTGAGAGAAAGAATAGGACGCTAGTGGAGTGTGCTCGCACTATGCTTGATGATAGCCAACTTGGCCATCAATTTTGGGCGGAAGCGGTACACACCGCTTGCTATGTGTTTAATAGAATACTTTTGAGGCCCGGCACTAAACAAACTTGTTATGAATTGTTGTTTGGTAGGTTGCCTCAAGTTAAACATTTTCGTGTTTTTGGTTCGAAATGTTTTATTAAGAACACATATGGTAGTTTGGACAAATTCGATCCGAGATCCGATGAGGGGATTTTTGTTGGATATTCTACGCGTAGCAAAGCCTACCGGATATTCAACAAACGAACCTCAACGATCGAGGAATCGCTTCATGTCTCATTTAATGAAGGATTTGTTCCAACTAGAATTTCAAATGATAATGATTCTATGGATGTTTTATGTGATTCGTTTGATAATTCTAAGTCTAATGATTCTATTGATTCTATTGAGACTAACCCAACTAATGAAGTTGTTGAGAATGTTCCAAGTGATCAAGGTATTCCCAAACGGCTTCATTCGGTTCGTGACCATCCCCATGAGCAAGTCATTGGCAATATCTATGATAGTGTCAAGACGAGATCGCAAGTTCACCACTTCGCAAATTGTGCCTTTGCCTTATCGATAGAGCCAAAGAATATTAATGAAGCATGCGAAGATAGCGCTTGGATCTTAGCCATGGAGGAGGAGCTCATTCAATTCGAGAGGAATGAAGTTTGGGAGCTTGTTCCATTGCCATCGAAGAACCACACCGTCATAGGGACAAAGTGGATCTTCAAGAACAAAACCGACGAAAACCAAGTCGTCGTCCGGAACAAAGCTCGGTTAGTAGCTCAAGGCTATCGTCAAGAGGAAGGTATCGATTTCGAAGAATCTTTCGCTCCGGTAGCTAGATTAGACTCAATTAGATTACTTTTGTCTTTTGCATGCCATAAGAATTTTAAATTATTTCAAATGGATGTTAAAAGTGCATTTTTAAACGGAGATGTCGTTGAGGAAGTTTACGTTTCTCAACCTCCGGGCTTCGTAAATGAAAAATTTCCAAATCACGTTTTTAAACTAAAGAAAGCTCTTTATGGTTTGAGACAAGCTCCTCGAGCTTGGTATGATCGCCTAAAGAATTGTCTTTTGGATTTGAATTTTAAAATGGGCGAAGCCGATTCAACACTTTTTATTAAGCATGCGAATAATGATATTTTATTAGTTCAAATTTATGTTGATGATATCATTTTCGGTGCTACTAACTTCGCTCTTTGCGAAGAGTTTTCTAATGTGATGAAGGAACAATTTGAGATGAGCCACATGGGCGAACTCAAATATTTCTTAGGTATCCAAATTTGCCAAATGAACGATGCAATCTTCATCCACCAAACGAAGTACACGGTGGAGTTGCTAAAGCGATTTGGAATGGAGAATGCCTCCGGGAAAAAGACTCCAATGAGCACGACTACGCATCTTGACAAGGATACGGGCGGTAAGGATGTAGACATTCGTCTATATCGAGGTATGATAGGTAGTTTGCTTTATCTTACCGCAAGTAGGCCCGATATTATGTTTGCCGTATGTATATGTGCTCGTTATCAGTCTCAACCTAAGGAGTCTCACTTAGTAGCGGTAAAGCGTATTTTTCGCTATCTAAGTTACACATTATATTTTGGATTACTTTATCCAAGATCTAGCACATATGAGTTAGTCTCATATAGTGACGCTGATTATGCGGGATGCAAATCCGACAGGAAAAGTACTAGTGGCACTTGCCATTTTCTAGGAAATTCTCTTGTCTCTTGGTTTTCCAAGAAGCAAAATTCGGTATCACTTTCAACCACCGAGGCGGAATATATTGCCGCCGGTGCCGCGTGTGCCCAGGTTCTTTGGATGAGACACACATTGAAGGATTTTGGTATTCATTGTGATACTAGCCCTATCATGGTGGATAACCAAAGTGCTATTTGTCTTTCAAAGAATCCGGTGCACCATTCCCGATCGAAACACATAGATGTCCGACACCATTTCTTAGATGATCATGTTGCTAAAAAGGACATCATTTTAGTGTACGTTGAAACCCAAAAGCAAATCGCCGATATTTTCACGAAACCCCTAAAGGAGGACTCCTTTGTGCGGTTGCGTCGAGAATTGGGGATTATGGGTGAATCCGAGATATAGGATTCATATTTCAATTCAATCATCTTGCATGCTAATATATTTCGCGATATTTCATTCATGCTAGATTAATTGAATTTTTGGGAATTTGATGTGATTTATTCGAATTTATTGCTCGAATTCGTATTTCAATGTCGTATTTAAGATTTCGACGTTTTATGGGGTAATTTAGATGACTAATGAGTGAGTTAGGATGTTTCATCCAAGTGGTTTGTGAAGAGAAATAAAATTTCTATTTTTGGACTCTTCTAGTCGGTTTCAGTTCACTTGTCAACCGACTAGATGCTCATCTAGTCGGTCAGCAAATGAACTCAGACCGACTAGATCAAGCAAATATCCATCTCCTATCTTTTTCTTTCGTTAGTCGGTCATAGTACATTTTCCGACCGACTAGATTGAAAACTAGTCGGTCAGTAAGTATACTGAGACCGACTAAATCCAGCCCTAAAAATCACTCTGAGCTACTGTTTCGGCTTAGTCGGTTCAAGCTCATTGACCGACCGACTAGATCGTAATCTAGTCGGTCAGTACTTGAACTGTGACCGACTAAGTGGGTTAGGGCAGTTGAGTCTTTTCGTCTTCCAACCGACTTATACTCATTTATCCGACTAATTTCATTTTTAGTCGGTTTCCTCTCAGCTCTAACTCGAAAACCCCAAACCCCCTCTCGAAACCCTTCGTCTTCCGGCCGTTTCTCCGTCGATCGCCGCCGTCCGCCACCGTCGACTCCACCCCCTAGGTATCTCCCTCCCTCTCCTAGGTCGATTTCCTATTCTAGGGTTGTCTCTCCTTGTTTTCAAGCTCTAGATCCTAGGGTTTCAATTTCTAACCTAGGGTTTGTGATTTTCGAATTTTCTTGATCTCTAGGGTTGTTAGCTTGTGATCTCTAGGTTGTTAGTGACCTAGTCTTCGATTGCTTGTGCTCGTAGTGCTATGGCTAAGACTCGTATTCCGATCGCCTCTTCCGGGGCTTCTCCTATGACCGTAGGGCCTTCCGACCCTAGGAATCCCCCGAAGCCTAAGCGTCGTGCCAAGTCTACCCAAGGCTCTCCATCTTCCCTCCTCCTAAGAAGCCTAGGACTGCCATAGTTAAACCCCGGAAATCCAAGACCAAAAAGCCTATTCTTCACACTCCGGCAACTCCTCCCGATTCCGATACTGATTTTATTCCAGAGGATGAGCCTGCTAGGGAACCTACCCCACCTCCGAAGACCCGTAAGGCCAAGGGTAAAGCTCCTATGCCAGTTGGCGGTGTAGACATATCGTTGTGCCGCGATGACCCTCAGTGTCTCGCCGCGTACAACCGTATAGAACACTGTCCACTGTTGTTGGAGCATTACGTTCAGTTCTCTGATTTTCTCGGCCTTGCTGATCTTCTGTCTTATAGTGGCCTTCTAGACTATCTCCGATACGACCCCAAGGCCAATCCCAAACCGTACCCTCGCCTCGTGAAATTGTTCTATGCCAACCGTATTCGAGGCCAGTACGACGCCAGTCACTCCATTGAGACGACTGTCTTGGGAACTCCTATAGTTCTCACGGCAGAAATCTTGGGGGAGATCCTTGGTTGTGCGTCGTGTGGTCTCCTCCCTTCGGACATTTCCGTAGACGACATTTCTTCCTTGGATCAGTCTATTCTTTCTGATATTTTCCAGGTTATCCCCTCCGCATTCATTGGTGTTCCATCGAAATCTTTTAAGCCGAATGCGTGGGTTCTTAACCTGATTTTGAAGTCGTGTCTCTTCCCTAAGTATGGATCCTCTTCACTCCCCTCTCAGCCGTTTTTGAAGCTCATATACGCTCTTTTCTTGGGGTGCGAGATAAATTGGGCTCGCGTGATACTCGATAAGATGGATTCTTTCGAGTGTATACGCAAGACCAATAAATCTGCGCACATTCCATACCCCTGCTTGTTGACCCTCGTATTCCGTCATTTTCGAGTTCCCCTCCCTCCTGACGATGAGCGTCCTTTGGGTACGCCTCTGAACGCGACGGCCGTGAAGAAATCTCTAGCGGCTCTTCGTCACGTGCAGAGGTCTACCGCATCTGCTTCTCAGTCTACTCCGTCAGCTACTGCAGCCTCGTCTTCCCCTGCTACTTTGGACGATGTCGTACGCCTACTTTGTCAGCACGACTCCCGTTTGGCTCGTACTGAGGAGGTAGTCTGCCGTATGGCTCGTATGATGGGGATTGAGCTTCCTCCTTCGGTGTCTGAGGCCGAGGAGATGGACGATGAGGAGCTTGACGAGCTTGCTACTTCTTTTGCCCGTGGCGATGAGGCCACTGCTGCTGCTGTTGCTGGTGCTACCACTTCTGCTCCTGGAGTTGGCACCACTTCCGGTGTTCCAGAGCCTTCTGCTTCAGCACTTCTGTCTTCTGAGCCTGCTGTAGACCCTGTTGCTGAGCCTGCTGATATTCCTGCTGACACATCTGCTGTCGAGACCCATGCTGCTGTAGAGCCTGTTCCTGAGATCTCGACTCCTGCCCCGACGATTCCATCTGTTGAGACACCTCTACTCCCTGCAGATCCTGAGTCCACTCCGTCGACTGGACCCACGGACGCTGCAGATCCAGCCTCCTCCTCGTGATCGTTGTTCCGAGGACTCTCCATATACGCTTTGGATGATATATCTTAGCGAGAGTGTTTTGGGTTAGGATGGGGTTGAGAGATGCTTTGATGTATTTTTTTGTGCCTTCTGGTTGTCGGTGTTGGATTTTATGATATGACGATGTTGATGATGATGATGTACTTTTTGTTGTTTATATAGATGATGTGTCTCACTTCATATGCTGTACCTCATATATTCGATGCGATATCTTTTTGGTTGCACTCATGTTGTCTATATATATATATATATGTTCATCAACGTTCACTTTGTCTTTTATTCGTCGTGCAAATTTTAATATTCGTTGAATATATTTGAAATGTGATTTCGTCGCTCGACGCATAAAAACTTGGTTAAATGGATTTAAATTCTGTAATTTTATAGAATTGTTTTCCATGCACAAAATTAACCAAGAATATTGAATATTGAAGAGTATGTTTCTTTATTCAAGAAATGAATAATGATTTGGTGTTTTTGATGATTTTGATTTTTTTTGATAATGGAAAATTTGGCACACCTTGTTTTGATTTCCACAATTTTTCCCTTGGTGTCAAGTTGGTCCATTGCCTTTGTCTACGACTCCCGATGTTGGATTTTACATTTCCTAATTGTTGTCGTTGTATGCCCCCCATTTTTGGGATAATGCCAAAGGGGGAGAGATAATGATAATAAAATAGCGCAAATGAAAATTTAACTCAATTTCCAAGAATCTAGTTTGATATGTTAGATTCAGGGGGAGTTAAGATACATATAAGGATTTTCAAAATCAGATATTTCAAAAATCAATTCATTTTATTTATCTTACTCGTCTGCTTGATGCAATTCATTTATATTCATTTTGGAATTAACGTGTCATCAATGCAGGGGGAGTAAGTATTTTACATTTGAATTATTATCTTTGATTATTATTTATGTTGGTTTGTCATCACCAAAAAGGGGGAGAATGTTGAATATTGGACTCCCCGGATTTGGTTTTGGATGATGAGCAAACATAAATAATTCATGAACTAACAATTTGTGAGCGCAGTATTGGAGATCGTCGCCAATTTCACGTGAACATTCAAAGCGACATCTCAACACTTTCCAAAGCTCATTTTCATGCCTAAAGCTTCGTTGAAGCTCTTGCGACGCTTTGGAAAATATGAAGATTCAATCGAAGCTATCAAAGACCGCTTATTAAGGTTTTATTTATAGTCTTTTAGCTTCGATATATAGAATGTTAAGCCTTGAGTATATCTTACGTCTATATCTTCATTACGCTCATTTCGTAGCTCTAGGATCCTTGCACAAGTTCATTCTAACTTCCTCGAAGCGTCGCGCTTCGATTCGGACTTTGTTGTGCATGTTAGTTGGTACAAGAACAAGTACTGACCGACTAGATGGTGATCTAGTCGGTCGGCAACTGTTCTTGGACCGACTAGTTTGATTCCTTAAATTCTTGGACTTTACTGTTTACAGTTAGTCGGTCTACGTTGACTCACCGACCGACTAGTTTGTGAACTAGTCGGTCAGTGATGCTTCTTTGACCGACTAGTTGAGACTTACTGTTCACTCTAAAATTCTCCTAAGCTACTGTTTACCGTTAGTCGGTCTAAGAACGTTTGATGACCGACTAGTTGACAATCTAGTCGGTCAACTTTTGTTCTTGGACCGACTAAGTCAACTTGCCTTCAGACTATGTTGTTTTGCCTCTTAGTCGGTCTACGTTCATTGGATGACCGACTAGTTGTGAAACTAGTCGGTCAGACAGTGTTCTTGGACCGACTAGTTTTCTAGGTCTGAAATTCTATCTCTTCTCAGATCTGCTCTTAGTCGGTCCATGCTTTGTGTCTGACCGACTAGTTGATGAACTAGTCGGTCAGTGAGTGTTCTTTGACCGACTAATTCTCACAGATTTCTTTCCGTTGGAGATTGACCTAACTTGTTTTTATGGGACCCTATAAATACGAACCTAGGTCATTTCTATCTTCAATAGAGCCGCCATTAAGAGATTCATAGAGTTCTAAAGAGATAACTATTCTCCCTCAAATCAAAAGCTCTCTTCCTCACAAGAAACCCATTCTCTCTCATTTCTAGATCTAGAGAGAAGCTTGTTCTTGGTGAGCTCTTCAAGCTATTGCTTGATTCAAGTTTCTAAATCTTCCCTAGGCACCCATTGCTGCTCATTTCCTTGGTGCTAGGGTTTGGTAACTTCATCTTCCTCAAATCCTTCATTCCACCTATTGGGTAAGAAAAACTCAAGGTATAGGATTTTGTGGTAAGAGTATTTATTTCATCTAAACTCTTTAATATTGCTTTGTGATTCTCTCGGTTGTGAGAGAAGGTTGTGATCCCGGGTTGTGGGATTCACGTTTGCTATTGCATGTATGATTTGATCTTGTGAAGGTTTTTCACAAGATATTCATAGTGGAAATCTTGAGTTAGGGTTTCTAACTCAAGTATCCGGAAGGGATCCGGGTGGTTGGGACGTAGGATCACTGGGAACAAGTCGGGGAGACTTGGGTGGATCCGAACCCATTAACATCGTTTGTTAGCATTGTTAATTTCTTTGTTGTCATTCAATTTAAGCTTCCGCAAATTGATTTGGTAGTTGTGTGCAATTTAATTTGGAATTATACGCCTTATTATTTTAAAGTACTATTCACCCCCCCTCTAGTACTTGTGCAGTAGCTGGTAGGGCATTACCTTACGGGTCTTCGGAGGTGGGGTAGGTTCCCTAGCAGGCTCATCCTCTAGAATAAAATCAGTATCGGAATCGGGAGGAGTTGCCGGAGTGTGAAGAATAGGCTTTTTGGTCTTGGATTTACGGGGTTTAACTATGGCAGTCCTAGGCTTCTTAGGAGGAGGCGAAGATGGAGAGCCTTGGGTAGACTTGGCACGACGCTTAGGCTTCGGGGGATTCCTAGGGTCGGAAGGCCCTACGGTCATAGGAGAAGCCCCGGAAGAGGCGATCGGAATACGAGTCTTAGCCATAGCACTACGAGCACAAGCAATCGAAGACTAGGTCACTAACAACCTAGAGATCACAAGCTAACAACCCTAGAGATCAAGAAAATTCGAAAATCACAAACCCTAGGTTAGAAATTGAAACCCTAGGATCTAGAGCTTGAAAACAAGGAGAGACAACCCTAGAATAGGAAATCGACCTAGGAGAGGGAGGGAGATACCTAGGGGGTGGAGTCGACGGCGGCGGACGGCGGCGATCGACGGAGAAACGGCCGGAAGACGAAGGGTTTCGAGAGGGGGTTTGGGGTTTTCGAGTTAGAGCTGAGAGGAAACCGACTAAAAATGAAATTAGTCGGATAAAAATGAGTATAAGTCGGTTGGAAGACGAAAAGACTCAACTGCCCTAACCCACTTAGTCGGTCACAGTTCAAGTACTGACCGACTAGATTACGATCTAGTCGGTCGGTCAATGAGCTTGAACCGACTAAGTCGAAACAGTAGCTCAGAGTGATTTTTAGGGCTGGATTTAGTCGGTCTCAGTATACTTACTGACCGACTAGTTTTCAATCTAGTCGGTCGGAAAATGTACTATGACCGACTAACGAAAGAAAAAGATAGGAGATGGATATTTGCTTGATCTAGTCGGTCTGAGTTCATTTGCTGACCGACTAGATGAGCATCTAGTCGGTTGACAAGTGAACTGAAACCGACTAGAAGAGTCCAAAAATAGAAATTTGATTTCTCTTCACAAACCACTTGGATGAAACATCCTAACTCACTCATTAGTCATCTAAATTACCCCATAAAACGTCGAAATCTTAAATACGACATTGAAATACGAATTCGAGCAATAAATTCGAGTAAATCACATCAAATTCCCAAAAATTCAATTAATCTAGCATGAATGAAATATCGCGAAATATATTAGCATGCAAGATGATTGAATTGAAATATGAATCCTATATCTCGGATTCACCCATAATCCCCAATTCTCGACGCAACCGCACAAAGGAGTCCTCCTTTAGGGGTTTCGTGAAAATATCGGTGATTTGCTTTTGGGTTTCAACGTACACTAAAATGATGTCCTTTTTAGCAACATGATCATCTAAGAAATGGTGTCGGACATCTATGTGTTTCGATCGGGAATGGTGCACCGGATTCTTTGAAAGACAAATAGCACTTTGGTTATCCACCATGATAGGGCTAGTATCACAATGAATACCAAAATCCTTCAATGTGTGTCTCATCCAAAGAACCTGGGCACACGCGGCACCGGCGGCAATATATTCCGCCTCGGTGGTTGAAAGTGATACCGAATTTTGCTTCTTGGAAAACCAAGAGACAAGAGAATTTCCTAGAAAATGGCAAGTGCCACTAGTACTTTTCCTGTCGGATTTGCATCCCGCATAATCAGCGTCACTATATGAGACTAACTCATATGTGCTAGATCTTGGATAAAGTAATCCAAAATATAATGTGTAACTTAGATAGCGAAAAATACGCTTTACCGCTACTAAGTGAGACTCCTTAGGTTGAGACTGATAACGAGCACATATACATACGGCAAACATAATATCGGGCCTACTTGCGGTAAGATAAAGCAAACTACCTATCATACCTCGATATAGACGAATGTCTACATCCTTACCGCCCGTATCCTTGTCAAGATGCGTAGTCGTGCTCATTGGAGTCTTTTTCCCGGAGGCATTCTCCATTCCAAATCGCTTTAGCAACTCCACCGTGTACTTCGTTTGGTGGATGAAGATTGCATCGTTCATTTGGCGAATTTGGAGACCTAAGAAATATTTGAGTTCGCCCATGTGGCTCATCTCAAATTGTTCCTTCATCATATTAGAAAACTCTTCGCAAAGAGCGAAGTTAGTAGCACCGAAAATGATATCATCAACATAAATTTGAACTAATAAAATATCATTATTCGCATGCTTAATAAAAAGTGTTGAATCGGCTTCGCCCATTTTAAAATTCAAATCCAAAAGAAAATTCTTTAGGCGATCATACCAAGCTCGAGGAGCTTGTCTCAAACCATAAAGAGCTTTCTTTAGTTTAAAAACGTGATTTGGAAATTTTTCATTTACGAAGCCCGGAGGTTGAGAAACGTAAACTTCCTCAACGACATCTCCGTTTAAAAATGCACTTTTAACATCCATTTGAAATAATTTAAAATTCTTATGGCATGCAAAAGACAAAAGTAATCTAATTGATTCTAATCTAGCTACCGGAGCGAAAGATTCTTCGAAATCGATACCTTCCTCTTGACGATAGCCTTGAGCTACTAACCGAGCTTTGTTCCGGACGACGACTTGGTTTTCGTCGGTTTTGTTCTTGAAGATCCACTTTGTCCCTATGACGGTGTGGTTCTTCGATGGCAATGGAACAAGCTCCCAAACTTCATTCCTCTCGAATTGAATGAGCTCCTCCTCCATGGCTAAGATCCAAGCGCTATCTTCGCATGCTTCATTAATATTCTTTGGCTCTATCGATGAGGCAAAGGCACAATTTGCGAAGTGGTGAACTTGCGATCTCGTCTTGACACTATCATAGATATTGCCAATGACTTGCTCATGGGGATGGTCACGAACCGAATGAAGCCGTTTGGGAATACCTTGATCACTTGAAACATTCTCAACAACTTCATTAGTTGGGTTAGTCTCAATAGAATCAATAGAATCATTAGACTTAGAATTATCAAACGAATCACATAAAACATCCATAGAATCATTATCATTTGAAATTCTAGTTGGAACAAATCCTTCATTAAATGAGACATGAAGCGATTCCTCGATCGTTGAGGTTCGTTTGTTGAATATCCGGTAGGCTTTTCTACGCGTAGAATATCCAACAAAAATCCCCTCATCGGATCTCGGATCGAATTTGTCCAAACTACCATATGTGTTCTTAATAAAACATTTCGAACCAAAAACACGAAAATGTTTAACTTGAGGCAACCTACCAAACAACAATTCATAACAAGTTTGTTTAGTGCCGGGCCTCAAAAGTATTCTATTAAACACATAGCAAGCGGTGTGTACCGCTTCCGCCCAAAATTGATGGCCAAGTTGGCTATCATCAAGCATAGTGCGAGCACACTCCACTAGCGTCCTATTCTTTCTCTCAACTACACCATTTTGAGGAGGTGCACGAGGGAAAGAGAAGGTGTGAGTAATACCAACTTCATCACAAAATGTCTCAAAAGACTCATTCTCAAATTCACCTCCATGATCACTACGAATAGTGACAATGGTGGTTCCTAAGAGATTTTGTACTTTCTTAACAAAAATTGTGAAGTTTTCAAAAGCTTCATTTTTATTACACAATGAAAATACCCAAGTAAATCTTGAATAGTCATCTACGATGACAAGTCCATACCTTGCATTTCCTAAGGAAGCTACTCTAGTTGGCCCAAATAAATCTAGATGTAATAGCTCTAGTGGCCGTTTAGTAGAGATGCTTTTCTTAGGTTTAAATGAAGATTTAGGAAGCTTGCCGCGTTGACAACAATCACAAAAACTTTTCTTTTCAAAAACAAGCTTCGGAAAACCTTTAATAGAATTCAATTTTGAAAGCTTATATAGTGTTCCAAAGTTCACATGTCCAAAGCGTCGATGCCATAAGTGTTGTTCACTTGTGTTGGCAACGAGACATTGTTCATATGACTTAGGAAGATCCAAAATATAAATGTCTTTACGACGAGTTCCGGAAAATAATAATTTTTCATTATCCTTTCTTAAAATATGACACAATCCTTTCGCAAAGCTAACTTTGTAACCTTTGTCACAAAGTTGACTTATTGAAATAAGATTATGATTTAAACCACTAACAAGATAAACATCACTAATTAATGGTTTAGAAGGGTTACCGACTTTACCAACACCTATGATGGTTCCGCTCTCGTTGCCTCCAAATACGACGCGGTTTCCATTCGCAATGGGAACCACTCCGGAGAGCAAACGAGCGTCACCCGTCATGTGTTTGGAGCACCCGCTATCGAGTATCCAATTCCCTTTGGAGCTAAATTTAAATTTGATGCTCCTTTTCTTTTTCTTTTCCTTGAGTACCTAAAGATAGACACTTACATATCATGGTACCCAAGGTCATTGGGTCCAAGGAATTAGACCTTTGGAAGCCAAGTCCAAGTGGACTTAGACTTCCTCACATAATTCTTACTATGCACAACATCCGAAAAATAAGCATTCATGTACATTTGTTTTTCGTCCATGCTTGTGTCCTTTGGGCTCCAAATAGTGAAAATTTTGGGAGCCATCATCCTATTGGGTGCATGCATGCTACGTTGATTTCTACGTGATGCATGTTGTGGATAGGCATACGGGACATGATGGAATGGTGCACGACGAGAATTATTCATATGATGAGGTGGGTGTACATATGCATGTGTGGGAACACGTGCGTGAGGGTGTCTCACTTGGTGTGCACGTGCCCGAGAATGTGTTGCATAAAAATCATCATATGTGTGAGCCGGTGGAGTAGGACGTGTGTTCCTACGTGGCATGTTATTAGTGTACATGTAGGCATGCCCCTTCTTTGGAGGTCCACCCAAAGTGGGTTTCTTTCCGAAAGAGGGTGTGGACGAGGTGGAAGCACCATTGGTAGATGAACTACCAATAGAGTGTTTGCTCCCACTCGTTGAGGCTTCGGAAGTTGGCCTAACAAAAGTAGTGACCGACTTGGATGAATTTCCCATCATATACCCCAAGCCAATGTGGTGTTTGGCCGGAAGTAAATGTTTTAGGATATTATCCAAATGGCCCTTACCCTTGTTGAATTTCTTGATTCGGCCCAATGTGTCCTCATATTTCTCTTTGAGAGAACGCAAAGAAGTATCCAAAGCGGATATTTGCGATGTGAGCACATAAACACGAGATTTAAGATTCTCGTTCTCAATACTCAAAGTCGAGTTTTGAGAAGTTAAATCCGCTATCTCATGTTCTTCCGCATCCTCAATGCTAACATGTTCAAGTTTAGATTTGAGATTCACAATCTCATTTCTTAACTCTTCAACAACGGTGTCGTTGTTGGTGATGATATTCTTAGGCGATGTTTGAATGCTAGCTAGGTCATCTTTTACCTTAGTATATCTATTTACTAACTTAGTGTATTTTGACCAAAGTTGAGAGTTAGAATTTCTAAGATCATCCATCGTTACCTCATCGCTTTCGTCATTACTATCATCGGAAGAGGAGGATCCTTGATCGTTCTCCTCTCTTGCCATGAAGCACATATTTGCTTGCTCCACTTTCTCATCATCCGACTCTCCGCTTGAGGAATCCTCGGAGTCGGTGAATGTTGCTCCGACAAGTCCTTTCTTGTACCCCTTTTTGTATTTCTTGGACTTATCGAATTTTGGCGCCTTCCACTTCTCCTTTTGTTTGTTGAGAGGACACTCCGCTTTCATATGTCCTGGCTTATTGCACTTGAAACACAAAGGAGAGGAAGAGGCGTTAGAAGAACCAAATTTACATTTGGTCTTGAAGTTACCTTTCCGGAAGAAACAGTTGAACTTCTTGGCCATGAGTGCCATGGACTCCAAGTCCAACTCGTTTTCCGAGTCTTCATCATCGGAAGATGTGGATGAAGCCGCCTTGAATGCAATCGCCTTTTTCTTAGGCGCATCTAGGTTCAAATATGACTTCATCTTTTCTTGTAGCTTTACCTTGCTATCTTTGCGTACCTCGTATGACATCAAAGTACCCATTAGTTGAACTACGGTATATTTGTTCATGTCATTACCGTCCTCGATGGCGAAGGTACGTTTTTCCCAAGAAGAGGGAAGTCCTTCAATAAGCTTTAAGCACTTCTCCTTTTGAGTGTAGATCTTGCCGAGGGCCTCTAACTCGTTTATTATGTCAACGAAGCGAGCGTAATATTCTTTCATCTTCTCGCCCTGTTGCATATGAAACATTTCGTAATCTTTGGTTACGACAACGAGTTTAGAGTCTCTTACCCGACTCGTCCCTTCATGTAGTATGAGGAGAGAGTTCCAAATTTGATATGCACTCTTACATGTGCATATCTTATTGAAGTCCTCGGGCTCCAATGCGCATTGCAAGGCGTTCATTGCCTTGGCATTGCTTACCTCCGCGGCGACCTCCGCGGTAGTCCATTTCTCAAAATCTTCTTCTTCGGGCTCGATGTACTCCTTCATTGTAGTCCTCCATAAAGATGCACTTCGGAGGAAGGTTTCCATCCGACATTTCCAGTACCCGTAGTTGGTACCGTTGAAGAATGGAGGCCTTGTAGAGGAATGTCCTTCCATCACCGATGACGCTCCTTCACGGTTCCTGAAGGTGTCGTAGTTGGAAGGTGGAGGCACGGTCTTGTTGTCGTTGGCAGACATAGCTGAGTATCTGGCTCTGATACCAAATGTAATGCCCTACCAGCTACTGCACAAGTACTAGAGGGGGGGTGAATAGTACTTTAAAATAATAAGGCGTATAATTCCAAATTAAATTGCACACAACTACCAAATCAATTTGCGGAAGCTTAAATTGAATGACAACAAAGAAATTAACAATGCTAACAAACGATGTTAATGGGTTCGGATCCACCCAAGTCTCCCCGACTTGTTCCCGGTGATCCTACGTCCCAACCACCCGGATCCCTTCCGGATACTTGAGTTAGAAACCCTAACTCAAGATTTCCACTATGAATATCTTGTGAAAAACCTTCACAAGATCAAATCATACATGCAATAGCAAACGTGAATCCCACAACCCGGGATCACAACCTTCTCTCACAACCGAGAGAATCACAAAGCAATATTAAAGAGTTTAGATGAAATAAATACTCTTACCACAAAATCCTATACCTTGAGTTTTTCTTACCCAATAGGTGGAATGAAGGATTTGAGGAAGATGAAGTTACCAAACCCTAGCACCAAGGAAATGAGCAGCAATGGGTGCCTAGGGAAGATTTGGAAACTTGAATCAAGCAATATCTTGAAGAGCTCACCAAGAACAAGCTTCTCTCTAGATCTAGAAATGAGAGAGAATGGGTTTCTTGTGAGGAAGAGAGCTTTTGATTTGAGGGAGAATAGATATCTCTTTAGAACTCTATGAATCTCTTAATGGCAGCTCTATTGAAGATAGAAATGACCTAGGTTCGTATTTATAGGGTCCCATAAAAACAAGTTAGGTCAATCTCCAACGGAAAGAAATCTGTGAGAATTAGTCGGTCAAAGAACACTCACTGACCGACTAGTTCATCAACTAGTCGGTCAGCCACAAAGCATGGACCGACTAAGAGCAGATCTGAGAAGAGATAGAATTTCAGACCTAGAAAACTAGTCGGTCCAAGAACACTGTCTGACCGACTAGTTTCACAACTAGTCGGTCATCCAATGAATGTAGACCGACTAAGAGGCAAAACAACATAGTCTGAAGGCAAGTTGACTTAGTCGGTCCAAGAACAAAAGTTGACCGACTAGATTGTCAACTAGTCGGTCATCAAACGTTCTTAGACCGACTAACGGTAAACAGTAGCTTAGGAGAATTTTAGAGTGAACAGTAAGTCTCAACTAGTCGGTCAAAGAAGCATCACTGACCGACTAGTTCACAAACTAGTCGGTCGGTGAGTCAACGTAGACCGACTAACTGTAAACAGTAAAGTCCAAGAATTTAAGGAATCAAACTAGTCGGTCCAAGAACAGTTGCCGACCGACTAGATCACCATCTAGTCGGTCAGTACTTGTTCTTGTACCAACTAACATGCATAACAAAGTCCGAATCGAAGCGTGACGCTTCGAGGAAGTTAGAATGAACTTGTGCAAGGATCCTAGAGCTACGAAATGAGCGTAATGAAGATATAGACGTAAGATATACTCAAGGCTTAACATTCTATATATCGAAGCTAAAAGACTATAAATAAAACCTTAATAAACGGTCTTCGATAGCTTCGATTGAATCTTCATATTTTCCAAAGCATCGCAAGAGCTTCAACGAAGCTTTAGGCATGAAAATGAGCTTTGGAAAGTGTTGAGATGTCGCTTTGAATGTTCACGTGAAATTGGCGACGATCTCCAATACTGCGCTCACAAATTGTTAGTTCATGAATTATTTATGTTTGCTCATCATCCAAAACCAAATCCGGGGAGTCCAATATTCAACATTCATACGCCTAGCAGCCGCTCAACCCTTACCCCACCCAAGATTTGTGCCGGAACACGAGCCAGCCTAATTCACGATTTACAAGCACGAATTTGTCAACTCACATGACATCACGAAGATCACGATTTCGCCTTCGAGGCGCACGATTTCACGATGTCTCACGTTAGTTAATTATTTCAAGGCATGCCGCAATTAAATAACAAGACCAGTCATCATTATACAACAATTTCCATGGTTACGAGAGTAACGAGCAAAATTTACATACAAGAGACTAATTTAACATCCAATTCGTAAATTCAATATAAATTGCACACTTGCCTGATTTCGGTGATTTTGGTGCCGTTGGGTTCGTCTTGACTGGTAATTCGTTACAGCGATAGTGGTTCTCTGTTTTAGATAAACACATCACCGAATTAGATATTTTGTGAAGTATGTGCAATATCAAACTAACCCCTAAATTAAGTTCATCTAATTTAATCGGGTTCTCCGGTTAGTGTAACGTTTATATAGGGTTATACTAACATGGTACGCCTTATTACATGCTGGTATTATCGCCCTAACATTATTTAATAGGTATCTGTCAAGCTGAAATTGAATGATACTAACAATTTAACATTTGGATTTTAAACCGACAATTAGCCCATCAATTAACTCCGGTTAACATTATTAAACTAATAACAATGGCATCATAGGGGTACGGTTACATAGAAACTTCACCTGCTGAAACCTATCTAATATTTATCTTACGAATACTTCCCATTATTTATTACTCAAACAAGGCTGTTCATGAACATTCGATTCATTCAACCGTCCCAACACTCACTGCCTGTATTTATTAAAACATCTCCTTTATTACTAACAGGCTGTCACTTGCCTATAACTTATTTTATTCATTCACTTATTTAATCCTACTGTCTATTCATCTAAGGATAAAGCTGACACAAGCCTTTACTCAAACATTTGTTTATTCATTTAAAAGGCCATGCTGTCTACTTATTTTTTTAACATATCACTATTATTAAGGCTATCTCTCTATTTTAATTCATACTCCCCTTTCTCAGGCTGCTGTCCTTAGATGAAGGCTATCTCTCTATTAAGGCTATCTCTCTATTTTTAACATATCACAAGCCTTTACTCAAACAGCATCTTGCCTTCTTCATTATTTCGTTTGCTTTCTTTTTTTTTTGTTTACCCAGCAGGCATCCAAGGGAGCATCACACGGAAGAGAGAGGGAAGGGGTTTCTCACCTACGCGCGTCGGAAAGGAAGGAGGCGCCGGCGATTCTGGGCGGTTTCCGGCCGTCTCCGGCGGTCGTGGGGCTAGGGCGTGAGCTCCCGGGCGGCGATGACGGCTTCAGGCGGCTGTACAGGCTTCCGGGCAGCGATGGCGGCCGGCTTGGGTCAGTGGGGCTGGTGGCCGGCGGCGGCGCGCTCTCTCCGGTGAACGGCAGCACGCGCGTGCGGGCGGGGACGGCCGACGGCTGCTCCTGGAGGTTGGTGGCGCGCGCGGCAGTGCCTAGGCGACTGAGTTGGGGAAAGTGGAGGAAGGAGGGTTTTGGGTTGAAGCTGAAATGGTTTCAGATCTGTGTTTCTTTTTGTTGTTGGGTCTAATCTGAAATTGGGTTCATATTTGGGGGTTTTCTGATTTCAATCTCAGTTTGGGGATTGATTTGGTTTTCGATTTGTTTGCTGACATTTGTGGGTTGATGGGTTGATGAAGTTTGATGGAGGATTTGGGCTGTATTGTTTGAGGGGAGTCGGGAGATGGCGGGAGAGTGTTGTGGGGTCGTGCGCGGGTGGACGAAGGGGAGGAAGATGGCCAGAGTCGAGGGTCTGAGAGGGCGCAAGAATGAACTGGGGTTTGTGCTTGAGGAAGTAGGGCTCTATTCCTTGTGTAGGCTAAGTTTGAGATGGGTAATATTGGAGTAGGCTGCTACTGCTAGTACGAATGAAAGGCCTTGGTTCTAATTGATTTCGAGATGAAGAGGTTAGCCTGGGCATTTGTAGAGAAGAGATGACAGAGGGGGACATGTGCCATGCTGACAATAATTGAGTTGTTGGATCGGTTTTTGACTAAACAATTGGATTGATGGCTGCCGACGGATGAGAGGTGGTTGCCGACACCAGGGGAAAATTCGGGCAGGTTCAATTACATCTGCTAATTAGTAATTTAGTAAATGGTCATTAGTAAAAGTAATTATTAAAGGTAATTAGTGAGTATTAACTGAAATTCTATAATTGTCACAGTAAATGGCAAATGTGATTACTAAAGTTAATTAGTAAATAATAAAGTAATTAATAAACTGATTAGTAAAAGTAATTTGTAAAAATATTGAGTGGATGGTAGAATGGTAAACGTGATCGGTGAAGAGTAATTATAACATTAAAATACCGATTTCACAACCTACTTTGAAAATTACGAAAATGCTACGGGTTCGTATCCCCGCGAGAGGTACGAACACGAAGTCCATTTTAAGATTGAACGACGAAAAATAGCAGGAAAATCATTTAGTCATTATTGGAACCGTTTGAATCAATCTTCATTACGAAAAAAACGTGCACTAAGAAAACTGGTCGTTACAGGTTGTGGCTCGACGACTGGGTCGGCCTGTGGGTAAGAAGTAGTGGCAGCTGGCTCAGCTAAAAATATGACAATAGCAGTCTCTACTAGTGTAGAAGTGTGTGCCTCGACGACTGAGGTGGGTATGACCGTGGCTACCAACTCGGGAGCAGAAATGGTAGGCCCTGCAGAAGCCTGAGAGTGTAGGGCACTGAGTGATGCGTCGGTCGAGATAAGGGCTAGCCTGGGTGGGGGTGCGTGAGCAAGGATCACGTGAGGTGGGCCCCGTGTCTGCAGCAAGTCTATAATCGAAGCGAGGTCAGCCTTGACTCGTTGCTGATGGGTGGCTGTCGAGCAGGTGAAGACATCGAAATCAAGCCTACGGAAAGAAGTCAAGTCCTCCATCGCTGTCAGACGAGCGTCAGTGGTACAAGAGTCAAGGGGAGGACGAGAACTATGAGACACGGCTCTTGTAAAACGGCTCCGTGGAGCGGGTCCACGGTGCCTAGGCTGAAAGGTAGGAGAGTGTGTCGAAGGGATCTCGGTGGCGGCAGTGTGAAGTGTAGTGGGGATAAGATCTAGAGAATCAGTGGCAGCGACAGGATCATCTGCAGTGGAAGATGGAGCTGTTTTCGATATAGATGTGAGGACAGAAGTCGAGACGCTCTCAGTGAGGATGGCTGCTGCCGGTGAGGAAGTGGAGCTAGTGAGAGGTAAATGGGACCCTAAGGAGATAGGCATGGATGCTAAAAGGTCCTTAAGCGGTGGAAGGGTGCTGGCTGTCTCCTGCTCCAGAAAGTGTAGAGCAGTCGGCTCGGGAGCAGGCATGATGTCAGTGCCATCAGGTATGGGTACAAAAGAGACAGCGGTAGGGGCCTCGGGGCAGAAGGTGGTGACAGCCCCCGAGGTCCCGACGGTGGTGGTGGTGGTGGAGACAGTGATGGAGGAGGTAGTGCCTCCTGGTGGCGGAGGGTGAGCAGGATGTGCTGGCAGGGCAGCCACAATGGCGGCCAGGTCGGGCTCCTCGTCCTCAGAAGAGCTGAGCACCCAATCATCGGCGTCAGCCTCGACGGGGGCTCCGGGTGTCCTGAGGATGTGGAGGGCAGGAAGTGGGTAGACCCTATCTATCATCCAGCTCTGCTGGACAGGCACTATGGTGGTGAGATGAGGGGCGGGAACGACAAAGTGGGGTGTGTGATGGGTACCTAAAAGATAGGTCCAGTGACGTTCCCCATATGGCCAAATGATGTGCATGTGCTCAAGCACACCTAAAGTCAAGCGTGTGGGGCCATGGGGGATCACTAGGCTGTCAGAAAGATTTATGCCCAGTATCCGTGCGAAGATGGTGAAGAATCCGTCGTAGCAAATATCAGTGGCGTAGTGGGTGTGGGCGGTCTGTAGGAGGCGGTAACATAGCCAATGGGCTGTGTCAGAAAGGACAAATGGGTGGAGGAAGCCGTCAGGGTGGAAGCACAGTGGTCGGGTCATTCCCATGAGATGGAAAAGCTCGGGTATGGACATGGTCCCGACCTCTGGCCTGCAGAAAATGGTGGTGGCGAGTGTCGCTGCCCGTAGCAAAGACAAGGATACACAATGTTGACGTGCGTTTATATTTCATATATTTACGCACGTTTTCTTCCGTGTTTTTCCGTATTTTACCGCCGTCTTGTATTCGTTTTCTCGTGTTTTCTTGTTTTCTTTCACTTTTCCGTGTTTTTTGTATTTTGCAGGAGTTTACTGGCATAGGAGACATAAAACGACGATATCATGAGTCCCCGGAGCAACGGGAGGAGTCATGCATGATCCAGGGGTCAAACGACGAAGATCGCATCTTTCAGCCCCTCACCCGACCGGTTGGTCATTTCCAACCGATCGGGTGATGCATGCGTGCACCACCCGGACACAAGTTGGAGCGGCCAAGAAGTCACCCGGTCGGTTCAGTGACCGGTTCAAACGCCCCAACTCTCTGGAAATCCGATGCTGAATGCCAACTGATCGGGTGACCTTCACCTGATCGGTTCACCTGAAGCCGATTCTCCGAAGCCACGACACGGAGAGATCAACCGATCGGTTCACCCGATGGCACGAAGATCCAACCGATCAACTGCAACCTCAACCGACCGTGCCGTGGTGACCGGGTGAAGTCTTATTCTGCGCTGCCGAAGAAACGAAGCCGGTCACCCGATCGGGTGACTTTTCACCTGATCGGGTGATATCGTTTTCTATATATATGACCCCTAGGTTTTCCAGAAACGAGAGTTGTTATTTTTTGCTGTTTTTTTCTCTTTCTTGACGGCTGTAATTTTTCAGTTATCTGTAAGTTTTCTGATCTTTGTCAAACTTTAATATAGTGTTGTTAGCATTGTTCTTACTGCTTTTCTATCGTTTGATTATGATTTTTACGGTCGATTTCTGTTTAGATCGCTTTTTACTAAATATGTGTGAGTAGTTCCCAAATCTGGGATTTTGGCGGAAACCCCTTCGTGGGTTCTTCCCGATGCGTCCGTAGGATTAGAAAATCGATAGGGATTAGGAATCTACCGGTTACGCGGGGTGTTTTATTGTCATTGGCGGGAAAACGAACGCCTTTGAACGTTGGGCCAAGGGGGAATAAACTTGGCAGTTGACTCCCTAGCCATAGCTCACGCCCTTAGCGTAGACGTCGAATCCTAGCGCGCTGGAGCGGCAGGATGAGGCGTTGGGAGTTATCGTTGCGAGCTTAGTGCTCCCGGAGTCGGTCAGTGTTAATGGACACGGGAGTGCCCACTGACCGAACCCGGGAAGTCCGGCATATCATCCTGGGCACCGACCGGAATATCGGGCCCATGGGATGCTGGTACCACTTTCAGAGGCAACGTCTCACCATTAGACCCTAATTCCGATCGTTATCCTACCCATAGGCCGTATCGACGAGAATCGCACGATAGGATGGAAACCAAAGTCCCGGGGTTTTCCTTTATATTGTCTATACCTTGCATTCCATTCACCGTGACAACCCATCATCCGACTCGGGCTAGCTCACCCATGGGGTGAATTTAACCCTTCTTGACATAAGCACATCCACGCCTCACTGAGTTCGACCCCCAAGCCACACTACAACACCGTGCGCTTGCGGTTACAAATATTTAAATTTCACGCCCCCAATCATATTATTGCACACATCAAAAACACGCGCATAAGTGGGGGGCGTCAAGCTTTATGGCGTCGTTGCCGGGGAGGCAACGTGCTTGTTATTTTAGGATTTCATGAACCCGTGTGTCTAGCTCTCATCCCTACCTCATGATAATTGTCGCATTCTTCTTTTTCCTTTTTATCTTCTTATTTTTATTTTTATTTTTTATCTTACCTATTTCTTTCCCACTTTTCGCTTCACGGGTGTTTGTTGTTTTTCATGCGCAGGAGTTCAAGAAGTCACGACGACTTGATCCCCGTTGATCCAGAGATAAACGCCACCCTAAGGCGTTTGGCCGCCGAGAAGCGAAGAAGAGAGGATCCTGAAACCATGGGGGAGAACACCCTGCCTCACAAGTCCCTGTTGGAGTACTCGATGCCTTCCATCGAGTCCATCTCCGCGATCCGTCCTCCAGCTATTACGGCGCAAAGCTTCGAGCTTAAGCCGTCTTTGGTGAAGTGGATCCAGCAGGATCAATTTTCGGGTGCACCCATGGAGAGCCCCATTGAGCATTTGGACTCCTTCTTGGAGAAATGTGACACCTTTCGGATAAACGGTGTCACAACTGAGGCTATCCGACTGAAGCTGTTCCCCTTCTCTCTGCGAGACAAGGCCAAGCTGTGGCTTAGGGGAAAGGACCCAAATACATTCAACACCTGGGAGAAGCTCTCAAATGCTTTCCTGACGAAGTTCTTTCCTCCAGGGAAGACCATGAAGCTGAGGAGTGAGATCTCCTCCTTCTCCCAGGCCAGCCACGAGTCTTTGCACAAAGCCTGGACCAGATACAAGGAGATGCAGCGATGATGTCCCCACCATGAGCTCCCCAAGTGGCAGATCATAAATCTATTCTATAATGGGTTGAGGGACGATTTGAAATCTTCCATGGACGCCGCGACTGGAGGGTCCTTTATGTCAAGAAGTGAAGAAGATACCGAGAACATTCTTGAAAATATGGCATCCAACAATGAACAGTGGTGTGATGAGAGAGCCACACCTAGATCTGGGGGCATCCAAAGGGTCAAAGACGTCGACAAATTGTCAAGCAAGTTTGACTTGCTGTCGACCCAGATCTCCGCATTGATGGTAGGCGCCGGTAGCACCGGTACACAATAGATTGCTGCGGTGGAATCCGAAGTTTTTGGAGAATTCGACGGTGGTGACATCTCACCACCATTGGATCAGGCGAGCGCATTATTTTACAATCCTACAAGGAATGCGCCTTTTCCACCACGAACCAACTCCAACCCGGCCTATTCTCCAAACAACCGGAATCATCCCAACCTTAGTTACCGGGCACCGTATCAACAACCGACTCAGCAACAACAACAACAGATATATCAGCCGGCTAGGCCCCAGCAGCAGTTTCAGCAGCAACAATTTCAGCAGCAACAACCTCCACAATAGTATCAACAGTATGCTCCAAGGAATCAGCAGCCAATCCAGCAGCAATATGGCCATCAGAGGGCCATCTCTCTGGTTGAGTCCCTTTTGACTCAATACATCGACAACCAGGAGAAGATAAATCTGAAGCTGGAGATGGGACAGAGAGTCCTCACTGATCAGGTGACCCAGCTGGGGTTACAAGTGGTGAACCTTCAGAGACCGCAAAATCTATTACCGCCACAGCCTGAGGTGAACCCGAGGGGGGTAAATCGGACCTTGGTGCTCACGCATGAGCATGAGAATGTGTCCGCCATTGTCATGAGGAGCGGAATGCAAATACCCAGGAGAGTGCCCCCCAAAGGACCGGAAGCACCGTTGGTCGTGGAACGACCAATTGAGAAATTAAATGACGACGGTGCTTCGTCGCCAAAGCCAACTACTCCGGAGGGAGTCCATGGAGAGGAGAAGAAAAAAGATGAGGAAGGGAACCTCAGAGTATTCAAGCCCATTGTGCCGTTTCCACAACGGCTTGCCCAAGCCAAAATAGATGAGAAGTATGGCAAATTCTTTGCCATGGTGAAAGATCTGAGCCTACAAATCCCCTTCCTAGAAGCCATCGAGACGATTCCCTCCTATGCCAAATTTCTAAAGGACTTGGTGACGAGAGGATCCAGAAAGGAGAAGGTCGTATTAACGACGGAGTGCAGCGCCCTCATTTAACACGCAAATCTGCCCAAGCTCAAGGACCCAGGAAGTTTCTCCATCCCTTGCTCTATTGGGGAAGTTCTAATCCAGAGGGTGCTCGTCGATCTAGGAGCGAGCGTCAGTTTAATGCCCCTGTCGCTATACAAAAGAATAGGGATGGGAGACTTGGAGCCCACCGGCATGACATTACAACTTGCCGACCGTTCGGTGAAATACCCGGTGGGAGTAGTTGACGACCTCCCCGTTAATGTGAGTGGAGTACAAGTATCGGTTGATTTTGTGGTGATGGACATGCCGGAAGATAAGCACACCCCTATTATCCTTGGACGGCCCTTTATGGCAACCACCGGTGTGCTAATCAACGTGAAGAACGGGAAGCTTTCCCTCAACGTCGGCCAAGAAAAAGTCGAATTTGACTTGGGGTTGTCGATGAAGCACCCCGATCCTCCGGATGAACCTAGTATCAATGCACTGGAGCTGGAAGAAGAAAGAGCTGCGGAGGCAATCTCCTGGGAAATTCTCTCGAGAAACCCCCCCGACCACGTGGGAGATCTTCGAGAGCAAGTTGGCTCCCCAAAGAAAGAAGTTGCTGATGAGGCGGTCGCCCTACATGTGATCCCTCTCGGATTCCCAAAAGCTCCTCCTACGAGGAGAAAAGGCAAAGAGCCCATGGGGGTCACCGACGATTAGGTCTGAATCCTTACACGAGTGGCGGAGGACGCCAATATAAATGAGAAGCCCCCAGACCCCGTCGACAAAGGGAGAGTGGTCGAGCAAGTTTTCTTGTCGCCACCGGCTACGCCAAAACCTACAAGCTGTGAAATTGAAGGGATGCCAAACTTTGGGCATCACCCGTATCGGCCACCTTGAACATCATCAACGGGCGTCGAGCTAACGACGTTAAACAAAAGCGCTTCATGGGAGGCAACCCATGCTCTAAACCCTTTGTTTCCATTTTTAGGATTATTTTTAACTTTATTTTTTCTATTTTTATTAAATAAATCCAGCCGCAAGAACTTCCGTTGAGGGACTAAGGCCGTTTGTGCACTTCTGCAGAAAACAAGGCCCCAACCGATCGGTTGATAACTCAACCGATCGGTTGGGAAGTATCAGCTGACGGCCGTATCAGTCACTCAACGAACCGATCGGGTGAAGGCATGTGAGACCGGGTGACAGACCGGGTGAACTGGAGCTGAAGTCTCGGGAAATTCTCAGAGTTTGTCAACCGATCGGGTGATGAGAAGCATGACCGGGTGATAGACCGGGTGAGCTGCACCAAACTCTCGGAAAAATTTATGGAGCGGCCAACCGGTCGGGTGAGTTATCAACTGACCGGTTCGCCTGTAGCGTTTCTTCAGCTGAAAATTTTGCCCTAATAGTCAACCGATCGGGTGACAACTCACCCGATCGGTTCGACTTAAAATCTATAAATACCCCCCCACCCACCCGTTCGTTTCTTCTCGCCCGATCTCGACGAATCTCACGTCATTTCGTCTCCTCCACGCTCCCAACGGCCATCAATCTCCTTCCACAACCTCCACTCCCCCTCGAGCCTCTCTCGCCACCTACCCGTACCATCTCTCCGTCGTTTTCCCTCTCTCCCTCTCTACCATTTCATTTTATCAAACCCTAATTCTCCCATTTTCGGGTTTTTCACTGAAGAAAAGTGCCGCGGCTCCACACTCCGTCCGATTGCGCAGTATTGGGGTCAATTTCAAGCAAGGAACTACTACCTCTGCTGGGTAACTTCGCTCCATTGCTCAAATTTACTTTTTACCCTAAAATTTCTAACCACTTGATTGTTTGTGTGTGCGTGAATTTTTCGTGCTCTACACTCATTTTCATCACTCTCACACATTCACTATGGCCCGGGATCGTGATAAGGGGAAGGGTATCATGCGGGAGGAGGAACCGTCTCGAAAGAGACGTAAACAAACACGTCCTCCTCCCAATACACCACATGCACTATCACTGGCCCCTCCCCCACCTGTTATCCCCTCTAAGGACCCAATGTTGGGGCCGCATGGGTATCAATTTCAGAACCAAGAGCACAAAGACTTCTACCATAGACTTGATGCCCGGGGCATCTGTCGACCAAGTTTGCACACACACAATCGCTTATCGATCTCGGTGTCTTCACCGAGGTCGAGACTCTTTTCACGAACCTAGGTTGGTTGGCCTTCCTGAACACCACCGTGGTGTCCTACCCGTCCCTCACACTTGAATTTCTTTCCTCACTCGTTTGTGAGTCGGGGTCGACCGTCATTTTTCGGGTGCGTAACAAAACCATCCGCACTCACCTGAACATAATTAATGATATATTTGGTTTCCCCATCCTTGGGGACGACGCTATCCGACACTACGGATACCCGCCCGAATTTGACGTCGATAACTTTTGGTTCCGCCTCACCATTCTCCCTCGCTATCCCTGAGGCAAGGCCAAGGCCTCCTCAATCATCCATCCAATATTCCGTCTGGCCCATCGGATCATATCCTCCGCATTTTTCCCCAGGGATGAGTCAGGCACAGTGACCATCCCTGATCTTTTCATTCTATGGGCCATGACTTTCCCCTTCGTTCGTGATGATGATGGGATTAGCTTTAGGGCCCCTACTTTCCACGTCCATGCCGGTGACTGGCTTATTTATAAGCTCCTAGAGATTAGTCAGGCCGACAAGGGCAAGATTTGTTGTGGGGGAATAATCACTGTCTTTGCTTCTTATCCCCAATTTAATATCAACATCCCCCGAGGTCTTCCTGTCGCCGCAAGACCCTCACGTCTAGATCTTGATGTCCTGCGGCATATTCATATGATTAAGCCCTTTCCTGATCGTCGTTTCAAATTCAACTACGGCCACCCCCCTCGCCCCTACACCATTCTCCCCAACCCCGCTCGCATGACTATTGCTTTAGTGGCGGATTGGAATTTTCCGCCCGATCCCGAGTTTCTAGCGGGGTTGCACCTTCCTTTCTTTCCACCGGACGCACGCAGACCACCTTCTCCTGCCGCCTACTTAGGCGAGCAGGATATTCCCGCATCCCGGGGAGATATCGGGGCTGGCCCGAGTCACACCACCCGTGCTCCTGGCCCTATCACTACTGAGGATCTTTCTGCGGCCATCTCCGGCCTTGTGTCCAGTGCTGGCATGACCACCGCCGCCGGCACTACTTCCACATCACTTCCCGGCACCACTTCCGCTTCACGTCAGTCCACTTCTTTTGGTCGCCGCCAGGCCTCAGCTCGCCTTGCTCTCGAGGCCGAGGTCGCTGCTCTCCGTGATCTTGCCAGGTCCTCTGCCCCCTCGGACCCATCACCATCCTCCTTTCTCACTCACCCACGTTTCCTCGCGCTTGAGAGGAACGTGGCCGCCATCCTCCGCCTTCTCACTTACCTCCACGGACCACCACCACCCACACCACACCCCTCACCACCACCTTCACCACCTCGACGATCATCACCTCCCCCGTCACACTTTTCTCCGCCATCCCACCCATCCCCACATCCTTCACCCCCACCTAGGCGATCATCCCCCCTCCCACGTCTATTCCCAACCCCGTATCCATGACTCCTCTCACGACCACTTCTGTCGCCCCCACACCACCTCCTCCCTCCTCCGCCGTCACTGCCTATGTGCGCCGCAAGAAATTGCAGGTGCGCTCCAGATCTCTACCACCGCCACCCACTACCGTCACCATCACACCTTCTCCACCCATTTCTATCCCTTTTACCACCGTCTTGATCGCCATACTTCCACCACCACCCACCTCCACCGACACTTCACCCATCATTCACACCCCCACTGCACCTATTCCTCCACCTCATTCCCCACTTCTCCGCACACCCCCTGCCTCCCCCGTCCACCCATCCACACCCTCTTCCGAGGAGGGCGAGGACTCCCCATCTCTTGCTTTTTGATTTCTTTTTATTTTCTGACCTCCCCCCGACATATCTCTGCATGTTCAAGATCACATCATTTTGCTAGCATTGTCTCGTCTAGCTTGGGGGAAGTCAGACTTTTTCTGTGTGCCGTCGTGTTTTATTTTTCTTTGTGTGTTTGTTTATTTGTCTTGTCGTGTGATTTTCTTTCTTATATTTTTATTTTTATTTTCTGTTTTTATGTCGTGTGGTGTGCTTTTTACCTTTATTTCTTATTTTCATTTTCGTATGTTTGATTTTCTTTTCTTTCGTGTGTTTTTTGTGTCTGTGCATATTCCCCCCCATATTCATTGCCCTCCCGTATTTAATTCTATTGCATTGAGGGCAATGCAAATTTCAGCTTGGGGGAGTTGCACTTCGTGCGTCGTTTGTGTCGCTTTTCTTCGTTATTTGAGTCGTTTTCTCCGTCTTTTTCTTTTTCTTTTTCTTTTCTTCTTTTTATCTCTTTCTTCTAGAGATGAACCCTATGATGAATTGCCACAAGATCACACACACCTAGCATGGCATCGATAATCACACTCACTAGCCCTAGGATATCGAGTACTCTTGCATTTCATGCATCGTGGGTCCACTTAGCTTTTTGTGAGTCGTGCGTCGTGCCTAGCTGTGTGGTGTACTTCTGCTTTGTGATTTTACTTTATATACCTGTCCAGGAATGACCCCTACATTATCATGCTTCGATTTGAATATGCGGTATTTATTTCTCATGTCTGCTTCTGCATGCTTTATATACATCGTGTACTTCATTTCGCATGCGTCGGGATTCCACAATTAAGGACTAGGATAACCCATTTAGCCCATGCTCTAATTAGCGAGTAGAGTTTCCTTTGCCCAAGTGTTTAGAATCCGATTTCTTTTTTGTTTTACTTGGTGCAAATCCCCTCGTCGTGTACAGTTCTCCCACTTGGGAGAGTACACATGTGTATAGCCAAAAACCCAAAAACCCAAAAAAGAAAAGAAAAACCCAAAAAGATGAGAAAAGAAAAGAAAAAAAATTGTATAGCCAAAAATAAAAAAAAAATACAAATACCCAAAGCCCAAAAAATTCCAGTGTGAATATTTTTTCTCCTACTTGCCGAGAATAAAGTGAAGGCGAGAATTTGCACCGAGTGTTCTACTCCACATCATCTCAACCCCCATCGGTTTCGAAAACACTTGGCGTAGGAACTTTTTAGCTATTATCTAGGCTATAGTGTGGTGATTTCCTTAACCCTAGTTGTTGATGTTGGATCCTGTGGATGGCAAACAACACTAGAAGGGGGGGGGGGTTGAATAATGTTGTATAAATAATAAATCTTTTTCGTTCTTTAATCAATCAACACAATACTAAATCCTTCTAATGTTGCCTAAGAAACCAAGTAGAGCGATCTACGCTTGGTTCTTAATCAACAATATAGTTTAGAGTGCACAGCGAAAATTCACAGCAGGTAGTCGACTCCTTATGAGCAGTAGTCGACTCCCAGAGTATAAGTTAGAGCAAATAAAATTACAGATGCAAATTTCAGCGTATAGAAATAGGATTGATATTTGCTGAAGATAGAATAAATGCAAAGATAATCAAACACAGAAAATGCAAGCGCAAAGACAAGGATTTTTATCCTGGTTCCCCACAACCCTGGGTACGTCCAGTCCCCGACCAATCCGGTACGAGATTTCCACTATCTGCCTTGGAAAATACAAGCACCTAACTTCACTCGTTAGGATTTCCAACGACCTAGCCTTGACCAGGATTTCCGAACACAACGCCTAGACTTGTCTAGGGTTATACCCTTGCCTCACAAACCGAGGACTTTCCAAATGGCAACAACTAGACTTGTCTAGTGTTCCAACAAATAACACAATGAGAAATTTGTCCAATACTCTACAACAAGTGATAGAGATTGGAAATACACCTGATTCTATAGCCAATCAAAATATAGACACTAGTGCAGTGGCTTAATAGAATGATAGTCTAGATCACACAAAGATACGAGATAAGTTCTTTGTGATCTAGAGCTTTTTCAAAAAATCCTTCAAATAGAATTCAAAGAGAAATAATAGAGAGGATTTTGAAAAACAACTTAGCCAATAAAAATAATAATATGATCTTCAAAAGAATTGGAAAAAATATTGCAAGATCAAAAACTGAATTTAAAATTGGCTAGAGAAGAAATGAGAGAGCTTTGATTCACGAGAGCTTTTGCAAATTTTGATTTTCAATAATCTTGTATTTTTCACAAAAGAATTAAGCTCTATTTATAGGGAAAAACTGGGATTTGAAATTTGAATTTCGTTTGACTTTTGTCCCAAAAATTTCGGAGTAAATCACTCAAAAGAATTTAAAATTCAAATTCAAAACGTTTGAAAATTTCCAGCAGGTAGTCGACTCCCTCTGTAGGTAGTCGACTCCCAGAGGAGTCTAGGAAATTTTCATCCCTGACTGGTAGTCGACTCCCTACTTTTGGTAGTCGACTCCCAGAGGAGTTTTTCCTGTTGTTCTAGTCAAAAGGGTAGTTAACTCCAGGGTGCGTGGAGTTTCACTACGAGATTTATGAATTGACTAAAAAAGCTCTTGAAAATTATTTTGTAGTAAAAAATATTTTGAAATCTTTTGTGTGTGTGTGTGTGTGTTGTCTATTTGATATGGCTTTGACAAATATCCTAAAAGACACGACACACTCACACTAGACTCAGAACATGTCTTCGGCAGTATAGTCAACTTGATGAAGTGAAGATGAGCTTCTTCTTTGAGCTTCTTGCTTTGTTTGAGCTTGAGCTTCATCACTTGAGTTTAGCCATGTTCGTCTTTGTCGTGGAGCGTTGATGTGTGCTTCTTGGAGTATTAGTAGAGCTTCACGAAATCTGTATACTTAAAGTGTAGTGTAGTTAGTATACTAAGCATTCATTTGGTGTGCTCATCATCAAAATTACTTAGGGGTGGAATTCAATTTCCATCACTCTCCCCCTTTTTGATGATGACACCCAAATGCAAAATTTTGAAGGAATATATGAATATGAGTAAAATTTCAAGTTTACTTACTCCCCCTGCTTTGATGCGGTTCTCCCCCTGCATCGAAGCTATTTCACATATTCACATTTTTGCATTATAACATTTTTGCATTATAACATTTTTCTCCCCCTTGTCATCAACAAAAAAATAAAATAAAACAGTAATTTCTATGGATCAATAAGAGGAATTCAATTCCATATGCCTGCAATGAAGATGTTAGTTCATAGAACAACTAAGTTTAGCATAGCATATAGCTTCATAGAAGCTAGCATCACACAATAAGAGTTATTACAAACCATAGTTTAAGAGAACATTGTTTTTGAAACGAAAGAAACCATTGTTTTTTGAAGTAGAAGTGCATAAAACTAAGGGTGACCGCTGTTCCTTTTCAGTTCCTTGATTTCTTCAAGGATCATAACAAGCGTTTCCTCAGTCATCTTCTTGCTTTGCACTATGATTTCCTTGAGGTTATCCACCTTTTGGTTGAGATCTTCAAATCCTTTCTCCTGTGAGATCTTCAATTTTCCAATCTTTTTCAGGAGCATCTCCTGAAGTTCAAGAATGTAAGCAGGAACTTCTTCTTCTTCCTCGTCGCTTCCTTTTTCTTCTTCTTCACTTTCTTCATCAGAATCTGCAATTACAACCTTCTTACCTCGCCTTGAGGATGATGATCCTCCTTCGGTAGCGATTTGCTCTTCAGGGACGTTCTCATCAAGGTCATGATGGAGATTCATTCTCCCAAGAGCATGAACATCAAAAACACGAGCAGGTTCTAGAATGGTTGTTTCATGATCCAAAGGCACGTTAAAGCTAATGGATAGAATGGTCAGATAGTGCCCATGAGAAAGTGTGGAGGAAGGTCTGTCAGATGAAGCTGAAAGTAGGATGGAATCCATGATGACTTTAGCCCAATTCACACGAATGTTACCAAGAATGGCATAGATGCATTTAGCTTGTTTTTCAGAAAGGATAGCATGACTTCCAGATTTTTGAGTAATGTTATATGACAGAATATTAGCTAAGATTCTCGCCGGATAGCGAAGATGGCTACAAGGAAGTTTGGTCTGAAAGTGTTTACCAGGCAGATACATTCTCTCTAGGATATTTTCGTCAGTCATCTCAATTTTCTCGAGGATCATACCGGAGTATGGAATTCCTAAGGCTTCACCTAGGGATTTTACAGTTATTGCAAGTTTGGTATCGAGAACTTTAGTAATGAAACGACTTTTTACGAGATCATAATCCATGTTTGCATAAAAGAGATGAATAAGCCTAGGATAACACATATACACATTTTCTGAGGAAAACAAATTTGCTAAGTTCTGGAAATCTAGCAGACTGTCAATACCGTAATTGATAACATCATTGAGTTTGACAAATCTTTCATGCAAGATAGGTTTCTTAGACACTTTAACAAAATGTTCATAGGTAGTTGATTTGAAGAGATATGGTAGAATGATTTCTTTTTCAGAATCAACATTAGGAGTAGCAATCTTTCTCTTCTTAGGAAAAGCTCCTTTGAAAGGCATCTAGATAGAGTAAAACAACAACAAAAAGTATTTTACACTACTAGATAACAAAAAAAATGAAGTAGCAAAGTTCATGAAAGTAAAAAAAAATTTACCTTGGGTAAATTTGAAGGAAGATGAAAAAGGAATTATTCCAAAAATCCAAGCTTCAAGATGAAAACCCAAGAGAGGAGAGGGGAAAAGGAGGTAGTCGGCTACCTCTAGGGTTTTCTTGGGGTTTTGATTGAAGAGATGAAGAGATGAGGAGAATTAGGAGCCATTAGATCTAGATTTGGATGGCTAGGATGGGTTTTAGACTTTAGTGGGTAAGTTGTCTTAACGGATCTTGACCCAACCACTCAAATAGAACCCAATAGGAGTTAGTCAAAAAAAATGCAACCCAGAAATTTACGCGCTGGTAGTCGACTCCCTCCTGTAGGTAGTCGACTCCCTCCTGGGTAGAGTCGTTTTCTCATCCCGGAAAAAATTTGGTCCAGGTTGAGCGAGCTCTTATAACAAAAAAATATTTTAAGCAATAAAACACAATCATGCATACAATTTTAACTTATTTCAACTCATTTTAAATAATTATATAAATATATAAAAATTTATTCCGATTCAGCCGTTTGACTTCCTGAATTTTCTTCATTGTCTTCCTCCTTTTTAGAGCACCTGAAAGATAAGCGTTTTATGGTACTCTTTTGATTTTGAGTCCGAGGAGTTAGTCTTTAGGAAACCAAACCCAATATGGTTTAGTTCCTTCATGAACAATATACTTATAATTTCTATTAAAATGAATCTGTTGAACAAAGTTAGTAGCGTACCTTTCTTTTTGCTGATCAGATAATTTTCTTGGTACCCAGATGCTTAAAACATTATCATTAGTATGATGCATCCTAGTGTGCTTAACCCGTTTCTTGGTATGATGAGAGTCATAGCCAAGTCCGGTTTTGCTAGATGATAATTTTTGATTATCTATTATATTATCTAGCTTCCCTTTTCCTTTATTGAAGTTCTCAATAATTTTCATCGTAGCGTCGTATTTATTTTTGACGGTTACGAGAAGATTATTTAGACTTTCAACCTTTTCATTTACTAGCAGAATATCCTTTTGTAAAAGATCATTTTTCTCTTTAAGAAGACTATTTTCTTTAACAACTTCTTCCTTTTCTTTAGTCTCTCTTTTAGCAATTCTAAGTGTTTTTCTATGTTCTTTAATGAGCTTTTCATGCATTTTGCATAGCTCTTTATATGCTCCCCTATAGTCCAAGTCTTCATCATCGCTTGATGATGACTCATTGTCGCTAGATGAATCATGATGCGAGCTTACCTTGGAGGATGTAGATGCCATGAAACACATGTGTGCTGTCTCTCTTCTTTCATCATTATCTTCGTCTGAGGATTCTTCGGATGAGGAATCGTCGCTTTGATCGAAGGCTGCATAGGCTTCTTTCTTTGGTCGTCTAAACTTGCTTCTCGTATTGTTTCGTCTTTCATTATTCTCTTTGTTCTTCCCACGATCTCTGGAATCACGGTTGTTTCTTTCCAATGGACAATCTCTCTTGACATGTCCTGGTTTATTACAACCAAAACAGATAATACCGTTAGTGGGTCTAAAAGATCGTTTTCCATACTTACTTGTGATGAACTCTTTAAAGTTCTTTGAGATGAACGCGATGTGATCTTCTTTGTCCGTATAATCGGAATCTTCTTCTTGAGCTTTGAAGGAAAGATTTTTCTTCTTTGGTTTTTCTTCGATCTTCTTGTCTTCTTCAAGCTCGATCTCATATGCCATGAGATTTCCCATCAGTTCTTCGATGGTGAGATCCTTCACATTGTGAACTTCTCGAATGGCCGTGGTCTTTCCTTTCCATTCGGGACGGAGTGATCTTAGTATCTTCATTACCTGTTCATACTCGGAAAGTTTCTTTCCTAGTCCTGCAAGCTCATTTGTAATGTTAGTAAAACGAGTATTCACATCGGTGATACTCTCTCCTTCTTCCATTTTAAAAGTTTCGAATTTTGAATGTAATACATTTATACGAGATTCTTTTACCTTTTCTGTACCTTCGTGACTTACCTGAAGAGTGTGCCAAATTTGATGTGCTGTCTCACATTGGGAGACTCGATTGAACTCATTTCTTGTAACATCGCAAAACAAGGCATTCATTGCTTTTGCATTGAGATTAGCTTTCTTCTTATCATCGATGGACCATTTTCCAAACTCAACGTCGGTGGGTGCGATGTACGGGACTTTGGTGATAGTCCATGCTTCTATGTCTAATGACTCTAGGTGAGTCTTCATTCGGATCTTCCAGCTGGCGTAGTTGGTTCCGTTAAATAGAGGTGGTCGCATAGTGTTCAGTCCTTCGGAGTGAAAAGAGGTTGATGCCATCACTATTTGTTGCCTTGCTTTGATACCAAGTGTTGGATCCTGTGGATGGCAAACAACACTAGAAGGGGGGGGGTTGAATAGTGTTGTATAAATAATAAATCTTTTTCGTTCTTTAATCAATCAACACAATACTAAATCCTTCTAATGTTGCCTAAGAAACCAAGTAGAGCGATCTACGCTTGGTTCTTAATCAACAATATAGTTTAGAGTGCACAGCGAAAATTCACAGCAGGTAGTCGACTCCTTATGAGCAGTAGTCGACTCCCAGAGTATAAGTTAGAGCAAATAAAATTACAGATGCAAATTTCAGCGTATAGAAATAGGATTGATATTTGCTGAAGATAGAATAAATGCAAAGATAATCAAACACAGAAAATGCAAGCGCAAAGACAAGGATTTTTATCCTGGTTCCCCACAACCCTGGGTACGTCCAGTCCCCGACCAATCCGGTACGAGATTTCCACTATCTGCCTTGGCAAATACAAGCACCTAACTTCACTCGTTAGGATTTCCAACGACCTAGCCTTGACCAGGATTTCCGAACACAACGCCTAGACTTGTCTAGGGTTATACCCTTGCCTCACAAACCGAGGACTTTCCAAATGGCAACAACTAGACTTGTCTAGTGTTCCAACAAATAGCACAATGAGAAATTTGTCCAATACTCTACAACAAGTGATAGAGATTGGAAATACACCCGATTCTATAGCCAATCAAAATATAGACACTAGTGCAGTGGCTTAATAGAATGATAGTCTAGATCACACAAAGATACGAGATAAGTTCTTTGTGATCTAGAGCTTTTTCAAAAAATCCTTCAAATAGAATTCAAAGAGAAATAATACAGAGGATTTTGAAAAACAACTTAGCCAATAAAAATAATAATATGATCTTCAAAAGAATTGGAAAAAATATTGCAAGATCAAAAACTGAATTTAAAATTGGCTAGAGAAGAAATGAGAGAGCTTTGATTCACGAGTGCTTTTGCAAATTTTGATTTTCAATAATCTTGTATTTTTCACAAAAGAATTAAGCTCTATTTATAGGGAAAAACTGGGATTTGAAATTTGAATTTCGTTTGACTTTTGTCCCAAAAATTTCGGAGTAAATCACTCAAAAGAATTTAAAATTCAAATTCAAAACGTTTGAAAATTTCCAGCAGGTAGTCGACTCCCTCTATAGGTAGTCGACTCCCAGAGGAGTCTAGGAAATTTTCATCCCTGACTGGTAGTCGACTCCCTACTTTTGGTAGTCGACTCCCAGAGGAGTTTTTCCTGTTGTTCTAGTCAAAAGGGTAGTTAACTCCAGGGTGCGTGGAGTTTCACTAAGAGATTTATGAATTGACTAAAAAAGCTCTTGAAAATTATTTTGTAGTAAAAAATATTTCGAAATCTTTTGTGTGTGTGTGTGTTGTCTATTTGATATGGCTTTGACAAATATCCTAAAAGACACGACACACTCACACTAGACTCAGAACATGTCTTCGACAGTATAGTCAACTTGATGAAGTGAAGATGAGCTTCTTCTTTGAGCTTCTTGCTTTGTTTGAGCTTGAGCTTCATCACTTGAGTTTAGCCATGTTCGTCTTTGTCGTGGAGCGTTGATGTGTGCTTCTTGGAGTATTAGTAGAGCTTCACGAAATCTGTATACGTAAAGTGTAGTGTAGTTAGTATACTAAGCATTCATTTGGTGTGCTCATCATCAAAATTACTTAGGGGTGGAATTCAATTTCCATCAGTTGAGTCCCTGACGCATGATATGTTTCGATTCTCTCTCTATTCTCATGCATGCTTGAACCACTTATATTCACCGCTTTATTCAATTCGAATCGATATTTGGGTCATTTTCTGGATTTGTGTATATCGAGCTTTATCGCATATCGTAGATAGTGACACCGTCTGCTAGCACACGACCACACTCACTCGCGCTTCACCGCATGGGCCCACGGCACTTGTCTGGACTTGTATTCCTTGGTTTAGTGATGCGATTTGGCGTTTGCTTGCTTGGTGTGTCGTTTTTGATTTTGTTGGCCCTGACGGGCGATCTAGGATATAGAGTTTTCTTTTTCTCTCTTTCTCTTTATTTTCTCCCTCCGAGCTCCTACTCTCACTCGTCTTCCTCGAGGACGAGGAAGAGTTCAGCTTAGGGGATTTTGACGTCCGTTTATATTTCATATATTTGCGCACGTTTTCTTCCGTGTTTTTCCGTATTTTACCACCGTCTTATATTCGTTTTCTTGTGTTTTCTTGTTTTATTTCACTTTTCCGTGTTTTTCGTATTTTGCAGGAGTTTACTGGCACAGGGGACATAAAACGACGATATCATGAGTCCCCGGAGCAACGGGAGGAGTCACGCATGATCTAGGGGGTCAAACGACGAAGATCACATCTTTCAGCCCCTCACCCGACCGGTTGGTCATTTTCAACCGATCGGGTGATGCACGCGTGCACCACCCGGACACAAGTTAGAGCGGCCAAGAAGTCACCCGGTCGGTTCAGTGACCGGTTCAAACGCCCCAACTCTCTGGAAATCCGATGCTGCATGCCAACCGATCGGGTGACCTTCACCCTATCGGTTCACCTGTAGCCGATTATCCGAAGCCACGACACGGAGAGATCAACCGACCGGTTCACCCGACGGCACGAAGATCCAACCGATCAGCTACAACCTCAACCGACCGTGCCGTGGTGACCAGGTGAAGTCCTATTCTGCGCTGCCGAAGAAACGAAGCAGGTCACCCGATCGGGTGACTTTTCACCCGATTGGGTGATATCGTTTTCTATATATAGGACCCCTAGGTTTTCCAGAAACGAGAGTTGTTATTTTTTGCTGTTTTTTCTCTTTCTTGACGGCTGTAATTTTTCAGTTATCTGTAATTTTTCCGATCTTTGTCAAACTTTAATATAGTGTTGTTAGCATTGTTCTTACTGCTTTTCTATCGTCTGATTATAATTTTTACGGTCGATTTCTATTTAGATCGCTTTTTACGAAATATGTGTGAGTAGTTCCCAAATCTGGGATTTTGGCAGAAACCCCTTCGTGGGTTCTTCCCGATGCGTCCATAGGACAAGGAAATCGATAGGGATTAGGAATCTACCGGTTATGCGTGGTGTTTTATTGTCATCGGTGGGAAAAAGACCGCCTTTGACCGTTGGGCCAAGGGGATATAAACTTGGCGGTTGACTCCCTAGCCATAGCTCACGCCCTTAGCGTAGACGTCGAATCCTAGCGCGCGGGAGCGGCAGGATGAGGCGTTGGGAGTTATCGTTGCGAGCTTAGTGCTCCCAGAGTCGGTCAGTGTTAATGGACACGGGAGTGCCCACTGACCGAACCCGGGAAGTCCGGCGTATCATCCAGGGCACCGACCGGAATATCGGGCCCATGGGAGCTGGGAGCTGGTATCACTTTCAGAGGCAACGTCTCACCATTAGACCCTAATTCCGATCGTTATCCTACCCATAGGCCGTATCGGCGAGAATTGCACGATAGGGTGGAAACCAAAGTCCCGGGTTTTTCCTTTATATTGTCTATACCTTGCATTCCATTCACCGTGACAACCCATCATCCGATTCGAGCTAGCTCGCCCATGGGGTGAATTTAACCCTTCATGACACAAGCACATCCACGCCTCCCTGAGTTCGACCCCCAAGCCACACTACAACACCGTGCGCTTGCGATTACAAATATTTAAATCTCACGCCCTCAATCATATCATTGCACACATCAAAAATACGCGCATAAGCGGGGGGCGTCAAATGTACGATGCCTTCACCCGGCTGGGGCGGGAATGGTCAAGACCAGAGATGCGATGCCAAAAAGCAGAGGCATCGAATGTGGCTAGCTCATAGTCTGGGGAGAAGGCTGAGCGGGGATCAGGGATGGCTGGAAAGTGGAAGTGGGCACGGATCATGGCGTACGTGACCATGAAGTCATGGTCCAGCAGCCTGAAGCTAATTCCATCGCTTGCCTGGGTGCGGGTGATGGAACTCAACTCCTCTAGAGTGAGGCGGGTGTAGGTGGGAGCGTAGGCTGCAAGGAGTCGATCGAAATCGATGGCATGGTAAAGCCAATGGACCCCATGCAGGAGTCCAAGGTGTCGGAGGACGGGGAGATCAATGAAATGTGTGGGAATGATCCTCCACTGCGACCGGGTGACGAAGCGGTCACGGTGTGCATCGTCCCTAAAGGTGATGCCGAATGTATGCACACATTACAGCAGAGCGGCGGGAGGGGAGGATGGTTGGTGAGGTGCAATAGTGGGGATGGGGGCTGTAGTGGCGAGGATGTATGGTTGAGGCGGGGGAGAAGAGTCGGACGCGGGCGATCGATCACCCACGTACTCCTCCTCGGTGGTGGGTGTAGTGGCACGATGAGTGCAGCGTGAGGGTCGAGAAGAGGATGCGCCAGTGGCCTTCCTCTTCCCACGACGTGCTGGTGTGGGCCCACCCCTATTGCGAGGCATCTTGCTAAATGCAAGTCGAATGTGTTGGAATATAAATAAAGAGTGGGTAGAGTGTACCGACATGACGATAGCGGCAAGAATGATGTGATCGGGCACGTGACTGCTGCTGATCAAAGGTATTCCTGAACTGCTCCGGGATGTGTCCTTCTCTGTAGGTGCAATGTACCTGAAATAGAAGGGGAAAAAAATAATGTCAGGGGATGTAAATAAAATATGTAGGGGGAGATGTTAGTCGGTGCTCGACCGAGCACAATCGATGCTCGGTCGAGCAGATATGGGTAGGGTTGGGGTGGTAAGGATTACTCGACCGAGCAGCAGTTGTTCTCGATCGAGTAGGTTGGATTAGGAGAGGGGCTGGGTCGATAGCTCAGTCGAGCAATAATTATGCTCGGTCGAGTAGGTTGGATGAGGAGAGGGGGGCTGCTTGCTCGGATGAGCACTAACTGTGCTCGGTTGAGTGAAGAGGTTAGCCCTAGGGGGTTTTGGGGGCGGGGGGGGGGGGGGAATGGTGAAGAAGGGGATGTGAATTTAATGAAAGAGGGAGTGAGGGGGAGAGAGAGAGAGAGAGAAAGAGAGAGAAATTGACCAGACGGTGATGGCGGCGGCGGCGGTGGGAGGTGGTCGATAGCCGTTCGGATCGAGTAGGAGAGGGGGACTGGGTGCTCGGGCAAGGGGATTTGGGAAAATGAAAAAGTTTAGGGCTTAATGAAGCTGAGTTGGATTTTGATAACCTGACTCGATCGGAATGTGGTCCACGTATGTTTAAGGGTAACGCAACTCGACCGAGCAGCGTAAATTCTCAGTCGAGTAAGAAAAAATTTAAATATTGAAGCTAAGTTTTAGAACACTCCCTCGGCTACTCGACCGAGTAGGGGCTACTCGGGCCGTGTAGGCAAAACACCTTTTTGTCGTTATTTCCCTATCTTTTCCTGAGCTCGGTCGAGCAGATAGGTACTCGATCGAGTGGTAAGTGCTACTCGGGCCGAGTAGTCAGAGCGACGTCTTCATCAATTTTTCTACGCTCGACCGAGTAGGTGTTTACGTGACCGAGTAGAATGGTCACTCGACCGAGTAGGAGCCACTCGGGCCGAGTAAGCAGAACGCTGTTTTCCTTGCTTTTCATGTTCTCTCCGCCACTCGACCGAGTAGGTGGCTACTCGGTCGAGTCACCTGTGACTCTGTTCCCTTAACTTATTCCTCTTTTAGCTGCTCTTCTTCCAGATCCCTTTTGTTTAATACATTGATTTTCGCGATCCCCTCAATGTTCAACTGGTAGAAAGGAAGAACCTGTCAGATTTTTATAATTTTACATTTTTTATGGAATAGAAGGCATTTTTATTTGGTTTTCTGGGATAGATAGAGCAAAACAAAAAATCGAAAAAGAAAATCTAAGATATAAAAAGATCAGGTTGCCTCCCGATAAACGCTCGTTTTGAGTCGTGAGCTCGACTCCCTCAAGTTCTTCAATTGTTGTTTGGCGCGTAAGAGATGCATGCATCATACTTGCCAATGAAACCGTGCGATGGTATTTGGCATGCTTCCTCTCCATGGTTTTCCTCGGCTACATGACTGATGGCTTCCGGCTTCTTGTGGTGCAAAGAGTTGTCTGTGGGCTCCTCATCGAGCACACAAAAATAGGCGGCAACCGCCTTGCTGTAGATGGGGTCGTCATCATCATCAACACTTGTTCTCATTGGGTCCTTCATGACCCCCTCAGCGGTATACTCCCCTATGGCATCATCTTCTAAGATCTCCAGATAACTAGCTCCTTCTTCTTGGACATGCTCCCTCATAGACTTTTGCAACCGGAATTGGGCTTCAATACTATCCACATTCATTGAGAGAGTCCCTTCACGAACATCTATCAGGACGCCGGCCGTCACCATGAAAGGACAGCCAAGTATGAGCTGGGAACTCCTGTTGAATATTGGACTCCCCGGATTTGGTTTTGGATGATGAGCAAACATAAATAATTCATGAACTAACAATTTGTGAGCGCAGTATTGGAGATCGTCGCCAATTTCACGAGAATATTCAAAGCGACATCTCAACACTTCCAAAAGCTCATATTCATGCCTAAAGCTTCGTTGAAGCTCTTGCGACGCTTTGGAAAATATGAAGATTCAATCGAAGCTATTGAAGACCGTTTATTAAGGTTTTATTTATAGTCTTTTAGTTTCGATTGATAGAATGTTAAGCCTTGAGTATATCTTACGTTTCTATCTTCATTACGCTCATTTCGTAGCTCTAGGATTCTTGCACAAGTTCACTCTAACTTCCTCGAAGCGTCGCGCTTCGATTCGGACTTTGTTGTGCATGTTAGTTGGTACAAGAACAAGTACTGACCGACTAGATGGTGATCTAGTCGGTCGGCCACTGTTCTTGGACCGACTAGTTTCTGTCAGTTAATTTCTTGGACTTTACTGTTTACAGTTAGTCGGTCTACGTTGACTCACCGACCGACTAGTTTGTGAACTAGTCGGTCAGTGATGCTTCTTTGACCGACTAGTTGTGACTTACTGTTCACTCTAAAATTCTCCTAAGCTACTGTTTACCGTTAGTCGGTCTAAGAACGTTTGATGACCGACTAGTTGACAATCTAGTCGGTCAACTTTTGTTCTTGGACCGACTAAGTCAACTTGCCTTCAGACTATGTTGTTTTGCCTCTTAGTCGGTCTACGTTCATTGGATGACCGACTAGTTGTGAAACTAGTCGGTCAGAAAGTCTTCTTGGACCGACTAGTTTTCTAGGTCTGAAATTCTATCTCTTCTCAGATCTGCTCTTAGTCGGTCCATGCTGTTTGACTGACCGACTAGTTGATGAACTAGTCGGTCAGTGATTGTTCTTTGACCGACTAATTCTCACAGATTTCTATCCGTTGGAGAATGACCTAACTTGTTTTTATGGGACCCTATAAATACGAACCTAGGTCATTTCTATCTTCAATAGAGCTGCCATTAAGAGATTCATTGAGTTCTAAAGAGATAGCCATTCTCCCTCAAATCTAAAGCTCTCTTCCTCACAAGAAACCCATTCTCTCTCATTTCTAGATCTAGAGAGAAGCTTGTTCTTGGTGAGCTCTTCAAGCTATTGCTTGATCCAAGTCTCCAACTCTTCCCTAGGCACCCATTGCTGCTCATTTCCTTGGTGCTAGGGCTTGGTGACTTCATCTTCCTCAAATCCTTCATTCCACCTATTGGGTAAGAAAAACTCAAGGTATAGGATTTTGTGGTAAGAGTATTTATTTCATTTAAACTCTTTATATTGCTTATTGGCTCTCTCGGTTGTGAGAGAAGTTTGTGATCCCGGGTTGTGGGATTCACTTTGCCATTGCATGTATGATTTGATCTTGTGAAGGTTTTTCACAAGATATTCATAGTGGAAATCTTGAGTTAGGGTTTCTAACTCAAGTATCCGGAGGGGATCCGGGTGGTTGGGACGTAGGATCACCGGGAACAAGTCGGGGAGACTTGGGTGGATCCGAACCCATTAACATCGTTTGTTTGCTTTGTTAATTTCATTGTTGTCATTCAAATTAAGCTTCCGCAAATTGATTTGGTGGTTGTTTGCAATTTAATTTGGAATTATACGCCTTATTATTTTAAAGTACTATTCACCCCCCCTCTAGTACTTGTGCAGTAGCTGGTAGGGCATTACATTTGGTATCAGAGCCAGATTCTCAGCTATGTCTGCCAACGACAACAAGACCGTGCGTCCACCTTCCAACTATGACACCTTCAGGAACCGTGAAGGAGCATCTTCCGTGATGGAAGGACATTCCTCTACGAGGCCTCCATTCTTCAACGGTACCAACTACGGGTACTGGAAGTGTCGGATGGAAACCTTCCTCCGAAGTGCATCTTTATGGAGAACTACAATGAAGGAGTATATTGTACCCGAAGAAGAAGATTTTGAGAAATGGACTACCGCGGAGGTCGCCGCGGAGGTAAGCAATGCCAAGGCAATGAACGCCTTGCAATGTGCATTGGAGCCCGAGGATTTCAATAAGATATGCACATGTAAGAGTGCATATCAAATTTGGAACTCCCTCCTCATTCTACATGAAGGGACGAGTAGGGTAAGAGACTCTAAACTCGTAGTCGTAACCAAAGATTACGAAATGTTTCATATGCAACAGGGCGAGAAGATGAAAGAATATTACGCTCGTTTCGTTGACATAATAAACGAGTTAGAGGCCCTCGGCAAGATCTACACTCAAAAGGAGAAGTGCTTAAAGCTTATTGAAGGACTTCCCTCTTCTTGGGAAAAACGTACCTTCGCCATCGAGGAAGGTAATGACATGGACAAATATACCGTAGTTCAACTAATGGGTACTTTGATGTCATATGAGGTACGCAAAGATAGCAAGGTGAAGCTACAAGAAAAGATGAAGTCATATTTGAACCTAGATGCGCCTAAGAAAAAGGCGATTGCATTCAAGGCGGCTTCACCCACCTCTACCGATGATGAGAACTCGGAAGAAGAAATGGACATGGAATCCATTGCACTCATGGCAAAGAAGTTCAATCGCTTCTTCCGAAAGGGTAACTTCAAACAAAAATCTAAGTTTACATCTACTAACGCCTCTCCACCTTTGTGCTTTAAATGCAATAAGCCAGGACACATCAAAGCGGATTGTCCTCAAAACAAGCAAAAGGAGAAGTGGAAGGCGCCAAAGTATGACAAGTCCAAGAAGTACACGAAAGGAAACAAGAAGGGACTTGTCGGAGCTACCTTCACCGACTCCGAGGATTCCTCAAGCGGAGAGTCGGACGATGAGCACGTGGAGCAAGCACACATGTGTTTCATGGCAAGAGAGGAGCACGATCAAGGATCCTCCTCTTCCGATGATAGTGATGAAGAAAGCGATGAGGTAACGATGGATGATCTTAGGGATGCTAACACTCAACTTTGGTCAAAATATACTAAGTTAGTAAATAGATATACTAAGGTAAAAGATGACCTAGCTAGCATTCAAACATCGCCTAAGACTATCATCACCAACAACGACACCGTTGTTGAAGAGTTAAGAAATGAGATTGTAAATCTCAAATCTAAACTTGAACATGTTAGCATTGAGGATGCGGAAGAACATGAGATAGCGGATTTAACTTCTCAAAACTCGACTTTGAGTATTGAGAACGAGAATCTTAAATCTCGTGTTTATGTGCTCACTTCGCAAATATCCACTTTGGATACTTCCTTGCGTTCTCTCAAAGAGAAATATGAGAACACATTGGGCCGAATCAACGAATTCAACAAGGGTAAAGGCCATTTGGATAATATCCTAAAAGATTTACTTCCGGCCAAACACCACATTGGCTTGGGGTATATGATGGGAAATTCTTCCAAGTCGGTCACTACTTTTGTTAGGCCAACTTCCGAAGCCTCAACGAGTGGGAGCAAACACTCTATTGGTAGTTCATCTACCAATGGTGCTTTCACCTCGTCCACACCCTCTTTCGGAAAGAAACCCACATTGGGTGGACCTCCAAAGAAGGGGCATGCTTTTATGTACACCAATTCCATGCCACGTAGGAACACACGTCCTACTCCACCGTCTCACACTTATGATGATTTTTATGCAACACATTCCCGGGCACGTGCACACCAAGTGAGACACCCTCACGCACGTGTTCCCACACATGCATATGTACACCCACCTCATCATATGAATAATTCTCGTCGTGCACCATTCCATCATGTCCCGTATGCCTATCCACAACATGCATCACGTAGAAATCAACGTCGCATGCATGCACCCAATAGGATGATGGCTCCCAAAGTTTTCACTATTTGGAGCCCAAAGGACACAAGCATGGACGAAAAACAAATATATATGAATGCTTATTTTTCGGATGTTGTGCATAGTAAGAATTATGTGGGGAAGTCTAAGTCCACTTGGACTTGGCTTCCAAAGGTCTAATCCCTTGGACCCAATGACCTTGGGTACCATGATATGGAAGTTTCTAGCTTTAGGTACTCAAGGAAAAGAAAAAGGGAAGGAGCAACAAATTTAAATTTAGCTCCAAAGGGAATTGGATACTCGATAGCGGGTGTTCCAAACACATGACGGGTGACGCACGTTTGCTCTCCGGAGTGGTTCCCATTGCGAATGGAAACCGCGTCGTATTTGGAGGCAACGAGAGCGGAACCATCATAGGTGTTGGTAAAGTCGGTAACCCTTCTAAACCCCTAATTAGTGATGTTTATCTTGTTAGTGGTTTAAATCATAATCTCATTTCAATAAGCCAACTTTGTGACAAAGGTTACAAAGTTAGCTTTGCGAAAGGATTGTGTCATATTTTAAGAAAGGATAATGAAAAATTATTATTTTCCGGAACTCGTCGTAAAGACATTTATATTTTGGATCTTCCTAAGTCATATGAACAATGTCTCGTTGCCAACACAAGTGAACAACACTTATGGCATCGACGCTTTGGACATGTGAACTTTGGAACACTATATAAGCTTTCAAAATTGAATTCTATTAAAGGTTTTCCGAAGCCTGTTTTTGAAAAGAAAAGTTTTTGTGATTGTTGTCAACGCGGCAAGCTTCCTAAATCTTCATTTAAACCTAAGAAAAGCATCTCTACAAAACGGCCACTAGAGCTATTACATCTAGATTTATTTGGGCCAACTAGAGTAGCTTCCTTAGGAAATGCAAGGTATGGACTTGTCATCGTAGATGACTATTCAAGATTTACTTGGGTATTTTCATTGTGTAATAAAAATGAAGCTTTTGAAAACTTCACAATTTTTGTTAAGAAAGTACAAAATCTCTTAGGAACCACCATTGTCACTATTCGTAGTGATCATGGAGGTGAATTTGAGAATGAGTCTTTTGAGACATTTTGTGATGAAGTTGGTATTACTCACACCTTCTCTTTCCCTCGTGCACCTCCTCAAAATGGTGTAGTTGAGAGAAAGAATAGGACGCTAGTGGAGTGTGCTCGCACTATGCTTGATGATAGCCAACTTGGCCATCAATTTTGGGCGGAAGCGGTACACACCGCTTGCTATGTGTTTAATAGAATACTTTTGAGGCCCGGCACTAAACAAACTTGTTATGAATTGTTGTTTGGTAGGTTGCCTCAAGTTAAACATTTTCGTGTTTTCGGTTCGAAATGTTTTATTAAGAACACATATGGTTGTTTGGACAAATTCGATCCAAGATCCGATGAGGGGATCTTTGTTGGATACTCTACGCGTAGCAAAGCATACCGGATATTCAACAAACGAACCTCAACGATCGAGGAGTCGCTTCATGTCTCATTTAATGAAGGATTTGTTCCAACTAGAATTTCAAATGATAATGATTCTTTGGATGTTTTATGTGATTCGTTTGATAATTCTAAGTCTAATGATTCTATTGATTCTATTGAGACTAACCCAACTAATGAAGTTGTTGAGAATGTTCCTAGTGATCAAGGTATTCCCAAACGGCTTCATTCGGTTCGTGACCATCCCCATGAGCAAGTCATTGGCAATATCTATGATAGTGTCAAGACGAGATCGCAAGTTCACCACTTCGCAAATTGTGCCTTTGTCTCATCGATAGAGCCAAAGAATATTAATGAAGCATGCGAAGATAGCGCTTGGATCTTAGCCATGGAGGAGGAGCTCATTCAATTCGAGAGGAATGAGGTATGGGAGCTCGTTCCATTGCCATCGAAGAACCACACCGTCATAGGGACAAAGTGGATTTTCAAGAACAAAACCGACGAAAACCAAGTCGTCGTCCGGAACAAAGCTCGGTTAGTAGCTCAAGGCTATCGACAAGAGGAAGGTATTGATTTCGAAGAATCCTTCGCTCCGGTAGCTAGATTAGAATCAATTAGATTACTTTTGTCTTTTGCATGCCATAAGAATTTTAAACTATTTCAAATGGATGTTAAAAGTGCATTTTTAAACGGAGATGTAGTTGAGGAAGTTTACGTTTCTCAACCTCCGGGCTTCATAAATGAAAAATTTCCAAATCACGTTTTTAAACTAAAGAAAGCTCTTTATGGTTTGAGACAAGCTCCTCGAGCTTGGTATGATCGCCTAAAGAATTTTCTTTTGGATTTGAATTTTAAAATGGGCGAAGCCGATTCAACACTTTTTATTAAGCATGCGAATAATGATATATTATTAGTACAAATTTATGTTGATGATATCATTTTCGGTGCTACTAACTTCACTCTTTGCGAAGAGTTTTCTAATGTTATGAAGGAACAATTTGAGATGAGCCACATGGGCGAACTCAAATATTTCTTAGGTCTCCAAATTCGCCAAATGAACGATGCAATCTTCATCCACCAAACGAAGTACACGGTGGAGTTGCTAAAGCGATTTGGAATGGAGAATGCCTCCGGGAAAAAGACTCCGATGAGCACGACTACGCATCTTGACAAGGATACGGGCGGTAAGGATGTAGACATTCGTCTATATCGAGGTATGATAGGTAGTTTGCTTTATCTTACCGCAAGTAGGCCCGATATTATGTTTGCCGTATGTATATGTGCTCGTTATCAGTCTCAACCTAAGGAGTCTCACTTAGTAGCGGTAAAGCGTATTTTTCGCTATCTAAGTTACACATTAGATTTTGGATTACTTTATCCGAGATCTAGCACATATGAGTTAGTCTCATATAGTGACGCTGATTATGCGGGATGCAAATCCGACAGGAAAAGTACTAGTGGCACTTGCCATTTTCTAGGAAATTCTCTTGTCTCTTGGTTTTCCAAGAAGCAAAATTCGGTTTCACTTTCAACCACCGAGGCGGAATATATTGCCGCCGGTGCCGCTTGTGCCCAGGTTCTTTGGATGAGACACACATTGAAGGATTTTGGTATTCATTGTGATACTAGCCCTATCATGGTGGATAACCAAAGTGCTATTTGTCTTTCAAAGAATCCGGTGCACCATTCCCGATCGAAACACATAGATGTCCGACACCATTTCTTAGATGATCATGTTGCTAAAAAGGACATCATTTTAGTGTACGTTGAAACCCAAAAGCAAATCGCCGATATTTTCACGAAACCCCTAAAGGAGGACTCCTTTGTGCGGTTGCGTCGAGAATTGGGGATTATGGGTGAATCCGAGATATAGGATTCATATTTCATTCAATTATCTTGCATGCTTCTATATTTCGTGTTATTTCAATCATGATAGATTTATAGAATTTTTGAGAATTTTATGTGATTTGTTTGAATTTATGATCGAAATCGTATCTCAATGTCTATTTAAGATTTCGACGTTTAATGGGGTAGTTTAGATGAGTATTGAGAGTTTTACGATATATCGTCCAAGTGTTTTGAGGAGAGAACTTGATTATCATTTTTTGGACTTTGTTAGTCGGTATCAGTTCAACCACCAACCGACTAGATGTTCATCTAGTCGGTTAGTAGAAGAACTTACACCGACTAACTCAAGCTTATTGAGTTTCCTTTCCATCTTGAACTCTTTAGTCGGTTCATGCTCAGTGACCGACCGACTAGATTGAGATCTAGTCGGTCAGTAAATGAACACAGACCGACTAAATCTTGTCAGTAACTCTTGGATTCAGCCACTGTTTGCAACTAGTCGGTTCAAGCTCATTGACCGACCGACTAGATCGTGATCTAGTCGGTCAGTGCTTGAACTGTGACCGACTAGTTGTGCCAGGGGCTGTTTGGTCTTTTGCGAAATCGACCGACTTAAACTCAGTTTAGTCGATCGATTTTCATTCTAATCGATCGAAATCTCTTCTCTCTCCGCTCAAAACCCCGACCTCCCTCGAAACCCTTCGACTTCCGATCGATCTCCGGCCATTTTTCCGGCCATCTCCGTCGATCTCCTCCGTCGGCCCCTCATTCTAGGTGATCTCCTCTCCTCCTAGGGTTAGATTTCATTTCCTAGAGCTAGGGCTTGCTCGGGTTCTTAGGGTTCTTAGGGTTTGTTTATTTTTTTTCGGCTAGGGCTTCTTCGTTTGATCTCCTTGTCCCGTGTCTTGCTTCGACTATGGCAAGAACACGCATTCCGATCACTCCCTCTAGCCCCTCTCCGATGACCGTTGATCCAATCTCTTCGGATCCCGAGCATCCAACCCCTCCGAAGCGTAGAGCCAAGACCACCCATCCTTCGTCGTCTTCGCCTCCTCTCAAGAAGAAGAGGACGACGACCGCTAAACCTAGAGGTCAACCGAAACCCAAACCCAAGCCTAAGCCCAAGGCCAAAATTCTTGCTTCTGCATCTTCGTTTCATACTCCTACCGATTCCGATACGGAGTATAACCCCGAGACTGAGACTCATAGGGAACCCACTCCTCCTAGTCATCCCGAGTCTAGCACCCACCCTCGTTCGTCTACTCGAAAGCCTAAGGGAAAGGGTCCGATGCCGGTGGGCGGTGTCGATATTTCCTTATGTCGCGATGACCCTTTGTGTCTCGCGGCGTATAACCGTATCGAACATTGCCCGCTGCTTCTGGAGCATTTCGTCCAGTTTAGCGACTTCATAGGGTTAGCTGATCTTCTGTCGTCGTCGGGTCTTCTCGATTACCTTCGATATGACCCGAAGGCGAATCCTCACCCCTACCCTAGATTAGTGAAGCTTTTCTATGCGAATAGGATCCGGGGTCAGTACGATCAGACCCACTCTGTTGAGACGACCGTTTTGGGGACTCCTATAGTCCTCACTGCGGAAATCTTAGGAGAGATTTTGGGTATCTCTTCGTCTGGCCTTCTTCCGTCTGATATTTCGATAGATGATATTTCTTCTCTTGATCAGGCTATGCTTTCAGAGATTTTCCATCAGATCCCTCCTGCCATGATTGGCGTGCCTTCTAAATCTTTCAAGCCTAATGCGTGGGTCCTCAATCTGATTCTGAAGTCGTGCTTGCTTCCCAAGTACGGCTCCTCATCTTTACCTTCCCAGCCATTTTTGAAGCTTATCTATGCGATCTTCATGGGGAGCTCGATTAATTGGGCTCGAATTATACTCGATAAGATTGACTCTTTCGAGTGTATTCGAAAGTCCAATAAATCAGCTCATATCCCATTCCCATGCATGTTGACCCTCGTGTTTCGTCATTTTCGTGTCACGTTGCCTCGTGACGATGAGCGTCCCCTTGGTCCTCCCCTGAATGCGACGGCCGTCAAGAAATCTCTTGCGGCTCTTCGTCACGTTCAGAGGACGACACCTTCTGCGTCTGTCCCTGCCTCTGCCAGTGCCTCTGCCACTCCCGTTGCCACCCTTGATGATGTCCTACGGATACTTCGTCGTCACGAGTCCCGCTTGGCTCGTACCGAGGAGGTAGTCTGCCGTATGGCTCGTCAGATGGGTGTTGAGCTTCCTCCTTCCGTGTCTGAGGATGAGGAGTTTGATGAGATGGCTGAGGAGGACATTGAGGAGCTCTGTCGTGCTTCGACTCGTGCCCCCGAGGGCACTTCTGCTGGTACTGCTGCTGCTGGTACTTCCTCTTCGGCTCCTGGAGTTGCCACCTCTTCCGGTGTTCCAGAGCCATCTGCTGCAGTTCTTCAGCCTTCTGAGCCTGCTGCTGACCCAGTTTCCGAGCCTGCTCATGTATTTGCTGCTGCTGCTTCTGTCGAGACTCATGCTGCTGTTGCGCCTGTTGCTGAGATCTCGACTCCTGCCCCGACGATTCCATCAGTTGAGACGCCTCTTCTCCCTGCAGATCCTGAGTCCACTCCGTCGACTGGACCCACGGACGCTGCAGATCCTGCCTCCTCCTCATGATCGTCTGTTCCGAGGACTCTCCACTGCATTCTGGATGATATATGTCTAGTGAGAGTGTTTTGGGTTAGGATGGGGTTCAGAGATGCTTTGATGTATTTTTTTTGTGCTTTCTGGTTGTCGGTGTTGGATTTTATGATGATGATGATGTATTTCTTTTTGATGATCTGTAGCGCTTGATATGATGTATCTCATATATTCGATGTGATATTTTTTGGATGTACTCATGCAAATTTGAATATTCGTTGAATTCATTTGAAATGTTACTTCGTCGCTCGACGCATAAAAACTTGGTTAAATAGATTTAAATTCTATAATTGAATATTAACCAAGAATATTGAATATTGAAGAGTATGTTTCTTTATTCAAGAAATGAATAAACATTTGGTATTTTTGATGATTTTGCTTATCATTGATTTTTATTGATAATGGAAAATTTGGCACACCTTATTTTGATTTCCACAATTTTCCCTTGGTGTCAAGTTGGTCCATTGTCTTTGTCTACGACTCCCGATGTTGGATTTTACATTTCCTAATTGTTGTCGTTATATGCCCCCCATTTTTGGGATAATGCCAAAGGGGGAGAGATAATGATAATAAATAGCGCAAATGAAAATTTAACTCAATTTCCAAGAATCTAGTTTGATATGTTAGATTCAGGGGGAGTTAAGATACATATAAGGATTTTTCAAAATCCGATATTTCAAAAATCAATTCACTCTGTTTATCTTACTCGTCTGCTTGATACAATTCATTTATATTCATTTTGGAATTAACGTATCATCAATGCAGGGGGAGTAAGTATTTTACATTTGTATTATTATCCTTGATTATTATTTATGTTGGTTTGTCATCACCAAAAAGGGGGAGAATGTTGAATATTGGACTCCCCGGATTTGGTTTTGGATGATGAGCAAACATAAATAATTCATGAACTAACAATTTGTGAGCGCAGTATTGGAGATCGTCGCCAATTTCACGAGAATATTCAAAGCGACATCTCAACACTTCCAAAAGCTCATATTCATGCCTAAAGCTTCGTTGAAGCTCTTGCGACGCTTTGGAAAATATGAAGATTCAATCGAAGCTATTGAAGACCGTTTATTAAGGTTTTATTTATAGTCTTTTAGTTTCGATTGATAGAATGTTAAGCCTTGAGTATATCTTACGTTTCTATCTTCATTACGCTCATTTCGTAGCTCTAGGATTCTTGCACAAGTTCACTCTAACTTCCTCGAAGCGTCGCGCTTCGATTCGGACTTTGTTGTGCATGTTAGTTGGTACAAGAACAAGTACTGACCGACTAGATGGTGATCTAGTCGGTCGGCCACTGTTCTTGGACCGACTAGTTTCTGTCAGTTAATTTCTTGGACTTTACTGTTTACAGTTAGTCGGTCTACGTTGACTCACCGACCGACTAGTTTGTGAACTAGTCGGTCAGTGATGCTTCTTTGACCGACTAGTTGTGACTTACTGTTCACTCTAAAATTCTCCTAAGCTACTGTTTACCGTTAGTCGGTCTAAGAACGTTTGATGACCGACTAGTTGACAATCTAGTCGGTCAACTTTTGTTCTTGGACCGACTAAGTCAACTTGCCTTCAGACTATGTTGTTTTGCCTCTTAGTCGGTCTACGTTCATTGGATGACCGACTAGTTGTGAAACTAGTCGGTCAGAAAGTCTTCTTGGACCGACTAGTTTTCTAGGTCTGAAATTCTATCTCTTCTCAGATCTGCTCTTAGTCGGTCCATGCTGTTTGACTGACCGACTAGTTGATGAACTAGTCGGTCAGTGATTGTTCTTTGACCGACTAATTCTCACAGATTTCTATCCGTTGGAGAATGACCTAACTTGTTTTTATGGGACCCTATAAATACGAACCTAGGTCATTTCTATCTTCAATAGAGCTGCCATTAAGAGATTCATTGAGTTCTAAAGAGATAGCCATTCTCCCTCAAATCTAAAGCTCTCTTCCTCACAAGAAACCCATTCTCTCTCATTTCTAGATCTAGAGAGAAGCTTGTTCTTGGTGAGCTCTTCAAGCTATTGCTTGATCCAAGTCTCCAACTCTTCCCTAGGCACCCATTGCTGCTCATTTCCTTGGTGCTAGGGCTTGGTGACTTCATCTTCCTCAAATCCTTCATTCCACCTATTGGGTAAGAAAAACTCAAGGTATAGGATTTTGTGGTAAGAGTATTTATTTCATTTAAACTCTTTATATTGCTTATTGGCTCTCTCGGTTGTGAGAGAAGTTTGTGATCCCGGGTTGTGGGATTCACTTTGCCATTGCATGTATGATTTGATCTTGTGAAGGTTTTTCACAAGATATTCATAGTGGAAATCTTGAGTTAGGGTTTCTAACTCAAGTATCCGGAGGGGATCCGGGTGGTTGGGACGTAGGATCACCAGGAACAAGTCGGGGAGACTTGGGTGGATCCGAACCCATTAACATCGTTTGTTTGCTTTGTTAATTTCATTGTTGTCATTCAATTTAAGCTTCCGCAAATTGATTTGGTGGTTGTTTGCAATTTAATTTGGAATTATACGCCTTATTATTTTAAAGTACTATTCACCCCCCCTCTAGTACTTGTGCAGTAGCTGGTAGGGCATTACAACTCCCTCCCTCTGGCATATTCATTATAACAAAATCCACTGGCACACACAATCCAGGAGGTATTTGCAGAATGATGTCTCAAGTAATGCCTACCGGATACGTGATCAAGTGATCCGCCAGCTGTATTGACATGTTTGTGGGCTCCAACTCACTTTCGGTTTGTAGTCTTTCGAATATGGAGAGCGGCATCAAGCTGATGCTCGCTCCCAAGTCGATCAAAGCACGGTTGATAGGCGTACCTCCTATAGAGCATATGACTGTGAAGCTTCCCGGATCTGGTAGTTTTCTCGGGAGATGGTTATTTATGATGGAGGTAGAGTCCTCCAAAAGCTTTATTTCCTCATGCTTCTGCTTCTAGGTAATGAGGTCCTTCAGAAACTTTGCATAGATAGGAATTTCTGTGATGGCATCCATAAAGGGGATGTTGAGCTGAATGCCCTTCAGTACTTCCATAAACTTTGAGTACTTCTTCTCCATTTTCGCTAAAGCTAGCCTCTGTGGATACGACAGAGGGGGTCGGCTTCCCTTATCCTTGGCGGCGTCCTTAGGAGATGGCTTACTGGAACCAGCTGCTTCGTCCTTTGGTGCTGATGTGACGGTGGGTATAGTGGAAGGCGAATCCTCCCTCTCTCTGTTCATGATGGGCTCATCTGTAGCCCCTTCCTTATCATTACCAATAATGGCATCCTCGATTGTAACTTGTTCCTTGTTTGTGACCGGTACCATCATAGCGTCGATCATCCGTCCTCCATGCGTGGTAACGGAGACCACGTCATTAGCTTGAGCCCTTGGATTCGACTCCGGTTGCAAAGACAACCTCCCTTGACTCTTGAGTAATTGGGACATTTGACCCCTTAGCTCATCAAGAGACATCTTTATGTTCTTGAATTGAGTAGACGTGCCTTGGTTGAACCTGACTTGTCCGCTCATGAACGTCTCTAAGGTGGTCTCCAGATTGGAACGCGGTGGCGTTGGTGCATATCTTTTGCTAGGGCGAGCGATTAAACCGGTATCCCGATGGTTGATACGGCCCAGATGGCCTAAATCCGCTCTGCTGTTGATGTGGCGGCGGTTCTTGTTGTTGTTGAGGAGGTGGTGGTGGCCTCTGAAACTGTGGAGGTTGCAGTCCTCCACTTGGGTTCTCGTAAGACAAGGGTTGATTCCTTGCAGCCAGATGTTGCCACTGATTTCGCACATCTCCTTATACGTACTATATCGACTCAGATGATTCGGCCCCGTCATAATGTCCCTCATTGGGAACATATCTTTGCTCTCCGTATTCTTCTAGAGGATGATAGGTTGGGGCGCTGGTAGTCATTGTAATGAAATCTAACTGTTGCTCGATCCTAGCCACCTGCTTGCATAAAGTTTTGATGTGAGAGTCGAGGTGGCTAACAGCTTTTACCTCAGGGGTCCTCGTGACAATGGTGTGCTCCTCGCTCCACTGTTGGTTATTCGCGGCCATATGCTCAAGTAGGTCAATGGCTTCCTCAGGGGATTTGTCCAGAAGGGTGCCTTGTGCGGCGGCATCAATTATCATCTTCGTACTAGGCTGCATCCTATTGTAGAAGCTTTGTACCAGATCCCAAGATTGGACCCCTTGGTGAGGACACTGATGCTGAGGTCCTTGAACCTTTCCCATGCCTCGTAGAGAGATTCTTGCGGCAACTGCTTAAAATTTGAGATAGCTCCTCTGATCTGCACCGTCTTGGAGGGTGGGTAAAATTTGTCTGCGAAGGCGAGCGCCAGTTGCTTCCATGTTGTGAAGTGGTTGGACGGGTGGGCTCGTAGCCAATATGAAGCTTTATCCCTCAAAATGAAGAGAAATAGCCTTAGCTTAATGGCTTCGTTGCTCACGTCTTTGGCTTTAAATGTATCACACTTCGCCAGAAAAGTGTCAATATAATGGTTTGGGTTCTCGTACGGATGCCCATGGAAGGGATCATACTGCATCAGATTTATGAGCCCGGCCTTTAATTCGAAGATAGCTGCTGTCAGTTGTGGTCTCAAGATGGAGGAATTGTTTTCGAAGCTCGATTTCATGTGGTCCCGGATGGACCCGGTGCGAGGTGGAGTGGCGGTATTTTCCGCCATTTGATCAGAGGGTATCTGACTTCTATTTGAGGCCCTGAGAGCTCTTGTTGTTTTCTCGATTTCTGGATCAAACAGGATCAAATAGCAATTCTTTATCAAAATCTCTAAAGCGAGTGATCATGCACAAGATAACTCAGAAAAACATCATGAGTAGCAAGATAATAATAAAAAGATGGAAAGGATGAAAAGATATGAAATGGTGAGAGTTGCTAGCAGACTCTTCAAAATAAAAATAAACTGAGATACACCGTAACTATCCCCGGTAACGGCGCCAAAAACTTGACGCACCTCGAACGCACACCTAAAATCCACCTAGCGATGTCACAGTCGCTGGGCGCAATATGGTTCCTAGGTGTTGACTCTGGGTTCTATCCGCAAGTGGACGGTGTCAAATTATAGTATATAAAATTGTTGAATCCTACAAGGAGAATGACAGTGTATTGGAGTCTCAGATTATATTTAGATCTCAGAATGAGATAACAGTCAGTTTAGGAAGGTTGGTTGTGATGGTGTTGTTGGTTCGATATAAAGAGAAGCTAGGGCCTTAGGGATCACCGCTAAGACTGTCAGATGTTGATGTTAGAATGGGATTCTTACATTGCATTGGATTTAGGGGGTTGATCTCTCAGCTCATATCACTCTCGTGGGTTAGATCTTCGAGGTATTTCGGTTTCTCTCATTGACGCAATGACGGTAGCCATCAATGTAGCGATATAGTTCATCGGTAGATCCCCTCAAGGCACGAGTCGGGCATGGTCACGAGTCTTAGTTGAATCCACTAACTCCCTATTTACGAGTTCTCCTAAGGATTTAGATGGATCGACAGAAATACTCTTCCTTTATACCCAACACAACCTAGAAATCCAGATCTACATTTTCTTCCTAGAATCTTAGGGCTAACCCATCAGCCCTAGGGAAGACTACTCACACATAGCAATTACGACAAATAAAAATGTAGATTTTACCATAGAAAACATCGTAGCAATTGAATCGAGCGAGAAATAAAGATCTTACATACCGAAAACAAGAAAGAGAGATCCAAAAAGATTCCGTAAATTCCAAGATGCAAGAGATAATAAAAATATAATCTTTTGCCAAGAACGGCTCAATTCCAAAACCAAGATCTAGAATAAATAGTTTTAGGTCTTTCTCTTAAGCTTAATTCAAAAACTCAAAACTCAGCCACCTCAAAACGTCTGGAAAATTCCCTCTAATACATCCAGGTTGGGTCCTCAAGAAAAAAATATGAAAATCTGAAGTTTGGGGGCCCACATGTCACCGATCGAGCTGGCTCCTCTGTCGAGTAGACGCCTGTTCGGTCGAGCAGGCGCCTTAGCTGTTCCTGGCTGGGTAAAGGAGTCCAGGCTACTTGGTCGAGCAGCCCGTCTACTCGGTCGAGCCGTCAGTAGGTTGGAGCTCTCCTTCCAAAGCATCGTTCTGCCTACTTGGGTCGAGTAGGCCTTGCTCGATCGAGTCGTCTGCTGGCTCGGTCGAGTAGGTCCTGCTCGGTCGAGTAGGATGCTGGTGGGATGGAGCTCAAAAATAGGTCAACTCGGGCCGAGTCACCACTCTGCTTGGTTGAGCAGGATGCGCATTTTGTTGGGCTCGTGTATCAGCTCTAACGAGTAGCTTGTGCTACTCGGTCGAGTCACCTGGGAAAGCTCCATATGCTTGGGCTCTGACTCCTTTCTCTCGCTATCTTCTCCTCCTCTCCTCTCATATGCTTCCGAACCTCAGCAAATTCCTGTAGAGCCTTGCCAACGGACTCACGGACGTGCTGGATGTGTCCATATCCCAAAATGGCTTTGAATCGCTCCAAAATCCCTGAAAATCCACAAAGCTCTACGAAACTCGAATACGGCGTTAGAAGTGCGACATCGTAAGAAAATGCAGGATTTGGATGCAGATATGACATGAAATACAATAAAATGATGTTATGAAAAGATAGAAAATATGGACACATCACCATGTCCGAGGCTTTCTTTTTAGACTTTCCATTGTACTGCTGGATTATATCTTTATGAATGAATGTCATTTGTTTTTGTAAGGACCCATGGCTATGGAGAAAACACTAGAAGGGGGGTTGAATAGTGTTTAAGCAATTTAAAAAGATAGTTACACCATTTAAATTCCTAACCAACAAAATAGTGCGGAATAGAAATAAACCCAAAATGAAACAAATGCAAACACAAGGATGTTTCAAGGGTTCGGATTACCCAATTCACTTCCCGACTTGTTCCAGGTAATCCTACGTCCCTTTCACCCGGTTAACAACCGGATACTCAAGTTAGAACCCTAATTTGAGGTTTCCTTAAAACCCACTTGTAGCAACCTAACGAGTGAAATCAAAATACAATCGATTGACCTTGACTCCCACAACTTGGGAGCAAGCAAACCACTCTCACAACCTGAGAGTAAATTCAAATAACAAAAGTTATGAAATATAAAAGCAACACTTACAATCACTTATGCCTTGAAGTAGAACTTGTAACGGTCGCTTTCCGACCTTATGTATTTTCTGCGTATACGCTCTTTTCATACGCATATTTTATTTGACTCTTTCTTGGTTTCGGTCTATGCGATGTGATATGCTGTTGTGACCGTAAGGAAGAGTAGTTATATGTGGGATTTTTAGTGAACGTCATTTCACATGTCGTTCTCCCACAAATCAGGTTTGATTGCAGAGTCGTCGTATCCTTAGATTTGGTCATCGGATCTTTTATTTTTTTCTGTTTGTTTTTTGTGGACCAAATGCACGATTGACCATTGTATCCCCGAGCCTCTCTTCATCATGGTCGTCCCAATATTATTTTCGTAATTTTCCGACACTCCTAGCCCACCCAAATCGCTAATCAAAACCCAAGCTCATTAAGCCCAAATCAATTTCAAAATTCTGTTGCTAATCAAATCTTGGGAGATTAGTACGTATCATGCAAAATGATTCTGCTACTACCCTCACCCAACTTTCCACCACCTTGTACATCTCACTCACCCTCTCTCCTAGTCACCCCTAAATTATACCACACTTAAAACCCTCTTTAGCAAATCATCCTCTTCAAAATAACAACCCAGGCCGAATTACCCCAACTCACGCTAACCCAACTTTGGCCGCCCCCCTGCTCCTCCTTCGGCCACACACGACCGCCCCCAACCTCCCCTCTCCGACCACAACCACGACCACCTCCTTCTCCTCCATATCCTCCCCCCAAACAACCCTCAAAACCCCATAAACCCAAGTTTTGGCCGAAAAACTGTGCACAGAACCCTACCGCCGGAGAACTCACGGCCGTCGGCCGTCCGCCACCGTCGCCGGCGACCACCACCCCCACTTGACTCCCCTTTGACCCCTCTACCCTCTGAAATTCCCCTTACGCTTTTCCCTCACCTCGAGCTCTTTGAAAACCCAGTGAAACAAGCCCTATTGGGTGTTTTTGACAGATCTATGCGCTGATCTTCAACGCCGGCACACGGCCACCTCCGACCACTTCCGACGACCACTATATCACCGTTGTCTTCCTCTTGAAGTCTTTTAGCTACTGCAATTTTTCTTTGACTCTTTTGATCGCTGGTTTTCTGCTGAGACGCGCGATAACGAACGTTACATGAATCTGTCCTCTTCGACTTCTCACGGACACCCACCGCCGTACGCTTGCACCGTCGGACACCCACCGGGCCGAGCAACTCCCACTAACATACTTCAATCACCAACAGCCTCCTTTGACCCTCGGAGTTCATGTGCGTCTCCGTACTCACGCATTTTTACTCGACGTTGCCGCCGTCGTGAAGATCCGTTGCGCTACCCACAACGGGAGAGAGATCGCCCCTTGCTCGCTATTTTCATGCCACCACCTCTCTGTCCAGCAGTGCCTCGCTGCACTACCCACAGCCGAGGAGTTGTAGACGACTTCGATGCATCGTCGTTCAAACCCGACATCCGCTTTTTGAACGACATCAAAAGGTTAGTCCTCTAACGCGTAGTAAGAACCCCCACCGTAACAAAACGTAAAACCTAATCTAAAATTCGTCAACGTAAACTAAAGTTAATTTTCTGCACCTTTAAAACGTCGTCCACCGTAGAAAATCGACGAACGAACTGAACTTCTGTGCATATAGGATATACGTCGATCTAGACCGAACAAATCATCAAAAGATGTAACTTTTTGACTGTTAGGGTAGTCCCGCCAAATTTAGAAACAAACCGTAATAAGATTGACAAAAAGCGCAATCTGACATCGTCGTTATCCTGTTTCAGATGGACCAGCGCCGACACGATGATTCGATGGGACACTCCGGACATACGACGCACTCGCCACTGCAGGTAAGTGTTTACACTTGTACTCGTACGGCCACGTTTAGGCCATCTCTTACATAGATTGTTAGCGTACATTTAAAGAGAACCAGACATAAAAATGATAGCGTCTGGAACCCCCCTTGACAGCTTAGACTTGACGAAGAAGTCTAAGCACATCAACAACAACAACTGACACCTTAGAGTTTTCCTGTGTGTGAGTGCATGTGGACCCCCTAGAAGAACCATCCCTACACTTGTCATGTCATGTCCTGTCGCACAAAAAGCCCTCGGGCGTTCAGATGCTCTCCCTGTTAGAGTGATCTCCGTGTTACAAAAAGCCTTCGGGCGTTTCAGATGCCCTCCATGCGAGAGTGATCTCCTTGTTACAAAAAGCCTTCGGGCGTTTCAGATGCTCCCTACATGGGAGTGATCTCCATGATACAAAAAGCCTACGGGCATTTCAGGTGCCCTCTATACGAGGGTGATCTCTAGTTGTCTTGTCTTGAGCACTTGGGTTTGGGGTAGGGTTGAGCGGTCGCACGGAGAGAGGGTCTAGCTGCCCTCGAACCGTAAGGCATGAACCCTTCGAGTCACACGTGTCTTGTCTTGTCTTGTCTTGTCCCGTCTAGGCTAGTCCTGTAGCCGGTAGCACACACGACGGCTACTGTCTGTCGCGGTTACTTTTTCCTGCATCGTTTTACTTTCTGTTTAGTATAACTGCCATGTTAAAACCTCAGCATGTTAATCAACCAGTAAAATGTTGCTCTTAAATCATATTACACTTACATTATAGTCTAACTCTTTCTTGTTGACTTTACCTGACGTACAGTTCCCTTTTCTCTTGGGTGATGTATGTCAGGTGCTGAGCCGGAGTACGTTGACGAGCCGGACTTACCAGAGTACGTGGAGCCCGAGGATGTCGACCCAGAGTACGTTTCTAAGGAGGACCAGAGCTAGAGGTTCCTCACTGTTTCTTATTCAGAGATTTACTGCTTTCTAGGCTAAGTACGTAGCACCATTTACTTTTCTGTCTAGGTCGGGTGCTTGCACTAGTAATTTACTTTCAGCTGTTTGTAGCCATGTTGGGTTTTTGTTTAGACTCTCAGTACTTTCTGGATATCTGTTTGGAATAAAATGAATGCATTTCTTTTTAGTATTTTTGTTGTTCCGTACTTTTCTGCAGGGACATGTTCCTTCATCTTGGAGTACCACACAGACGCTTATTGGGTCCGAGCCTCACAGCTCCGGCCCAAGCGGGCCTTAGTCACGCTTCGCCTCCGTAGTTTTGGGAAGCAGGACATGACAGGTTTTAGTGGTGGCCCATGCAGGTCCCCTTTCTGCAAGTTCGGAACGATAAAAGAATTAGCATTCATTTTTATTATCCAGTTTTATGTGCGAGTCTAAATTGTGTCTTTCTTGTCAATAGGATGGCAGGACGACGCAACACCCGATCCGGGAGCACTGGCGATGGAGTTTCGGAAGACCAGGGCGGTGAATTTCGCCAATTTCTGGGCATGATGAGAGAGATGCTGGATGCGCAGCATCAGTTGGTTCAGCAGTCCCACCATACTGCTCAGGCTCCTCCGGTTGCACCACCACCACCTCCGCCTGCCCCTCGAGCTGCTCTGGGAGTGAAGCAGTTTAATGAGCTTCAGTCGAAGACATTTTCTGGGAAGGAAGGACCCTTAGGTGCTGATGAGTGAATCCAGAGCACAGAAGAGAAGCTGGTAGCTGCGAAGATTCTTGAGGATACCAAAGTTGAGATAGCAAAGATGCAGCTGGCTGAGAATGCTAGGAACTGGTGGCGCATTGAGGAGAGGCGCCTGCAGAAGCCAGTGGAGTGGAAGACCTTAAAGTCCATATTCCGAGAGAAGTATTTTTCTAAGGCTGCTAAGAGGGAGCTTCTGAGCCGATTTGTGAATCTGAAGCAGGGGGACATGATGGTTGATGAGTACGAGGCAGAGTTCGAGATGCTCAGTCGTTTTGCCTCTCATATGGTGAAGAAGGAATAGAACTGAGCTGATCGGTTTCGTCAGGGACTGCGTCCGAAGATTCAGGCTTCCATGTCCTCGGCAGATTTTTGACCATGGGAGCTGTGCTGAATGCCGCAAAGAATCATGAGAGCATATCACATCTCCCTAACCCTCCAGCTAGTGGAGGAAAGCGTCCCATGGAGCAGTACCGGCCACCTGCTTTGCCAGCTATGAGACCAGTTCAGACAGTGCCTTTCAAGAGAGCAAGGGCCCATGTCACTACCGCGGGAAGCCATGGCATGTTTAGAGCGATTGCATGAGGAGGTTAGGATTGTGCTTGGTGTCTGGGGATGCTTCCCACGCTGCTAAAGATTGCCCGAGAGCGTGCCATGCTGGAGTCGGAGCGCCAGTTCCACTACAGATTCGAGCGCCTGCTCCAGTTCAGAGAGGAGCTGTTGTCCGTGGACCACCCTTGGCACCACAGAAGCAGATATTTCAGCGGGCAGCGCAACCCCAGAGGCTGGCTTACACCATGACAGCTGTGGAAGCTGAAGAGGTGGATGGAGTTATTGCAGGTATTTCTTTAGATCTAGTCTTTTATTTCATAGTTTAAATCTTTTGTTTAGCATTGTTTGTTGCCTTGTTGGTTAGAGTAGTTTTGTTTGACCTTAGTTCCTTTACATCTTAGGAACCATTCTAGTGTCATCTCACCCGGCCGTGGCCTTGTTCGACTCCGGTGCATCCATGTGCATCATATCCTGGAGGTTTGTAACGAGGCACTCTATTCCCACCCATACGCTTCCCAAGTGTTGGGACATCACCACAGGGAATGGAGTGGTGACGGTGAATCTGGGTTGTCGATCGATCCCGTTGGTGGTCAGTGGACACGAACTGTTTGCAGATTTCATTGTCCATGATCTGCTGCATTTCGATGTCGTTCTTGGCATCGATTGGCTGGGATACTTTCATGCTTCGATTGAATGCCACAGTAAGAAGGTGGTATTTAGGATTTCAGGCCATCCAGAGTTCGAGTTCCGTAGCAGAGATGAGTCGCTTGGGCCCATCAGATTTCGGGCCAAGCTAGAGGTGCCAGTTGTTGCAGCTATGCAGATGGAGATCAGCCGACCAGCGATTGTCAGAGAGTTTGACTACGTTTTTCCAGAGGATATCTCAGGTTTGCCACCTAACAGAGCTTTAGAATTCGGTATAGATCTTTTGCCGGGAACGTAACCTATATCGAAGGCACCGTATCGGATGGCTCCCGCTAAGCTTGAGGAGCTGCAGAAGCAATTGGATGAGTTGATGCAGAAGGGTTTCATCCACCCTAGTGTGTCACTGTGGGGTGCATCGGTTCTGCTCGTGAAGAAGAAGGATGGGCCCCGCCGGATGTGCATGGACTATCGAGGGCTGAATGCTGTGACCGTGAAGAATAAGTATCCGTTGCTGCGTATCGATGATATTTTCGACCAGCTTGGATGTTTGAGAGTCTTCTCGAAATTGGATTTGAGGAGCGGATACCATCAGCTGAAGGTGAAGAAGGAGGATATTCAGAAGACAGCTTTCCGGACGAAGTACGGACATTATGAGTTCGTGGTTATGCCTTTCGGCGTGACCAACGCTCCAGCAGTGTTCATTAATTTGATGAACTTAATTTCTATGGCTTCATGGATAAGTTTGTCGTTATCTTTATAGACGACATCCTTATTTACTCGAAGTCTGAAGAGGAGCACAGCTGTCATCTGAGGACAGTGCTGGAGACGCTGAGACGTCATAAGTTGTATGCTAAGTATAGTAAGTGCGAGTTCTAGCTGGACAGAGTCGCATTCCTGGGACACGTAGTATTTGGAGATGGCATATCTGTAGATCCGAAGAAGGTCAGAGCAGTCAGAGATTGGCTGACTCTGCAGTCAGCATCAGATATCAGGAGCTTCTTTGGTTTAGCCGGCTATTATCGTCGGTTCATCAAGGATTTCTCGAGGATTGCAGAGCCGATGAAGAAGCTGACGAGGAAGGACGTGGAGTTCCATTGGTCAGAAGCTTGTGAGGAGGCCTTCAGTATCTTGAAGGCGAGGTTGACCACAGCACCGGTATTGGCTGTACCGGATCGGAGCGGAGGCTTTGAGGTATATTGTGATGCATCAGGGAAGGGCCTAGGATGCGGTTTGCATCAGCATGGCCATGTGGTCGCGTACGCTTCTCGTCAGTTGAGGACTCATGAGAAGAATTAACCGACACACGATCTGGAGTTGGCAGCGGTGATATTTGCGCTGAAGATCTGGAGGTTCTTCTTGCTGAGTGAGAGCGTGAAGATCTTCACCGATCACAAAAGCCTGAAGTACATCTTTACGTAGAAGGAGCTCAACATGCGTCCGAGACGATGGTTGGAGCTTATGTCTGACGAGATAGATCTGCAGTATCACCAGGGGAAGGTGAATGTAGTGCCAGATGCCTTGAGTAGACTCCCCGCCATGATGATGCATACTAACGACTGGAGGATACAATAGGAGCCGAAGGAGATGGATTTAGAGGTCGTCCTACCTGGTGTGGTTCTTTCGTTCATGAATTTGCAGATTTCGTGGATCGTATCAAGGCAGCACAGGTAGGAGATCCGAAGCTACAGAGGATCAGGAGGCAGGTTGAAGCTGGACTTCGAACGGAGTTCGTGATTCATGAGGATGGTTCGCTGAGGTACGGCAGTAGGCTCTGCGTACCTGCAGGTGATATTCGAGAGGAGCTGTTGAGCGAGGCTCATAGCTCGCCATATTCTATACATAATGGAGGCACCAAGATGTATAAGGACCTCCGTCTGAATTATTGGTGGATTGGCATGAAGAGGAGTGTGGCACGGAGCGTTGCCAAGTGTCTGGTATGCCAACAGGTGAAGGTCGAGCACCATCGTACAGCTGGATTGCTACAACCGCTTTCCATTCTGGAGTGGAAGTGGCAACATATCACGATGGATTTCGTGATTGGTTTACCTCGGAGCTCGAAACAGAACGATGCAGTCTGGGTGATCGTTGACCGATTGACCAAGTCTGCGCACTTCATCCCTTTACGAGTGGGACAGTCTACGAAAGTTTTGGCGAGGAAATATCTAGAGGTAAATTTTATTTTACTTCTCTTATATAGTTCCTCTTTGAGTTAGTTGTGATGAAGACCGTGTACGTGCAGGAGGTTGTACGCTTACATGGAGTCCCCGTGAGCATCGTGTCTGACAGAGACTCGAGGTTCACATCTCAGTTCTAGAGAAGTCTGCAGGAGAATTTGGGTACGAGTCTGATCTTCAGCACGACGTACCACCCACAGACTGATGGCCAGTCCGAGAGGACTATTCAGATCCTGGAGGATATGCTGCGAGCTTGTACGCTCGATCTGAAGGGTTCATGGGAGGACCATCTTCACTTGGTGGAGTTTTCATATAACAACAGCTGCCAGTCGAGCATTGGCATGGTGTCGTTTGCTGCTTTGTATTGGAGGAAATATCGATCGCTGCTGAGCTGGGATGACATCGGAGATCGGGATCTGTTGGGTCCACTGGTTGTAGTGGAAGATGTGGTTGTCGTGAGAGACATCAGGGAGAAGCTCAGGATTGCGCATGATCGCTTCAAGCATTGGGTTGATGCCAAGAGGAGACCTTTGGATTTTCAGCCTGGAGATCACGTCTTCCTAAAGATTTCTCCGAACCACGAAGTCATTCGATTTGGGAAGAATGGAAAGCTGAGTCTGAGGTTTATTGGACTGTTTGATGTGCTCGAGCGTGTGGGAGCAGTGGCCTACCACCTTGCTCTGCCACCTTCTTTGGAGGGAGTTCACGACGTATTCCATGTATCTCAGCTACGTCGATACGTCAGTGATCCATCGCACACTGTTGATTTCTCAGATATCACGGTCCGTCCGGACCTGACATATGACCAGCAGCATGTGCAGATTTTGGACCGTCGACAGAAGCACTTGAGGAACAAGGTAGTCGATCTGGTGAGAGTGATGTGGCGTCACGGATCACCTGGAGAGTCCACTTGGGAGCGAGAGGACGAGATAAGAGAGCGTTTCCCATTTTTGTTTTCTGATTAGTTGTGTTGTTGATTCCAAGGAAGAAATCATTCTTTTAGTGGGGTAGAATGTAACGGTCGCTTTCCGACCTTATGTATTTTCTGCGTGTACGCTCTTTTGGTACGCAAATTTTATTTGACTCTTTCTTGGTTTCGGTCTATGCGATGTGATATGCCGTTGTGACCGTAAAGAAGAGTAGTTATTTGTGGGATTTTTAGTAAATGTCATTTCACGGGTCGGTCTCCCACAAATTAGGTTTGATTGCAGAGTCGTCGTAGCTTTAGACTTGGTCACCAGATCTTTTATTTTTTTCTGTTTGTTTTCCATGGACCAAACGCACGATTGACCACCGTATCCCCAAGCCTCTCTTCGTCACGGTCGTTCCGATATTATTTTTAAATTTTCTGACACTCCTAGCCCACCCAAATCGCTAATCAAAATCTAAGCCCATTAAGCCCAAATCAATTTTAAAATTCTGTTGCTAATCAAATCTTGGGAGATTAGTACGTATCATGCAAAATGATTCAGCTACTACCCTCACCCAACTTTTCCCCACCTTATACACCCCCTCACACACCCTCTCTCCTAGTCACCCATAAATTATACCCCACTTAAAACCCTCTTTAGCAAATCATCCTCTTCAAAATAACAACCCAGGCCGAATTATTCCAACTCACGCTAACCCAACTTTGGCCGCCCCCTGCTCCTCCTCCAGCCACCCAGGCCGACCCCAGCCTCCCCTCTCTGACCACGACCACGACCACCTCCTTGTCCTCCATCTCCTCCCCCCAAACAGCCCTCAAACCCCCATAAACCCAAGTTTTGGCCGAAAAACTGTGCACAGAACCCTACCACCGGAGAACTCACGGCCGCCGACCGTCCACTGTCGCCGTCACCGACCACCACCCCCACTTGACTCCCCTTTGACCCCTCTACCCTCTGCAATTCTCCTTACGATTTTCCATCACCTCTAGCTCCTTGAAAACCCGTTGAAACAAGCCCTATAGGCTGTTACTGACAGATCTGTGCGCTAATCTTCAACGCCGGTGCACGACCACCTCCGACCCCTTCCGACAACCACTCCACCACCCTTGGCTTTCTCTTGAAGTCCTTTAGCTACAGCAACTTTCCTTTGACTCTTTTGATCGCTGGTTTTCTGCTGAGACGCGCGACAACGAACGTTGCGCGACTCTGTCCTCTTCGACTTCTCACGGCCACCCACCACCGTACACTCGTGTCATCGGCCACCCATCGGGCCGAGCAACTAACACTGACATACTTCAATCATTGACAGCCTCTTTGGACCCTCGGAGTTCACGTGCATTGTCGTACTCACATGTTTTTACCCGACGTTACCGCTGTCGTAAAGATCCGTTGCGCTGCCCGCAACGGGATAGAGATCACCGCTTGCTCGCTATTTTTTTGCCACTACCTCTCTATCCAGCAGTGCCTCACTGCACTAACCACGGCCAAGGAGTTGTAGACGACGTCGATGCATCGTCGTTCAGACCCGACATCTGCTTTTTGAACGACGTCAAAAGGTTAGTCCTCTAACGCGTAGTAAGAACCCCCAACGTAGCAAAACGTAAAACCTAATCTAAAATTCGTCAACGTAAACTAAAGTTAATTTTATGTACCTTTAAAACGTCGTCCACCGTAGAAAATCGACGAAGGAACTGAACTTCTGTGCATATAGGATAGACGTCGATCTAGACCGAACAAATCATCAAAAGATGTGACTTTTTGACTGTTAAGGTAGTCCCGCCAAATTTAGAAACAAACCGTAATAGGATTGATAAAAAGCACAATCTGACATCGCCGTTATCTTGTTTCAGACGGACCATCGCCAACGCGATGCTTCGATGGGACACTCCGGACAGACGACGCACTCGACACCGCAGGCAAGTGTTTACACTTGTACTCGTACGGCCACGTTTAGGCCATCTCTTACTTAGAATGTTAGCGTACATTTAAAGAGAAACGAACATGAAATGATAGCGTCCGGAACCCCCCTTGACAACTTAGACTTGACGACAAAGTCTAAGCACATCAACAACAGCAACTGACACCTTAGAGTTTTCCTGTGTGTGCGTGCGTGTGGACCCCCTAGAAGAAACATCCCTACACTTGTCGTGTCATGTCCTGTCACACAAAAAGCCATCGGGCATTTCAGATGCTCTCCATGCGAGAGAGATCTCCGTGTTACAAAAAGCCCTCGGGCGTTTCAGATGCTCTCCCTACAAGAGTGATCTCCGTGTTACAAAAAGCCTTCGGGCGTTTCAGATGCTCTCCATGCGAGAGTGATCTCCGTGTTACAAAAATCCTTCGGGTGTTTCAGATGCTCCCCACGTGGGAGTGATCTCCGTGATACAAAAATCCTACGGGCGTTTCAGATGCCCTCCATGCGAGGGTGATCTCTGGTTGTCTTGTCTTGAGCAGTTGGGTTTGGGGTAGGGTTGAGCGATCGCACGGGGAGAGGGTCTGGCCGCCCTCGAACCGTAAGGCGTGAACCCTTCGAGTCACACGTGTCTTGTCTTGTCTTGTCTTGTCTTGTCTTGTCCCGTCTAGCTTAGTCCTGTAGCCGGTAGCACACGCTACGGCTACTGTCTGTCGCAGTTACTTTTTCCTGCACCGTTTTTACTTTCTGTATAGTATAACTGCCATGTTATAACCTCAGCATGTTAATCAACCAGTAAAATGTTTCTCCTAAATCATATTACACTTGCAGTAGAGTCTAACTCTTTTTTGTAGACTTTACCCGACGTACGGTTCCTTTTTCTCTTGGGTGATGTCCGTCAGGTGCTGAGCCGGCGTACGTTGACGAGCCCGACTTTCCAGAGCACGTTCCTGAGGAGGACCAGAGCTAGAGGTTCCTCACTGTTGCTGATTCAGAGATTTACTGCTTTCTAGGCTGGGTGCATAGCACCGTTTACTTTTTTGTCTAGGTGGGGTGCTTGCATCAGTAGTTTACTTTCAGCTGTTTGTAGCCGTGTTGGGCTTTTGTTTAGACTCTCAGTAATTTCTGGATATCTGTTTGGAATAAAATGAATGAATTTCTTTTTAGTATTTTTGTTGTTCCGTACTTTTCTGCAGGGACCTGTTCCTTCGTCTTGAGTACCACACAGATGCTTATTGGATCCGAGCCTCACAGCTCCGGCCCAAGCGGGCCTTAGTCATGCTTCGCCTCTGTAGTTTTAGTAAGCGGGGTGTGACAGAACTTGAAGGAGAAGTGTGTTGTGTGTTGAAAGACTCTCTTGGAAGAGAGGAAAGCCCTTTCTCTTGATTGCACCAAATGCCTAGAAGATGTCTCTTTGGTTCTAGGTTGGAGAGCAAGAGATTGAAGATTGGAATTCTTAGGGCTTTAGGATTTTTGAGAGCTTTGATCTTGAGAGATTTAGCAAAATTAAACTTGGAAGAATGAGTAAGCTCTCAATGGAACAGTAGATGCTCCTTATATAGGTTTCTAAAAACCCTACAACCGAATTCAGCAAAACCGCTTTGAAATCCGTGAGAAAACTCTCAACGGATAGAATCTGAGCCCGCGACAGTCGACTGTTAAGGAATCCACTGTCGACTGTTGCACAGTCAGATAGGGTAGGTGATAATTCATAACGGTAACTTACCACATGGACAGTCGACTGATGAGGCAAAGACAGTCGATTGTTAAACCAATAGGAGACTGTAAATCATACTACAGGCGACTGGCTGTAAGATGGGTAAGTTGAAGAATTCTGGAAAACATCTGGGATAACAGGACAGACGACTGATGAGGAGACGACAGTCGACTGTTAATCAGAACGGGCGACTGTAATTCCTTCTACAGACGACTATCAAAACCCTGAGATTTTTCAGAGAGTTGAGTCAACAAATTGGCTCACAGATAGACGACTGTTGCAGCATTGACAGTCGACTGTTCCATTGGACAGTCGACTATAAATCCAACATAAGTCGACTGGCCAGAGTAATCAGAGAAATAGACTTTGGGCTAAAGATAGACAGGCGACTGATTAACAAAACACAGTCGAATGTCACTTGGACATGCGCCTGTGAATCATTCATAAGTCACCTGTGGGAATTAAAGCAGAGAAGCCCAAGACTAGACTGTAAAAGTTTGTGCATAACAGGCGACTGTAGAACAAAACACAGTCGACTGTTTTTAGACAGGCGACTGTAAAACGTTCTCCGGTCGACTGTTATAAACAATACATGCACAATCAATATAGAAATGAATTTGAGTCTAAGGACGATTGATCTAGTGATGTCCTAAGACTGAAATGAAGATGTATGTGCTCCAACAATGTTCTACTTCTAAGCTACATACTAGAAGAGATATAAGAAATTTACATTTGACGAAATCTCTCTTCTATTCAATGCATGAGCTTGAAGTCTACATGTAGCTTCATATCACCATTTATGATCATCCAATCCATTTCATTTGCCTTCAATGATCTTTGAGTGTCATCCATTGCAAGTAGATCTTCATAATAAGCTTAGGCAATGGATTAACTGCAAAATAAGAGATTAGTCACAAGTATTTATGTTTGCTCATCATTAACACCAAGTATGGAGAAGTCCAATACTCAACATTCTCCCCCTTTTTGATGATGACAAACAAACATAAACAAAAAGATAAATAATTGTGCTTAATGAAAACTTACTCCTCCAACATAGATGCCAATCAAGTTAGACAATAAATATTAGGGCATCTTCATATCAATTGAAGCAAATGAGTAAGATATGCATGAATGAAATGAATTCATGAATTCTAGGATTTAAAATCCCTATTCATTGTATCTTACTCCTCCTGAATCTAAGGCAACTTCAATCTTAGTTTCAAGTGTTATTAGTATATACTTAGCACATCATTATGAATCTATATGTTTATTTCTCTCCCCCTATGGCATTATCCAAAAGGTGGGAGTAAAATAACAACAACCACCGTGCTAAATAAAAACTATCAACAATCAGAGAGTTTAAAGATATATAAAACCAAAACTCATAAAACCACATCATAAACTTGTGTGAATAGAGGAATGGAAGTCCAATATCAACATTTTAGATATACGAAGAAAACATATTGTCTCAAATCACATCACATGAGGAATACAACATATATGGAGACAAAATCGCAAATTTCACACAGATAAGATAATCAATTATGCAATGTGTGAAACAGAAGAAGAAACTGCAACATCATATATATATATATATATATATATATATATATATATATATATATATATATATATATATATATATATATATATAGCAAAAAATGTACCTAAGAACGTGCGCAGGTAGAATTACCTGCGCACGCCCCCTCTGTTCGGTGTTTGTAAGTATTTTTTTTTGAAATTTTTTTTTTCAGTAGCTAGATATACTTGTTATGAAGCTCCCCACAAAATTTCAGGTCAATCCGACACCGTTTGAGCCTCCGTTCATCGATTTCAAAAACGTTGCGCAAAACTGTCCAAATTCTGGACAGTTTTGCGCAACGTTTTTGAAATCGATGAACGGAGGCTCAAATGGTGTCGGATTGACCTGAAATTTTGTGGGGAGCTTCATAACAAGTATATCTACCTACTGCAAAAAAAAATTTCAAAAAAAAATATTTAGAAACCCCGAACAGAGGGGGCGTGCGCAGGTAATTCTACCTGCGCACGTTCTCAGGCACATTTGCCCCATATATATATATATATATATATATATATATATATATATATATATATATATATATATATATATATATATTTGAAGGGAATATATATATAGATATATATAGATATATATCAACACTACATGAGTACAAAGTCAAATGAACATCTACATGTCCATCAAATACATCATATATGTGACTCAAAAAGAACAAAATACATCATTATACTCAGACATCATCACCAAATATCCATCATACAAACATCACTCAAAACTAAAAAAATCTATGAGTGAGTGTCTCCAAGAGCAGCAGAAGAAGAAGCAGGCTCTGGGTCAATAGTGGTATCCTCTGGAGGAGGAGCAACACGAGCACCCTGAGTAGCAGCTACGCCAGGATGCACAACAAGATCAGTGATGATGGAAGGAGGAGGCTCACGAGGCTGGGGAGGAACAAAACGTCTCAGATGCTTAGGGAAAGTTATGCCCTGATGCTGGAAAGACAGGAAAGCCAACTCATATAGACCAGAAACCATCTCAAAGAGGATGTCAAGAGAGGATGGAGCAGAGGTAGATGGCTGATCTACAGGAGGAACCGTGGAGAAAGACGGAGCTGAAGTGGATTTCCTCTTCTTAGATGCAGAATGCAGAGCTGAAGAGGACTTCGACTTTGCAGAAGCATCAAGAAGAGGACTGACGTGCGTTTATATTTCATATATTCACGCACGTTTTCTTTTGTGTTTCTCCGTGTTTTTCCGCCGTCTCTTATTCGTTTTCGTGTATTTTCCCGTTTTCTTTCACTTTTCTTTGTTTATCCATGATTGCAGGGGATCGACCACGTAGGGGACGTTTAACGATGATATCCCAAGTCCCCGGAGCAACGGGAGAAGTCACGCGTGATCCAGGGGGTCAAACGCCAAAGAATTCATCTTTCAGCCCCTCACCCGGTCGGTTGGTCATCTCCAATCGATTGGGTGATGCACGCGTGCACCACCCGGTCTCTGCCGCAGCTCACAAAGAAGTCACCCGACCGGTTCGCAGACCGGTTCAGCGGGGGCTGTTCTCTGTCTTCTCGAAGCAAAACGCCAACCGATCGGGTGACTCTCACCCGATCGGTTCATCTGTAGCTGAAGAAGAAGAGCTGAAGACACGGACGTCGAACCGATCGATTCACCCGACTGCTCCAAGATCCAACCAGTCACTCAAGAACTCACCCGACCGGTTCATGTGATCGGGTGAAAGCTCGCTGTTTTCTGTTATTAATTTGTAACGGATCAACCGATCGGTTGACTTGTCAACCGATCGGTTGATGCGAAGGTCTATAAATAGAACCCCTAGGGTTCCAGAAACGAGAGCTGTTCTTTTTTCTACTGTTTTATTTCCTTGTGACGTCTGTAATTGTTACTCTTTTGTAAGTTTTCAGATCTTTCTAAAATTTTAGTATTGTCTTTATTACTCCATTACTTCCGCATTGCAATTGTCTGATTATGATTCCAACGGTTAAATTTCATTTAGATCGCTTTTTCATGAATTTTTGTGAGTAGTTCCCAAATCTGGGATTTTGGTGGAAACCCCTTCGGGGGCTCTTCCCGATGCGTCCATAGGGTTAGGAAATCGATAGGGAGTAGGAATCTAATGGTTACACTGGGTGTTTCATTGTCATCGGCGGGAAAAAGACCGCCTTTGACCGTTGGGCCCAGGGGGAATAAACTTGGCGGTTGACTCCCTAGCCATAGCTCACGCCCTTAGCGTAGACGCCGAATCCTAGCACGCGGGAGCGGCAGGATGAGACGTTGGGAGATATCGTTGCGGGCTTAGTGCTCCTGGGATCGATCAGTGTTAATGGACACGGGAGTGCCCACTGATCGAATCCGGGAAGTCCGGTGTATCATCCTGGGCAACGACCGGAATATCGGGCCCATGGGACGCCGGTACCACTTTCAGAGGCAACGTCTCACCATTAGACCCTAATCCCGATCGCTATCCATACCCGTAGGCCGTATCAGCGAGAGTCTCTCGTCGGGTTGGAAACCAAAGTCCCGGGTTTTCTTTCTTGTTGTTCATACCCTTTTATTTCCTTTTGTGACAACCATTCACCGATTCGGGCTAGCTCGCCCCCTCGGGGTGATTTAGGTCCTACCTGACCCAAGCACAACCTCGCCTCCCTGAGTTCGATATTCCCGCACCCTACACTAACCGTGAAACTTACGGTAAACGACACCGTGCCGCCGCGACGCAAGCAGGGCGCCGGTCAAGTTTATGGCGCCGTTGCCGGGGAGGCAACGTGCTTGTTATTTTAGGATCTCTTGAACCCTCGTGTCTAGCTCACATCCCTACCTCGCGATAATTTTCGCTCTCTCTACACTTTTAGATTTCACTTGGATATACTGTGGATAGTAATTGTATAAAGCTAACTGACTGGATCGCCGTGCTTCCATCGCAACTTGCGGTTCCCGTTTATGCAACCTATGCTTTTGACGTGTTTGCCACTTGTGCAGTTCTCTCTCTCTCCTTTCGTATAAGATCCCGGGCCCACGGCAAAGATGTTCCATGCAGTTTCAGGAGACATCTGGGATCACTCTCACCATATCCGCTGTTTGGCGCAGAGCTTAGCAGAATCACTGAATACTTCGAATATACTATCCCTCCTGTCTGCCGCCGTGGAAGGCCAGAGATATCGAGATGCGCAGGAGCACCTTGCCATGGCAACTCCCTCTCCCCATGGAGAAATGGCGTATATCGACAACCATGGTCTCGAATGTGAAGAAGAAGAGTTAACCGCAGAGTTGTGTCAGGAGAGCCACCCGGTCAGGTTTGGAGGCGACGCTGAACAGGAATCAATCTATCCCTTGCAGACTTCTATTGAGCGTCCCCGGTCTTTGGACAATGGAGAAGCTGGAAACGGTTGTGGAGAATCGTCGATGACTGAAACCTGTTTTCACCTACAAGCCTTCTTCCCGGATAATTATGATGAGCTCGGAAGAGACCCGGTGCATCCCTCGATCGTTCCCACTATACCCTGCGAAATTTCGCCGTGCGGAGCCACGACCGAGGGTGAGATTCCGGATGCTGGCTTCAGTGAAATCCACGAAGAACTCCTTTCCCTTGAGGATGCTCAGCTTGAAAAGTATGCGTCAGGGCCCCAAGAAGTTAAGATGAAAGAATTACCGCCGGGGCTTAAATATGAATATTTGGGACCAGGCTCGACCCTTCCGGTTATAGTCAACTCTTCACTACCCGAAGACCAAATGACCAAACTTCTTGGAGTTCTAAAAAGGTTTAAAGGAGTTTTCAGATATGCAATTGAGGATTTAAAAGGGGTTAGCTTAGGCCTCTGCTCACACAGAATTCTGCTTGAAGATGAGCAAGCCTCCTCGATTGAGCCACATCGGAGGTTAAATCCCATAATGATGGAAGTTGTGAAGAAAGAGATTGTTAGGCTACTACATGCTGGTATTATATACCCTATCTCCGATAGTCGCTGGGTTAGCCCGGTGCACGTTGTACCCAAGAAAGGGGGGATGACGGTGGTTCGCAATGAAAAGAACGAGCTTGTACCAACGAGGACCGTCACGGGGTACAGGATGTGCATTGACTATAGAAAGCTGAACAAGGCTACAAGGAAGGATCATTACCCCCTCCCCTTTATTGACCAGATGCTCGAGAGGCTGGCGAAGCATAATTATTTCTGTTTCATGGACGGGTATTCAGGATTTCTTCAAATCCCTATTCATAACGATGACCAGGAGAAGACGACTTTCACTTGCCCGTTCGGGACGTATGCCTATAGAAGAATGCCGTTCGGACTTTGTAACGCCCCTGCTACATTCCAAAGGCTCATGTCTGCTATCTTCTCCGACTACTCCCAAGACATCATGGAGGTTTTCATGGACGACTTCTCAGTCTACGGAACTAAATTTGACTCGTGCCTCAGTAATCTCACTAAGGTCCTGGAGAGATGTCAGGAAAAGGGACTAGTCCTAAACTGGGAGAAGTGTCACTTCATGGTCCAAGAGGGAGTTGTGCTGGGACACATCATCTCTTCGAGGGGAATCAAGGTTGATAAGGCTAAAGTCGAAGTGATTGAATAGCTTCCACCACCGCACAATCTTCGAGGAGTCCGTGGTTTCTTAGGACACGCGGGATTTTATCGCCGCTTCATAAAAGACTTCTCGAAGATTTACAGGCCTCTGACCCAACTCCTCGTGAAGGACGCACCTTTCGTCTTCAGCGAGGAGTGTATGGAGGCCTTTCGCACTTTGAAGCAAGCATTGATTTCCGCACCCATAATACAGCCACCAAACTGGAAACTCCCCTTTGAGCTGATGTGTGACGCTAGTGATTATGCGGTTAGTGCCGTCCTAGGGCAGAGAAAAGATAAAGATCTTCATGTCATATATTATACGAGCAAAACCCTTGATGCCGCCCAAAGAAATTATACTACCACGGAAAAGGAATTACTCGCGGTGATCTACGCCATGGATAAGTTCCGACAATATCTCGTTGGCGCCAAGGTGATCGTACACACGGATCACGCGGCTCTTAAATACCTATTGAACAAGAAGGAAGCCAAGCCACGACTCATTAGATGGATTCTCCTCCTCCAGGAGTTTGACCAGGAAATCAGAGACAAGAAGGGGGCGGAGAATGTTGTTGCTGATCACCTGTCCAGGATGCCCACTCTCGATTTAAATGCTACACCGATCGATGATTCACTCCCTGACGAGCATCTCTTCTCTGTCTCTTCCTCCTGGACCCCCTGGTACGCCGACATCGCAAATTATCTGGCTTGTGCCATCGTTCCCCACAATGTGAGCTTTCAGCAGAAGAAGAAATTTTTCCATGAGGTCCACAAATTCTATTGGGATGACCCCCACCTATACAAAACCTGCAATGATGGGGTGATACGAAGATGCATCCCTGAAACTGAGGCGACTTCCATCATTTCCAACTGCCACGGGTAGCAATGTGGAGGGCACGCGAGCACCTATAAGACCATCGCAAAAATTCTCCAAAGCGGATTTTATTGGCCTACACTCTTCAAGGACACACATGTTTACGTCCAAGCCTGCGATAGGTGCCAAAGAGCTGGGAATATCTCCAAAAGAAATGAGATGCCTCAACACTACATCCTGGAGATAGAAATCTTCGATGTATCGGGAGTGGACTTCATGGGACCGTTCCCTTTTTCCTCGGGGAACCAGTATATCTTAGTGGCTGTAGACTACGTGTCGAAATGGGTTGAAGCGGTGACCAGTCCAACCAACGACTCCAGAGTGGTGGCCAAGTTCTTTAAAAGCAAAATCTTCCCGCGGTTCGGTGTGCCTCGTGTCCTGATCAGTGACGGAGGGAGCCACTTTATAGAGAAGAAATTTGAGGCCCTCTTAAAAAAATACGGGGTACAACACCGGGTGGGGCGTGCCTACCACCCGCAGACCAGCGGTCAGGCGAAAGTCTCTAACCGGGAGATTAAAAGCATACTAGAAAAGACGGTGGCCAATTCCAGGAAGGACTGGTCGTCAAAGCTCCCTGACGCGCTTTGGGCTTACAGGATGGCATTTAAAACTCCTATCGGCACAACTCCCTACCGGCTAGTCTATGGGAAAGCTTGCCATCTTCCTGTGGAATTGGAACATAAGGCATATTGGGCAGTTAAGAATCTGAACTTCGACACCAAAAAGGTAGGAGTGCACCGGCAGCTACAACTCAACGAACTCGACGAAATCCGGCTCAATGCCTATGAGAACGCCAAGATCTACAAGGAGAAGCTGAAGCGTTGGCACGATAAGCGAATCTTAAGGAGGGAATTCAAAGAAGGGGACTTAGTTCTCCTGTTCAACTCACAGCTGAAGCTCTTTCCTGAGAAACTCAAGTCAAGATGGTCGGGACCGTTCCGCGTCACCAGGGTTTTCCCGCTTGGGGCTATCGAGATAATGGGAAGGGATGAGCCGTTTAAAGTAAACGGGCAGCGTCTGAAACACTATGCAGTAGGAGAACCAGAATTCTCTCCGGTCGGATCCCCCACGAGCGACAACTCTTCCTCTAACCCTCCGGATCCTAATTGACCACCGCTGCGGGCGTCGAGCCAACGACGTTAAACAAGTGCGCTTCAAGTGAGGCAACCCATGTTCTAAACTTATGCTTCGTTTTGTAGTATTTTTCCACTTTATTTTTCTCTATTTTTATAAATAAATCCAGCCGAATCAACTTCTATGAAGGAACTCAGGCATTTCTTGGGTTTTGCAGAAAAACAAGGCCTCAACCGACCGGGTGGGTTCCCACACGATCGGTTGGGATGTGTCAGATACAAACCAAGAACTGTCCCCGAATGAACCGATCGGTTGAAAAATGAGGAGACCGGGTGACAGACCGGGTGAGCTGGGGAGAACTCTCGGGAAATTTTCGGGGAATACCACCCGATCGGTTGAGTTCGAGCGCGATCGGTTGAAGCAACCGGGTGAGCAGCCCTCAATTCTCGGGAAAAACTTGGTAAGCGGCCAACCGATCGGTTGACATTTCGACCGACCGGTTCGCCTGTAGCCGTTGACCGACTAGAACTTTCGAAATTTGGCTACCCGATCGGGTGGATTCCCACCCGATCGGTTCACTTTCGCCCCTATAAATAGCCTTGACACACGGCGACCGCCACCCGACCTCAGAAAATCCCCTTCACGCGATTTCACACCCTCCAGCTGTAGAATCGACTTCCTCGACCCCACATACTGTCCCTAAACCCTCATCCCCACTCGCTCCCATACTTCCCCACCTCCGCCACTTCGCCAGCGTCGACATTCCATCATCAAACCCCCCAAACCCTAACCCTAGCCCTAAAATTTTCAAAATTCTGTTCTTGTCGGATCAGCGAGCGGCGGCTTCCCGGATTGTTTCCTCCTACTACGCGAGACCCCCGGGCGCTTGATCTTGCTACATCGATGGGTAACATTCTTCCACTCTGCACATCTTCAACTTTATCTGTAATATCCTAATTTGGTGTGGTATCTGCTTCACTTGCCCTATATTCATCTTAAGTTCGCCACCCACATAGCCGCCATGTCTAAGAAAGGGAAAGAGATTGCATCATCTTCGCGCCATGATCCGCTCCACGGCCCCTTTTCCCCCTCTTTCCTTGGCATAAACCCTTCTACGGAAGAGCAGTCTGACCGTTTGCGAGCACTGCTTCATCGTCCGATGAGACCTACACTCTTCGCCGATCGCCCCACACTCGAAGCTCTAGGGCTTTCGAACGGCGTCGCCAGAATTTTCAACTGTATCGGGTTCCATACCCTCTCTCACATCCATGCTCACACACACAGAAATCTCACGCTTGAATTCCTCAGTTCCCTCGAGTTGTTTGATGGAGGTTTCTCCTTTCGCGCTTTCAATTGTGACTTTTCTCTGGGTTTCATCGAGCTGAACAATATCCTTAATCTCCGTCACCCCGATCTTAATACTGAGCATTCCACCCACGATCGAACTGACATCTACTCTCAATTTCGGGCTGATGGTGTTTGGCAACGATTTACCCGGTACACCACCTTTCCACCCGAGGCTCCTGCCTCCTACATTATTCACCCGTGTTACCGCCTCGCCCATTGCATCCTCGCCAACACTGTTTTCGCCCGCGTGGATGTGTCCACTGTATCTAGGGATGAGCTCTTCTTTCTCTATGCCATGTCCGATGACATGATCCTTGGGCACGTCCCTATGCCCATAAACGCCGCTCATTGGATCGTCCACGAAATTTTCGCTGTTAGCCGCGCCACTTCTGGTTCCATCTGTTGTGGTGGGATGATCACTCTTATTGTCAGTTGTGTTCTGAGGGTACCTCCCGACCTCCCTATTTTGCCTGGGCGTAGCCGTATTGATCGCGATTACTTGATCGACATCAATATGCTCACTCCCTTCGGTGAAGACCGTGATGTCTACCTCTACAGCCTCGCCTGCGAACCTTTCGTGATCCTGCCACCTTTGGCCCCTTTGCGGGTACCCTATACCCCGTCTCGCCTTCCTTGGGAATTTTACCCCGATCCTTGGTATTCTCCATTAGTGCATCTACCACCCTTGGATCCTCCCGATTGGCACCCAACTGTCGGCCCACCTGGTACGATCTTCTTCCACCACATCCCTCCGGTGAACATCGATCCTCCCGTGCTCCAGCCTGTCGCCCCTCCTTCACCCATAGGCACACCATCCTCTTCCTCTGAGGATTCTTTCATTCACTATTCCCCTCCCTCCTCCCCCTCCCCTACCATTCCAGTACCAGCGAATTCGATTGACTCCCCCTTACATATCTCTGCATTTCATTGATCACATCATTTCGCTAGCACTTTCTGGTCTAGCTTGGGGGACGTCTATTTTGGTGTGCTGTCGTGTTTTGTTTGTTTTTCTCATTTTGTGTGTGTGTGCTTGTTTTTCATTTTTTGAGTGTCGTGTCGTGTGGTTTTATTTTTATTTTCGTATTGTTTGATTTTGATTTTGATCTTTCTTTCTTTTTCAGTTTTATCTATGTGTTTTCCTCGTTTTCATTTCTTTTTGTGTCAGTGCGTATTCCCCCCCCCCCCATTTTCATTGCCCTCCCGTACTCACTCATATTGCATTGAGGGCAATGCAAACTTCAGCTTGGGGGAGTCGCACTGTGTGCGTCGTTTGAGTCCTTCTTTTTCGTTTTTTGTGTCGTTTTCATCGTGTTTTTATTTTTTCTTTTCTTCTTTTTTTTTAGCTCTTTCTCCTAGAGATGAATCCTATGATGAATCGCAACAAAGTCACACACACCTAGCATTGCATCGATAATCACACTCACTAACCCTAGGATTTCGAGTCCTCTTGCATTTCACGCATCGCGGGTCCACTTAGCTTTTTGTGAGTCGTGTGTCGTGACTAGCATTTGGTGTGCTTCTGCCTTGTGATTTTACTTTATATACCTGTCCAGGAATGACCCCTAGATTATCATGCTCCGATTTGAATATGCGGTATTTGTTTCCACTATATGCATGCTATATTTGTATCGTATACTTCAATTCGCATGCGTCGGGATTCCACAACTAAGGACTAGGATAACCCATTTAGCCTATGCTCTATTTAGCGAGAATAGTTTCCTTTGCCCGAGTGTTTAGATTTCGACTTCTTTTTTGTTTTACTTGGTGCAAATCCCCTCGTCGTGTACCGTTCTCCCACTTGGGAGAGTACACATGTGTATAGCCAAAAATCCAAAAAAAGGAGAAAAGAAAAGAAAAGAAAAATTGTGTATAGCCCAAAAATCCAAAAAAAAATACAAATGCCCAAAACCCAAAAAAATTTCCGTGTGAATATTTTTTCATACTTGCCAAGAATAAAGGGAAGGCGAGAATTTGCACCGAGTGTTCTTCTCCACATCACCTCAACCCCCCGTCGTTATCGAAAACACTTGGCTTAGGAACTTTTTAGCTAGTATCTAGGCTATAGTGGCGTGATTTCCTTAACCCTAGTTGTGGAGTCCCCGATGCATGATACGCTTCTATTCTAACTCTTCTCATGCATGCTTGAACTTATATTCGCCGCTTAATTCAATTCGGATCGATATTTTGGGTCATATCTTGGATTTGTGTATATCGAGCCTCATAGCACATCGTAGAAAGCATCACCATTTGCTAGCACACGACCACGCTCACTCGCGCTTCACTGCGTGGACCCACGACACTTATTTGGACTCGCTTTCCTAGGTTTAGTGGTGTGATTTGGCGTTTGCTTGCTTGGTGTGTCGTTTTTGATTTTGGTGGCTCTGATGGACGATCTAGGGTTTAGAGTTTTCTTTTTCTTCCTTCCTCTCTATTTTTCCCTTCCGAGCTCCTACTCTCACTCGTCTTCCTCGAGGACGAGAAAGAGTTCAGCTTGGGGGATTTTGACGTGCGTTTATATTTCATATATTCACGCACGTTTTCTTTAGTGTTTCTCCGTGTTTTTTCGCCGTCTCTTATTCGTTTTCATGTATTTTCCCGTTTTCTTTCACTTTTCTTTGTTTATCCATGATTGCAGGGGATCGACCACGTAGGGGACGTTTAACGATGATATCCCAAGACCCCGGAGCAACGGGAGAAGTCACGCATGATCCAGGGGGTCAAACGCCAAAGAATTCATCTTTCAGCCCCTCACCCGGTCGGTTGGTCATCTCCAACCGATCGGGTGATGCACGCGTGCACCACCCGGTCTCTGCCGCAGCTCACAAAGAAGTCACCCGACCGGTTCGCAGACCGGTTCAGCGGGGGCTGTTCTCTGTCTTCTCGAAGCAAAACGCCAACCGATCGGGTGACTCTCACCCGATCGGTTCATCTGTAGCTGAAGAAGAAGCGCTGAAGACACGGACGTCGAACCGATCGATTCACCCGACTGCTCCAAGATCCAACCGGTCACTCAAGAACTCACCCGACCGGTTCATGTGATTGGGTGAAAGCTCGCCGTTTTCTGTTATTAATTTGTAACGGATCAACCGATCGGTTGACTTGTCAACCGATCGGTTGAAGCGAAGGTCTATAAATAGAACCCCTAGGGTTCCAGAAACGAGAGCTGTTCTTTTTTCTACTGTTTTATTTCCTTGTGACGGCTGTAATTGTTACTCTTTTGTAAGTTTTCAGATCTTTCTAAAATTTTAGTATTGTCTTTATTACTCCATTACTTCTGCATTGCAATTGTCCGATTATGATTCCAACGGTTAAATTTCATTTAGATCGCTTTTTCATGAATTTTTGTGAGTAGTTCCCAAATCTGGGATTTTAGTGGAAACCCCTTCGGGGGCTCTTCCCGATGCGTCCATAGGGTTAGGAAATTGATTGGGAGTAGGAATCTAACGGTTACGCGGGGTGTTTCATTGTCATCAGCGGGAAAAAGACCGCCTTTGACCGTTGGGCCAAGGGGGAATAAACTTGGCGGTTGACTCGCTAGCCATAGCTCACGCCCTTAGCGTAGACGCCGAATCCTAGCACGCGGGAGCGGCAGGATGAGACGTTGGGAGATATCATTGCGGGCTTAGTGCTCCCGGGATCGATCAGTGTTAATGGACACGGGAGTGCCCACTGATCGAATCCGGGAAGTCCGGTGTATCATCCTGGGCACCGACCGGAATATCGGGCCCATGGAACGCCGGTACCACTTTCAGAGGCAACGTCTCACCATTAGACCCTAATCTCCATCGCTATCCATACCCGTAGGCCGTATCGGCGAGAGTCTCTCGTCGGGTTGGAAACCAAAGTCCCGGGTTTTCTTTCTTGTTGTTCATACCCTTTTATTTCCTTTCGTGACAACCATTCACCGATTCGGGCTAGCTCGCCCCCTCGGGGTGATTTAGGTCCTACCTGACCCAAGCACAACCTCGCCTCCCTGAGTTCGATATTCCCGCACCCTACACTAACCGTGAAACTTGCGGTAAACGACACCGCGCCGCCGTGATGCAAGCGGGGCGCCGGTCAAGGACCAAAAGGCACTGGCTCGTATGGAGTCAAGTCAATCCCAAAATGACGAAAGACGAGTGTAAGAAGTCCATCGTAGGGAATGTGAGAGGAGGAAGAAATAAACTCGACCTTGTCCATCCAGTCAAGGAGGACACCGGCCCAGTTCACGCACATCCCGGAAAAGATCGCGTACATACACCTCAGTATCTCCTTGGCAGGATGGTCAGAAGATACTTCGGCAAGATGTTGGACTTCACCACAAGGTGAGCAGCCCAACCCCTAGCTGAGAACATGAACGACCTGACACCAGAAGATAGAGCTGAGGGTATCTCACGGAACATGTCCCGAAGGACAGACTGATCTAGCTCATCGACATCAGAAATGGAAATGTCTGAAGGAAGGGATCCAGTGGAGGGAATCCTAAGAATGGTCCCTAAGAGAGTGGGATCAACGCGAATGGAAGTCCCCTGGACAACAGTATCAATCACTCCAGTGGTAGAATACTCGTCGGGAATGCGGTTAGCATAGAAGAGCTTAACCAAAAATGGATAAGCCCGAGGAGATTCGCTCTGAGAGAAGCGAAAGAGGTCAGCCAATCGGGTAGCAGATAAAATCTCTGAAAGTCTCTCAGTGGTGAAGGCGGGAAAAACGATATATCGCTCTCTAAGAAGTTTGATCCCTATGAGAGAGTGAAACTTTGCCAAGCATAAATCATCTCGGCAAATGGGAACGATGGGTTCAGATGGTGGTACGACAGGGCTTTCTTCTTCAAAACTCGACACTGAGGGGAAGGTGGAGCCTCAGCGCTAGGCTCATTGATGCGAACACCAATAGGCTTGTGCTGACGCTTCGAGAGGCGCTCAGCTTCAGAAGAAGAAGACCCAGAAGGAGAATAACCCTGTAATGAAGAGCGAGAAGGAAAATCGGCTTGCTTGGAACGAGCCTTATAGGGTTTCTTGTTTTTGGCAGGAGTAGGCTTGGCCTTGGGAACCCTAAGGCGCTTAGAAGCAATGATCTTTCCCTTGCCATTAGTCTTGGGAGCCATTGCATAGTCAATCGAACAATTTGAAAGGAGACGTACGAAATAGACAACGAACGTAAGAGCCAACGAGAGGAAATCAAACCTAGTCGAAAGACACGAAAAGACAATGATGAAGCAATCGACAAACGACGAAGAGAAGATTAACGGTGGAGAGATCGACGGCTATGGATTTGAGCGGGGAAGACGAATGGTTTCAATCGGAGGAGAGAGAAACGTTGGTTTGAAATGAAAATTCTCGATGATTTAATGAAGTGGCAAAATAATCTGGGCCGTTAGATCAAAGAATCGACGGCTCAGATCAGAGCAGTGAACCGCCACAATCGGAGACAGTTGACTGCTGAACAAAGATCAGTCAACTGGATGAAGTGATAAGAAATAAGCTTAGGATGACAGAAAATCGACTGTTGAGTAATACACAGTCGCCTGTCCGAGGGACAGTCGATTGTATTATACCCTTCAGTCGACTGACTGAGAATCAATAAAATTGATGGAAAGACAGACTACTGACGAACTTGACAGGCGCCTGATGACTAAAATGCAGTCGCTTGTTGATCAAACAGTAGACTGTAAATTTGTCACCAGTCGCATGTGCGAAAGATACAATCTGTAGACAGAGAAGATAGAGTAGGGCAGTCGAATGTCGAAGGAGAGACAGTCGTCTGTCCTGGTCCAAAAATGCACAGTGAGGTTAAAATCCAGAGGATATGCACATCTCACCCTAGGACCTATACTATAATCATAAACTCATCATATAATCAACATCAAATTATAAATCGGTTATTAAACAAATCTCTTAAAACAATCTGAAAAATCATGTAATCAAAGAAATCTCAATTGCCTTTCTTAAAACAAATATTTGATATATCAAATGAAGAGAGGCAACATGATGATATGAGCTCAAAAAGTGTTATAACAAGTAAGTTGAGCTCCTAAATGTCAGATCCACCCATAATCCCTAATTCTCCACGCAACCTCACAAATGAATCTTCTTTAAGAGGTTTTGTGAAGATGTCGGCAATTTGTTTTTGGGTTTCAATGTACTCTAAGATGATGTCCTTCTTAGCTACATGATCATTTATAAAATGGTGTCTCATGTCTATGTGTTTGGTACGGGAGTGGTGTACCGGATTCTTGGAAAGACAAATAGCACTTTGATTATCAACCATGATAGGGCAAGTATCACAATTGACACCATAGTCTCTAAGAGTGTGTCTCATCAAGGAACTTGTGCACATGAAAGACCCGCGGTAATATATTCCGCTTCAGTCGTGGACAATGATACCGAGTTCTGTTTCTTGGAAAACTACGGGACTAAGGAATTTCCTAGGAAATGACAAGTGCCACTAGTACTTTTCCTATCGGATTTCCATCCGGTAAAGTCGAATCACTATATGAGATTAACTCATATGTGCTAGATTTAGGGTAAAGAAACCCATAATCTAGTGAATGATTGAGATAACGAAATATTCGTTTAACCGCTATCAAGTGTGACTCTTTAGGTCTAGCTTGATATCTAGTACACAAGCATACGGAAAACATGATATCGGGCCTACAAGCAATTAAATAAAGTAAGCTGTCGATCATACCTCGATATAAACGAACGTCTACATCTTTTTCGTTCTCATCCTTGTGTAGATGGGTTGTCGTACTCATGAAATTCCTTTTGCTTGAAGACGATTCCATCCCGAATCGCTTGATAAGCTCGACAGTGTACTTTGTTTGATGTATGAAAGTTCCATCCTTCATTTGTCGAATTTGTAGTCCAAGGAAGTAATTGAGCTCTCCCATGTGACTCATCTCGAATTCATCCTTCATAGACTTAGAAAATTCTTGACAAAGATTAAAGTTAGTAGACCCAAATATTATATCGTCTACATAAACTTGAATCAAGAGGATGTCATTTTCATAATCTTTAATGAAGAGTGTTGAATCAACTTCTCCCATTTTAAAACCTAAATCCAAAAGAAACGTCTTGAGTCGATCATACCAAGCTCTAGGAGCTTCTCACCCATACAATGCTTTCTTAAGTTTAAAAACATGGTTTGGAAATTTTTCATGAATAAAACCTGGAGGTTGAGAAACATACACTTCTTCATTTACAATCCCATTTAAAAATGTACTTTTAACATCCATTTGAAATAGTTTGAAATTCATATGAGATGCAAAAGATAAAAGTAATCTAACAGCTTCTAATCTAGCTACGGGGGCAAAGGATTCTTCGAAATCGATACCTTCCTCTTGCCGGTAGCCTTGAGCTACTAACCTTGCTTTGTTCCTTATGATGACCTCGTTCTCATTGGTCTTGTTCTTGAAGATCCATTTGGTCCCAATAACTTGATGACCACTTGGAAGAGGAACGAGCTCCCAAACTTCATTTCTCTCGAATTGCATGAGTTCTTCTTCCATTGCCATTATCCAATAGCTATCCTCACAAGCTTCTTGGATGTTTTTTGGCTCAATGGTAGAGACAAATTCGCAATGAGAGAATTCTTCAATTCTTGATCTCGTTCGAACACCCACACCAATATCTCCAATAATTTGGTCATGTGGATGGTTGCAAATGGTTGGGTAATCTTTGGGTATTTCTGCATCACTTGGAACATCATCAACAATCTCATTAGTACTGTTAGTCTCAATAATTGAATCGTTAATCTTTACATTACTAAGAGAATCACATATAGCATCTACACTATCATCTACAAGATGAAGAAAATCAAAATCTTCATAAAATGATACGTGTAGTGATTACTCGATCGTTGAAGAAGTTTTGTTGTATATCCGGTAGGCTTTGCTATGTGTGGACTATCCAACAAAAATTCCTTCATCGGATCTTGGCTCAAATTTATCTAAATTACCAAAAGTGTTCTTGATAAAACATTTTGAACCAAAAACTTGAAAATATTTTAACTTGAGGCTTTTTGTCATAAAATAACTCAAAACAAGTTTTGTTCGTTCGGGGTCTCACTAGGATCCTATTGAGCACATAATATGCCGTGTGCACCATCTCTACCCAAAAGTGTAGTCCAAGATGACTATCATGGAGCATAGTACGAGCACACTCAATAAGAGTCTTATTCTTTCTCTCTACAACACCATTTTGTGGTGGAGCCCGAGGAAAGGAAAATTTGTGAGTTATCCCGGTGTCATCACAAAACCTTTTTAAAGACTCATTCTCAAATTCTCCTCCATGATCACTACGGATAGTGATAATGGTGGATCCTAAAAGATTCTGAATCTTCTTTGCAAATATGGTAAACTCTTCAGAAGCTTCATTCTTATTAGTTAAGAATGAAACCCAAGTAAATCTAGAGAAGTCATCAACGACAACTAATCCATAATGAGCATTGCTTAAAGAAGCGGTTCTAGTTGGCCCAAACAAGTCTAGATGAAGTAGTTATATGGGCCTCTTAGAAGTAATACCTTCTTTAAGCTTAAACGATGATTTACTAAGTTTACCTCTTTGACAAGAATCACAAAAGTTTTTCTTACTAAAAGCAATTTTTGGAAAACCTTTGACTAGATCATGCTTAGCTAACTTATATAAGTGTTTGAAATGAACATGACCAAAGCGGCGATGCCATAATAGTTGTTCATTTGTGTTAGCTACTAAGCAATGTTCTACGGTTTTAGGCAAGCTCAAATAATAAATATTTTTAGGCCTAATACTGGTAAATAAAACATGCGAATTAGAATCAACAATATCACACATACCCTCCAAAATTAACCTTGTAACCTTTGTCACAAAGTTGACTAATGGAGATAAGGTTGTGACATAAACCACTAACAAGATATACATTAGTAATTAAAGGTTTGGAGGGGTTTCGACTATACCTACTCCAATGATGGTTACCTCCAAAGTGACCGCTGCACCGTCCTTGATGCTAATCACTTCGGAGAGTAATGAAGGATCTCCCGTCATGTGTTTGGAGCAACCACTATCGAGAATCCATCCTTTTCTTTTAGATCTAGTTTGATCTTTATTTCTCTTTTTCTTTTTCTTGGGTACCTACATAATATACCATAAGCTCATGGTACCGAATTTTTGTTGGGTCCAAGGGGATAAGCCCTATGGAAGCCAAGTCCAAGTGGACTTTCGCTTCCCAACATAATTACCATTATTAATGACATCATGAAAATAGGAATCAACATATGCATCCCTATCATTTAAGCTAGTGTTCTTAGGACCCCAAATGGTGTATGTTTTGGGAGTCCTTTTCCTAGTTGCATGCATACTTGTTATATTTCTATGTGGTGCATGCATCTTAGGAACATGGTTTCTAACATATAAATGAGGTGGTGGATATGCATTGGATATACGAGGATTATATGTATGCTTTGGAACATGTATTTTGTACGAAACATATGGGTCATGCATGACATGCGGAGGATGTGCATACATGTAAGAATGATGTGTATGAGCATGTGCGTGTATTGGAGTACGTACATGAGTATTTCTCATGTGTGGATTTGTACGTGTCAGTGGGTGTATAGCATAAAAAGTGTCATGAGTATCCACTTGTGAAGTAGGAGATGTCCTACGTGGATGAAGGTTTGTGTACATGTAAGCATGGCTTCTCTTTTGGTTTCCACCCTTACTGGGTTTCTTGCCAAAAAGAGGAGACGGTGAAGTGGTGACTTTCTTGGTAGGTTTGCTACCTATAGTGTCTTTGACACCACTTGTGGATGCACCAGAGGAAGGCATCACAAAGTCTATAGTGACACCACTATAGGAAGTGCGTGCGTTAGATGCATTTGCTTCCACAAAACAAAGACCAACACGATGTGTGGCCGAAAATTGGTTTGCAAGCAAATCTTCCAATTGTCCTTTTCCCTTATTGAATCTCACAATACGGGAGGACATGAGCTCATATTTCTCCTTAAGAGAAGAAATATTGGTAGCCAAGGTGGACACCCATGCTTTGAGCTCGTGCACTTGGGTTTTAAGAGAATCATTCTCTAAACCCAATTGTGTGTGTCGTGAAACTAGATCACTATTATCCTTAGGATGTGTTTGATCTAGTTGAGATTTGAGGGTATACACATCATTTCTCAAAGTGACATTTTGAGAAGCTAACTTCGCTTTCTCAAGTGTTAAAGTATCAAAAATGGTGTCATTGTTGATAATGCATGGAATGGAAGGATTGCTAACATTCAATTTCTTTAAGCTAGTATATCTAAGCATTAGAGATTGATACTAAGCAAATAATTCTTCATTAGCAATACATAATTCATCCATCGTTACCTCGATTTCATCCATGTCGGAATCACTCTCATCTGAGAGTGAATCTTCTCGGGCCATGAAGCACATGTGGGTACTTTCACCCTTCTCATCATCGAAATCACTTGATGAGTCTCCACTTGAGTCATCGAATGTACCGATGAGACCTTTCTTCTTATCTCTCTTATTCTTGTCGGACTTGTGGTACTTTGGAGCCTTTCACTTCTCTTTGTTTCTTAGCATTGGGCAACCTTTCTTGATGTGCCCTGGCTTGTTACACTTAAAGCAAAGAGAGGAAGTATTATTAATAGACTCAAATCTTTTGTTAGAGGGAAATTTACCTTTGCAAAAGAAGCGTTAGAACTTCTTCGCCATTTGGGCCATTTCACCCAAGTCCATCTCATCTTCTGAATCTTCACTATCGGAGGATGAGGAATTGGCGTTGAATGCCAAAGCGTTCTTCTTGGCCTCCAAAGGATTCATCATAGCTCGAATCTTTGACTGGTTCTCCCATCTTACTTCATAAGACATGAGAGTCCCGATAAGATTCATAACCGTGTAGGTCTTCAAGTTGTTGACCTCCTCGATGGCGATAGCTCTTCTTTCTCATTTGGAGGTCATTCCCATTATGATCTTTCTTACCTTTTCTGGTTCGGTGTATGTTTGGCCAAGAGCTTCCAGTTCATTGGTGATGTCGGTAAAACGTCCGTACATTGATGCTATGTTTTCATTTTCCTGCATATGAAACATATCGAAGTTTTGCACGGCAACATATAGTTTAGAAAGTTTTACCTTGTTCGTTCTCTCATGGTAACGACGAGATGGTTCCAAATTTGATATGCACTCTTACATGTGCATATCTTGTTGAACTCATTCAGGTCCAACGCATAATGAAGAGCTTTCATTGCTTTTGCGTTGTTGACTTCGGCGGATTTCTCGGAAGTCGTCCATTTTTCGAAATCCTCTTCGGTAGGCTCGATGTATTCCTTGTGGAGGGTTCTCCAAAGTGAAGCACTCCTTAGGAATGTCTCCACCGGCATTTCCAATAGCCAAAGTTGGTGCCATTGAAACGTGGAGGACGCACCGTTGATTGACCTTCGAAAAGTGTGGACGCTTTATCACGATCGTGATTGTTGTACGAAATTGGTGGAGGAACGTTGTTGTTGTTGGATGCCATAGCTATAACCTTGTGCTCTGATACCAATTGTATGGACCCAGGCTATGGAGAAAACACTAGAAGGGGGAGTTGAATAGTGTTTAAGCAATTTAAAAAGATAGTTACACCATTTTAAATTCCTAACCAATAAAATAGTGCGGAATAGAAATAAACCCAAAATGAAACAAATGCAAACGTAAGGATGTTTCAAGAGTTCGGATTACCCAAGTCACTTCTCGACTTGTTCCCGATAATCCTAGTCCCTTCCACCCGGTTAACAACCGGATACTCAAGTTAGAACCCTAACTTGAGGTTTCCTTAAAGCCCACTTGTAGCAACCCTACAAGTGAAATAGAAATACAATCGATTGACCTTGACTCCCACAACTTGGGATCAAGTAAACCACTCTCACAACCAGAGAGTAAATTCAAATAACGAAAGTTATGAAATATGAAAGCAACACTTACAATCAACTATGCCTTGAAGTAGAGCTTAAAGGAGAAGTGTGTTGTGTGTTGAAAGACTCTCTTGGAAGAGAGGAAAGCCCTTTCTCTTGACTGCACCAAATGCCTAGAAGATGTCTCTTTGGTTCTAGGTTGGAGAGCAAGAGATTGAAGATTGGAATTCTTAGGGCTTTAGGGTTTTTGAGAGCTTTGATCTTGAGAGATTTAGCAAAAAGAAACTTGGAAGAATGAGTAACCTCTCAATGGAACAGTAGATGCTCCTTATATAGGTTTCTCAAAACCCTACAACCTAATTTAGCAAAACCCCTTTGAAATCCGTGAGAAAACTCTCAACGGATAGAATCTGAGCCCGCGACAGTCGACTGTTGAGGAATCTACAGTCGACTGTTGCACAGTCAGATAGGGTAGGTGAGAATTCATAACGGTAACTTACCACGTGGACAGTCGACTGATAAGGCAAAGACAGTCGACTGTTAAACCAACAGGCGACTGGCCATAAGATGGGTAAGTTGAAGTATTCTAGAAAACATCTGGGATAACAGGACAGACGACTGATGAGGAGACGACAGTAGACTGTTAATCAGAACGGGCGATTGTAATTCCTTCTACAGACGACTGTCAAAACCCTGAGATTTTTCAGAGAGTTGAGTCAACAAATTGGCTCACAGACAGACAACTGTTGCAGCATTGACAGTCGATTGTTCCATTGGACAGTCGACTGTAAATCCAACATAAGTCGACTGGCCAGAGTAATCAGAGAAATAGACTTTGGGCTAAAGATAGACAGGCGACTGGTTAACAAAACACAGTCGACTGTCACTTGGACAGGTGCATGTGAATCATTCATAAGTCACCTGTGGGAACTAAAGCAGAGAAGCCCAAGACTAGACTGTAAAAGTTTGTGCATAACAGGCGACTGTAGAACAAAACACAGTCGACTGTTTTTTAGACAGGCGACTGTAAAACGTTCACCGGTCGACTGTTATAAACAATACATGCACAATCAATATAGAAATGAATTTGAGTCTAAGGACGATTGATCTAGTGATGTCCTAAGACTGAAATGAAGATGTATGTGCTCCAACAATGTTCTACTTCTAAGCTACATACTAGAAGAGATATAAGAAATTTACATTTGACGAACTCTCTCTTCTATTCAATGCATGAGCTTGAAGTTTCATGGAGCTTCATATCACCATCTACGATCATCCAATCCATTTCATTTGACTTCAATGATCTTTGAGTGTCATCCATTGCAAGTAGATCTTCATAATAAGCTTAGGCAATGGATTAACTGCAAATTAGGGGATTAGTCACAAGTATTTATGTTTGCTCATCATTAACACCAAGTATGGAGAAGTTCAATACTCAACACTTTTGAGTACTCTTATTAATCTTCACTATAATGCAAGAACCTGTATATCGATTGGTGTACCCTACAGACGCTTATTGAATCTGAGATTCACAGCTCCGGTCCATACTAACCTTTGTCTCGTTTCCGCTCCTGTATTATGGGAAGCGGGGCGTGACAGGTTTTTGTGGTGGCCCATGTAGGTCCTGCAAAAAGTTCGGTACGGTAAAAGTACTCGCATTCATTTAATATACAGCTTAACATGTTCAAAGTCTAAATTGAGTTTTCCTTGTCAACAGGATGGCAGGAAGACGCAATACCCGAGCCAAGACAACAGCTGACGGGGCCATGGAAGGCCAAAGTGGTGAATTTCGTCAATTTCTGGGCGTCATGAGAGAAATGCTGGACGTTCAGCATCAGTTGGTTAAGAAGACACATCAGGCTGCCCATGCTGCCCATGCTGTTTAGGCTGCACCACTACAACCGCCGCTGACACCTGCCCCTCGAGCTGCACCTGGAGTGAAACAGTTCAATAAGCTACAACCGAGGACCTTTTCTGGAAGAAATGGACCACTGGATGCTGACGAGTGGATCCAGAGCACTGAGGATAAACTGATAGCTGCCAAGATACACGAGGAGAGCAAGGTGGAAGTAGCGAAGCTGTAGTTGACTGATAATGCAAGGAACTGGTGGCGCTTAGAGGAGAAGCGTCTGGTTAAGCCAGTTAAGTGGAGCACTTTCAAATCCATGTTCAAAGTGAAATACTTTCCTAAGACTGGGAAAAGAGAGCTCTTGCAGCGGTTTATGAATCTAACACAAGAGAGTATGTCAGTAGATAAGTATGAGGCGGAATTTGAGATGCTCAGACATTTCACCCCACATATGGTCAAGAAAGAAGAGAACCGAGCTAATCAGTTTCACCAGGGACTGAACCCCAAGATCCAGACTTCTATGGCTTCAGCAGATTTGACTACTATGGAGGCTGTACTGAACGCAGGCAGGAACCATGAGACTGTGGCGAGACTTCCTGATCCTCCTGCTGGTGGAGGAAAATGACCGATGGAGTAGTACAAGCCAGCAGCTAGGCCTGTTATAAGGCCCGATTAGGCGGTACCTTTCAAGAGGCCAGGAACACCTGCACAGAGCCAGACCAAGGGTCCATGACACTTCTGTGGCAAGCCAGGGCATCAGCAGAGCAATTACAGGAGGAAACTGTGTTTGTGTCTGGTGTGTGTAGCTGACACACACGTTGCTAGAGATCGCCCGAGGGCACACCATACTGTGGGCGGAGCACCAGTCCCAGTGCAGCATGGAGCGCCTGCACCTACTCAGAGAGGAGCTTCTGTTCATAGACCCCCTTTGGCACCACAGGAGCAGATCTACTGGTAAACAGTGCCACCTTGGAGGCCAGCATATACCATGATAGACCTGGAGGCTTAGGACGTGGATGTCATCATTGCAGGTAATCTCAAGGAACTAGTATTTCATTATACTTTAGTTCATATTGTTTGCATATGATTGTATGACCTTGCTAGTTAGATTAGTGACCCTTGTTTGACCTTAGTTATTATCTCTTTATCTTAGGCATGATCTTAGTGTCATCTTATCCGGCACTAACTTTGTTCGAACTCCGGTGCATCTATGTGCGTCAGAACCCGGAGATTCAAAACAGAGCACTCCATTCCCACCCATACGCTTCCAAAGTGTTGGGATATTACTACAGGGAACGGAGTGGTGACGGTTAATTTGGGATGCCGATCGATTCCGGTGGTGATCGGTGGACACGAGCTTTATGCCGATTTCATTGTCCATGATCTACTACATTTCGATGATGTCCTTGGCATCGATTGGCTAGGATATTTCCATGCATCGATCGACTACCGCAATAAGAACGTGGTGTTCAGGATACCAGGCCACCTAAGGTTCGAGTTTCACAGCAGAGAACGATCGCTTGGGCCCATCAAATTTCGGGCCAAGCCGGAGAAGTCGATCGTTGCCGCCATGCAGATGGAGATCAGTAGACCAGTAGTCGTCAGAGACTTCGACGACGTCTTTTCGAAAGATATTTTAGGATTGCCACCCGACAAAGCTGTGGAGTTCAGCATAGACCTTATGTCGGGAGCGCAACCTATCTCGAAAGGTGTTGTATCGAATGGCTCCATCAGAGCTTGAGGAGCTGTGGAAGCAATTGGACGAACTGTTGTAGAAGGGATTCATACACCTTAGTGTGTCACCTTGGGGTGCACCGGTCCGATTGGTGAAGAAGAAGGACGGATCCCACAGGATGTGTGTGGATTACAGAGGGCTGAATGCAGTGACTGTGAAGAACAAGTATCCGTTGTCCCGCATTGATGACATATTTGACCAGCTCGGAGGTTCAAGAGTCTTCTCGAAATTAGATTTGAGGAGCGGGTACCATCAACTGAAGGTGAAGAAGGATGACATTTTGAAGACGGCATTCATGACAAAGTACGGACACTATGAGTTCGTGGTCATGCCTTTCGGTGTGACCAACGCTTCCACAGTGTTCATGAACTTGATGAATTTGATCTTCTATGACTTTCTAGATAAGTTTGTTGTCATTTTCATCGAAGACATTCTTATTTACTTAAAGCCTAAGGAGGAGCACAGCCGACATCTGAGGATAGTGTTGGAGACACTGAGGCGTCATCAACTTTATGCCAAGTATAGTAAGTGCGAGTTCTGTTTGAACAGAGTCGCATTTCTGGGATACGTGGTGTCTGGTAATGTCATATCAGTAGATCCAGAGAAGGTCAGAGCAGTCAGCAAACGGCCGACACTGCAGTCAACATCGGATATCAGGAGCTTTCTTGGATTAGCTGGCTACTATCGTCGGTTCATCAAGGATTTTTCAAAGATTGCAGAACCGATGATGAAGCTGACAAGGAAGGATATGGAGTTTTGTTGGTCAGAGGATTGTAAGAAGGCTTTCAGTATTTTGAAGGCGAGATTGACCACAACACCGGTTTTGGCTGTACCTGATCGGAGCGGAGGCTTTGAGATTTACTGTGATGCATCAGGCAAGGGTCTCGGATGCGTTATACATCAGTATGGTCACGTGTTCGTGTATGCTTCTTAAAAATTGAAGAATCATGAGAAGAACTACCCGACTCATGATTTGGAGTTAGCAGCGATGATTTTTGTATTGAAGATCTGGAGACACTTCTTGCTAAGTGAGAGCGTGAAAATATTCACCGATCACAAAAGCTTGAAGTATATATTTACTCAGAAGGAGCTTAACATGCGTCAGAGACAATGGTTAGAGCTGATGGTGGATTATGAGATAAATCTGCAGTATCACCCAAGGAAGGTGAATGTAGTGCCTGATGCCTTGAGCAGACTCCATGTAGTGCTGATGCATACTGCCCACTGGAGTTTACAGCAGGAACTGAGGGGGATGGACATTGAGGTTATTCTACCAGGAGTGATTGTTTCGTTGATGAACTTGCAGATTCAGTCAACGATTGTGGATCGTATCAAGGCAACTCAGGCAGGAGATACGAAGTTGTAGAGGATCAAGAGATAGGTAGAAGCTGGACTTCAGACGGACTTTATCATTCATGAGGATGGATCCCTGAGATATGGTAGTGGACTCTACGTACATGCCAGAGACATTAGAGATGAGCAGTTGCATAAGGCAAATAGCTCGCCTTATTCCATTCATCCTGGAGACACGAAGATGTATAAACCTCCGTCTAAACTATTGGTGGATTGGCATGAAGAGGAGTGTGGCACGGAGCGTTGCCAAGTGTCTTGTATGCCAACAAGTGAACGCAGAGCACCATCAGACCGCAGGACTGCTACAACTGCTTTCTATTCCGGAGTGGAAGTGGTAGCACATCACGATGGATTTCGTGACTGGCCTACCTCGGAGTCCTAAGCAGAATGACGCAGTATGGGTGATCGTTGTCTGATTGACCAAGTCTGTGCATTTCAGCCCATTCCGAGTGGGACAGTTCACGGAAATCTTGGCGAGGAAGTATCTTGAGGTAAAGATATTTTACATCTCTATTTATAGTTCCTTCTTAAGGTTAGTTTGTGAGGTAAACCATGTATGTGCAGGAGATTGTGCACTTGCATGGAGTTCTGGTGAGCATCGTATCCGACAGAGACTCGAGATTCACGTCTCAGTTCTGGAAGCGTCTACAGGAGAATCTTGGTACGAGTCCAAGTTTCAGTGTGGCGTACCACCCGTAGACCGATGGCCAGTCGGAAATGACGATTCAGATTCTGGAGGATATGCTGAGAGCTTGTATGCTCGATCTGAAGGATTCGTGTGAGGACCATCTCCATTTAGTGGAATTCTCCTACAACAACAGCTACCAGGCAAGTATTGGCATGTCGCCTTTTGCTGCTCTATATGGAAGGAAATATCGATCGCCACTGAGCTGGGATGACATCAGAGACAGAGAGCTGTTGGGTCTAGAGATGATTGTATAAGCTGTGGATGTCGTGAGAGACATCAGGGATAAGATTCGAATTGGTCAAGATCGTTTCAAGCATTGGATGGATGCCAAGAGGAGACCTTTGGAGTTTCAGCCAGGAGATCATGTCTTCCTGAAGATTTCTTCGAACCGCAGAGTCATTCGTTTCGGGAAGAAGGGAAAGCTGAGTCCGAGCTATATTGGACCATTTGACGTGTTGGAGCATGTGGGAGCAGTGGCATATCGCCTTGCTCTATCACCATCTTTAGAGGGAGTGCATGACGTGTTTCACGTCGATACGTCAGTGACCCATCGCACGCTGTGGATTTTTCAGAGATCACAGTCTGACCAGACCTGACTTATGAGCAGCAGCAAGTGCAGATTTTGGACCGTTGTCAAAAGCAGTTAAGGAACAAGGTAGTCGACCTGGTGAGAGTCATGTGGCGTCACGGATCGCCAGGAGAGACCACCTGGGAGAGAGAAGATGTGATGAGAGAGCGCTACCCCATTTGTTTCCTGATCAGTAAGTGTTAGAAATTCCGAGGGCGGAATTTTCTTAAGGTGTGTAGTATGTAACGGCCAGTGTTTTGTTGTACATCTTAGTCATTTACCCTTATTGGCTTACACTTTTAGTACCCTTATTTTATATGTGTATCCGTATTTTTTTTGCTAACATATTTATATTTTTTGCGTACCCATATTAATTACATATCATATACGTGTAACCTTTAGTATTTTTGATTTAACTATTATATTTTCCTTTCAAATTCTAATTTTCAAATTCAAAATTTGTTTCCTATTCTTGAGATGAGACTTTTGCTCATTCTCATTAAACATCAAATCCCCCTCTAATTGCTATTTAACTCCTTTTCCTCTTTCCATATCAACCTAATTTTGAAATATTTCCTTCTAATCTCTAAAACCCTAGACCTCTTAAGCTAGTCGTCACACCTCTGTGTTTTTCCTTTAATATATATATATATTTCATTTTATCCTAGAGCACTCACACACTGCCTAGAGAGCCCATTAATTTCGAAACTAAGCCTAGGACATTTCCTTTCTCCCATGCTCACGTGTATAGCCCAAGACTTTGCAATATTTTTTTAACCTAAGACTAGAATCAGCAGCCTCCTATTTAACTTACTCTCTCTCCTACCCTATAAAGCCATCCCTAGGGTAATACAAACTTTTGGAACCGCACAAAACAAAGAGCAGTTATTTTTTTATATTTCATTATCAAACCCTAGTCTATCCCCTTTCTCCCTTACAGGCCGCACCCTAACCCTAGCCCTTGCGGCCATCTCCTTTCCCTTGCACTGAACGGCCAACCCCCCCCCCCCCCCCCCCCCCCCCCCCCCGCGCACAGCCCCCTCGCTCCCAAGGTTCTCCCTCTGGCCATCAACAGCTGCCACCGGCCACTACCCCCCACCTGCAATCTGTTCCCCTCTCCTCTCCCCTATCTTCATCCCCACGGCCAAGCACTCGCCGGCCTCTTCTCCCCACACCCGCAACACGCCACCCTTTGGCCAACCCAGGCCACCCGAGCCCCTCTTCTGACTACCGTTCTCCCCACCTTCATCATCTTTGTTGCCACACAGCCCCATCCTCTGGCCGTCCACCCCCGTGTGCCACCTCCAAGAGCCCTGTCCGACCCCCTTCACCCTCCTCCGGCCATCAACAACACTCGTCAGCCTTACTCTTCCTCCCTCTCGCTATTTCCACCCTCACCCCGCACTCTGACATTTCTCCACACCGACGAGTCACTGCCGCCATCCCCTACGACTGCTGCTCCGACTGCACCTTTCCCCGACGAGCCTCTGGCCAACCCGAACATGACAGCCGCTGCCGCAAGCTGCTGCACCCCAGTCGCACGCCACCATCTTAGGCTGTCGTTGCTAGCCGCCCGTCGACAAGTTGCTGTTCTTGCTACCCCAGCCACGACTGTTGCTGTTTGCATTGCCGCTGCTATGCCGTCGTTGCTGCCCCCTCCGTTGACACCGCTTCGCTGCGCTACCTGCAACCGAGGAGACCCCGACGAGTCTCCTTACTGCGCTACCCGTAATAGAGGAATCGGATCCGTAACGCGAACAATTGCTGCTCCAGATCCGACGTCAGACTCGTGCGTGTTCGTCGTAATAGGTTGGTGACCCTATTTTTAAAAACCCACACGTTACGCCACTGAAACTTAATTAAAAATCGATATCTAAACATTAAATTTACGTTCGCGCACTCTTAAACTGTTGTGACAACTTAGGCCGACGATTGGACTATATTGACTGTGCACATAGGATAGAATCGTCATAGAGAACCGTAGAATAGGTCTAATCGTGTGAACACGTGATTTGGGATTGTTAGGATAGCCATGCTTAACCTAGATACATACCATAATAGGACTTCTAAAAACATGACCTGACACCGTCCCATTTGACTTGTTACAGCGAACAATCACCGACACGCTACCCATGACGAGACGCTCCCTATGGACACACTCCTCGCCACTTCAGGCAAGTGTTTTCACTTGCATAGTTACGGCCACGCTTTGACCATTTCCCTCTTTACAAATGTAAAAATACGAACAAGAGACCTAGACGTGAAATGATAGCGTATAGGACACACCCACGACAGCCTAGACTTGACAACAAAGTCTTGGCATAATCACTATAACTGCCATGCATTATTCATGTCATGCCATGTAGTGTCATTCACAAATTGTTTTGCATAACCTGCGGGTAATAGGGCACTCTCCAAGATAGAGAGAGTGATCCCTTGTATGGATACACAACCTATGGGTAATAGGGCATTCTCCAAGATAGAGAGAGTGATCCCTTGTACGGATAACCTGGGGGTAATAGGGCACTCTCCAAGATAGAGAGAGTGATCCCTTGTACAGACTTGTCTTGTGCACTTGGGTTGGGGTAAGGTTAAGCGGTCGCACAGTTTAGAGGGTTTGGCCGCCCTCTAACCGTAAGGTGTGAACCCTTTTGTGACACACACGTCTTGTCTTGTCTTGTCCTAAAGCCAGTAGCACACGCTACGGCCATTGCCATGTCATGTTTACTTTCGTGCACCGTCTTTACTTTTCTGCCATGCTATAAATTGCCATGTTGTTGCATCTTATAACTTTTCATGTAAATAACCTTTAAATATCTGTCTTTATATTACATACACCTTGCAGTAGAGTCTTCTTACCTTTACTTGTAGGCTCTGCCTGACGTGGAACTCCTTTTCTATTGGTTATTTGTCTGTCAGGTACCGAGACAGAGTACGTAGACAAGGAGATCGTACTTGCAGACTTGGACCAGGAGGACACTGCTCAGGAGCTCGATCCGGACGAGGGCCAGTTCAAGAGTTCTCTGCTTGTTGCTGACTTGGAGTTCCAGCTTTCTAGTTTGGGTGCATAGAACCATTTTACCTTCTTGTCTAGTTTGGGTGGTAGCACCAGTAGTTTCCTTTTGTTGTAGCCATGCCCAAGGCTTTCTTTTTAGGCTTTCCATTGTACTGCCGGATTATATCTTTATGAAAGAATGATGTTTCTTTTGAGTACTCTTATTAATTTGAACTATAATGTAAGGACATGTATATCGATTGGTGTACCCTACAGATGCTTATTGGGTCCGAACTTCATAGCTCGGGCCCATGCGGACCTTTGTCTCGTTTACGCTCCTGTATTATGGGAAGCGAGGCGTGACAGTCTTAAACAAGTTAAGACACATTTAACTCCTTTTGCATCACATGCAAAATAGTCCCCTCTCTAAGCTTAAAATATCATTTGCATCAGATACAAATAATCTGAGGGCATACATCCCCCAACAAATGTAATTCCATGGGCCTCACTTGAATTTAAGCTCCTCTTTAGCTTGAGCTTGAGCACATTCTTTGAGCTTCATCTTTGGGCTCCTCTTGTGCTTGAACTGAAGCTTTAGAATGTAGATGTTGAATTACGAGCTAAATTCATCTTCATCTTCTATGAGTGTGGTTGAAGGTCTTCTTCTCGGAGTATGCTTCGAGCTTCAATTAGCTTGATTTCACAACTTACACACTTAAATAATATGATTAGTACATTAACAACATTTGGTGTGATCATCATCAAAACTACTTTGGGGTAGGACTAGATTTCCCAACACTTTCCCCCTTTTTGATGATGACACCCAAATGAAAAACATATGAATAATATGAAAAATGAAAACTAATGAGTAAGTGTACTTACTCCCCTTGCTTAGATGAGGTATGAAATCATATCATACTCCCCCTGCATCAAAGCTGGGTAGCAACATATTATTCATTTGTGTTTTTGCTTTTACTATTTTTCTCCCCCTTGTCATCATACAAAAAATATGATAACATTCATGAAAATTTCACAAAGTTATACAAGTGTTAAAACAATTAAACCAAGTGTTTGAATAAACTTATCATGAGTTAAAATAATCAAGCCAACTCAAAGAAATTTGCATAGAAGAGTTATATATATTCCATTCAATCTTGTTTCTAATCAAGTAAGCTATATGGGGGATATCAAGAGATAATAATATGCATGGCATATCAATTAAAGCAATGTAAGATCAGTGTATCAGCATATTACAGAACAATTTGTTTAAGCCATCAAACGACCACAAATGCATAGTATAAGAAATTATTACAAACCATTTGTTTAGAAAAGCATTGTATCAAACATGCAAGCAAATAAGCATAATTAAGAAGAACCACCATTCTTCTTCTCCTTCTTTAGTTCCTTGATCTCATCAAGGATTTCACCAAGAATCTTTTCGGTGATCTGATTGCTGCTAATCACCAGGTCCTTCAGATTTTCCACCTTTTTGAGATATTCAAAGCCCTTTGCTTGTGAAATCTTCAACATTTCATTTTCTTCAGGAGCATATCCTGAAGCTAAATAATATATGGAGGAACATCGTCATGGTGCAAGCTCTTCTACTTCTTCACTTCCTTCTTCTTCTTCGATGTCTTCTTCTTCTTCAATAATTTTCTTACGTTTCTTCCTCTCTATAGTAGAACTCGATTCACCTACTAACCTCTCCTCTGGAACATTCTCGTTTAGGTCTCGATGAAGTTACATACGAGCAAGAGTATGAACATCAAAAACAAGAGCAGGTTCCAAGACGTCAGATTAAGTGTCAAGGGTGATATCATATGCACTAAAGAGGATAGTAAGATAGTGACCATGGGCTAAAGGAGTGATGACTCTACTAGATAGGGCAAAATGAATAATAGAGTCTAAGATAATCCTAGCCCAGTTAACTTTAATGTTGCCAAGCATAGTATAGATGCACTTAGCCTGATGTTCAGAGAGAACAACATGGGTACCAGATTTCTGGGTGATGTTGAAGGACAAGATATTTACTAAGATCCTAGCGGGATATCTGAGATCACTACTAGGCATTTTGGTTTGGAAGTATCTGTAATGCCCTACCAGCTACTGCACAAGTACTAGAGGGGGGGTGAATAGTACTTTAAAATAATAAGGAGTATAATTCCAAATTAATTTGCAAACAACTACCAAATCAATTTGCGGAAGCTTAAATTGAATGACAACACAAAATTAACAATGCTAACAAATGATGTTAATGGGTTCGGATCCACCCAAGTCTCCCCGACTTGTTCCCGGTGATCCTACGTCCCAACCACCCGGATCCCCTCCGGATACTTAGGTTAGAAACCCTAACCTAAGATTTCCACTATGAATATCTTGTGAAAAACTTTCACAAGATCAAATCATACATGCAATGGCAAAGTGAATCCCACAACCCGGGATCACAATCTTCTCTCACAACCGAGAGAACCAATTAGCAATAGTAAAGAGTTTAAATGAAATAAACAATCTTACCACAAAATCCTATACCTTGAGTTTTTCTTACCCAAATGGTGAAATGAAGGATTTGAGGAAGATGAAGTCACCAAGTCCTAGCACCAAGGAAATGACCAGCAATGGGTGCCTAGGAAAGATTTGGAGACTAGGATCAAGCAATAGCTTGAAGAGCTCACCAAGAACAAGCTTCTCTCTAGATCTAGAAATGAGAGAGAATGGGTTTCTTGTGAGGAAGAGAGCTTTAGATTAGAGTGAGAATGGCTATCTCTTTAGAACTCAATGAATCTCTTAATGGCAGCTCTCACACAGATAGAAATGACCTAGGTTCGTATTTATAGGGTCCCATAAAAACAAGTTAGGTCATTCACCAACGGATAGAAATCTGTGAGAGTTAGTCGGTCAAAGGACAATCACTGACCGACTAGTTCATCAACTAGTCGGTCAGTCAAACAACGTGGACCGACTAAGAGTAGATCTGAGAAGAGATAGAATTTCAGACCTAGAAATCTAGTCGGTCCAAGAAGACTGTCTGACCGACTAGTTTCACAACTAGTCGGTCAGCCAATGAACGTAGACCGACTAAGAGGCAAAATGAACTAGTCTGAATGCAAGTTGACTTAGTCGGTCCAAGAACAAATGTTGACCGACTAGATTGTCAACTAGTCGGTCACCAAACGTTCTTAGACCGACTAACGATAAACAGTAGCTTAGGAGAAATTTAGCATGAACAGTAAGTCACAACTAGTCGGTCAAAGAAGCATCATTGACCGACTAGTTCACAAACTAGTCGGTCGGTGAGTCAACGTAGACCGACTAACTGTAAACAGTAAAGTCCAAGAAATTAAGGAATCAAACTAGTCGGTCCAAGAACAGTTGTCGACCGACTAGATCACCATCTAGTCGGTCAGTACTTGTTCTTGTACCAACTAACATGCACAAACAAGTCCGAAACGAAGCGCGACGCTTCGAGGAAGTTAGAATGAACTTGTGCAAGGATCCTAGAGCTACGAGATGAGCGTAATGAAGATAGAAACGTAAGATATACTCAAGGCTTAACATTCTATCAATCGAAACTAAAAGACTATAAATAAAACCTTAAAGAATGGTCTTCGAGAGCTTCGATTGAATCTTCATAACTTCCAAAGCGGCGCAAGAGCTTCAACGAAGCTTTAGGCATGAATACGAGCTTTGGGAAGTGTTGAGATGTCGCTTTGAATGTTCTCGTGAAATTGGCGACGATCTCCAAAACTGCGCTCATAAATTGTTAGTTCATGGATTATTTATGTTTGCTCATCATCAAAACCAAATCCGGGGAGTCCAATATTCAACATTCTCCCCCTTTTTGGTGATGACAAACCAACATAAATAATAATCAAAAATAATAATTCAAATGTAAAATACTTACTCCCCCTGCATTGATGACACGTTAATTCCAAAATGAATATATATGAATTGCATCAAGCAGACGAGTAAGATAAATAAAGAGAATCGATTTTCGAAATATCGGATTTTGAAAATCCTTATATATATCTTAACTCCCCCTGAATCTAACATATCAAACTAGATTCTTGGAAATTGAGTTAAATTTTCATTTGCGCTATTTATTATCATTATCTCTCCCCCTTTGGCATTATCCCAAAAATGGGGGGCATACAACGACAACAATTAGGAAATGTAAAATCCAACATCGGGAGTCGTAGACAAAGACAATGGACCAACTTGACACCAAGGGAAAAAATGTGGAAATCAAATCAAGGTGTGCCAAAATGTCCATTATCAAAAAAAAATAATCAAAATCATCAAAAATACCAAATAATTATTCATTTCTTGAATAAAGAAACATACTCTTCAATATTCAATATTCTTGGTTAATTTTGTGCATGGAAAACAATTCTATATAATTATAGAAATATAATCTATTTAACCAAGTTTTTAATCGTCGAGCGACGAATTCACATTTCAAATGCATTCAACGAATATGAAAAGAAATAATGCACGACGAATAAAAGACAAAGTGAATGACGATGAACATATATATATGTAGAGACAACATGAGTACATCCAAAAAGATATCACATCGAATATATGAGGTACATCATATCAAGTGCTACATATCATCAAAAAGAAATACATCATACATCATCGACATCATCAAAGTATATCAACATACATCAAAACAACATCATAACATAATATCCAACTCCGACATCCAGAAATCGCAAAAATACATCAAAACATCTCTCAAACCCCATCCTAACCCAAAATACTCTCACTAAGATATATCATCCAAAGCGTAGTGGAGAGTCCTCGAAACAAGCGATCACGAGGAGGTGGCAGGATCTGCAGTCTCCGTGGGTCCAGTCGACGGAGTGGACTCAGGCTCTGCAGGGAGTAGAGGTGTCTCAACAGATGGAATCGTCGGGGCAGGAGTGGAGATCTCAGCAACAGGCTCAACAACGGGAATCTCAACAGCAGCATGGGTCTCGACAGAAGCAGCAGCAGTGGCAGTGTCAACAGCAGCAGGAGATACATGAGCAGGCTCAGAAGTCTGAAGAGCTGAAGCAGAAGGCTCTGGAACACCGGAAGTGGTGCCAACTCCAGGAGCAGAAGTGGAAGTACCAGCAGCAGCAGCAGTGGCCTCATCGCCACGGGCAAAAGAAGTGACAAGCTCGTCAAGCTCCTCATCGTCCATCTCCTCGGCCTCAGACACTGAAGGAGGAAGATCAATCCCCATCATACGAGCCATACGGTAGACTACCTCCTCAGTACGAGCCAAACGGGAGTCGTGCTGACGAAGTAGGCGTACGACATCGTCCAATGTAGCAGGGGAAGAGGAGGCTGCAGCAGCTGACGGAGTAGACTGGGAAGCAGATGCGGTAGACCTCTGCACGTGACGAAGTGCCGCTAGAGATTTCTTCACGGCCGTCGCGTTCAGAGGCGTACCCAAAGGACGCTCATCATCAGGAGGGAGAGGGACTCGGAAATGTCGAAATACAAGAGTCAACAGGCAAGGGTATGGAATGTGCGCAGACTTATTGGTCTTGCGTATACACTCGAAAGAATCCATCTTATCGAGTATCACGCGAGCCCAATTAATCTCGCACCCCAAGAAAAGAGCGTAGATCAATTTCAAGAACGGCTGGGATGGGAGTGAAGAGGATCCATACTTAGGGAGGAGACATGACTTCAAAATCAGGTTAAGAACCCACGCATTCGGCTTAAAAGATTTCGAAGGAACACCAATGAATGCAGAGGGGATAACCTGGAAAATCTCAGAAAGAATAGACTGATACAAGGAAGAAATGTCATCGACGGAAATGTCCGAAGGGAGGAGACCACACAATGAACAACCAAGAATCTCCCCCAAGATTTCTGCCGTGAGAACTATAGGAGTTCCCAAGACAGTCGTCTCAATGGAGTGGCTGGCATCGTACTGGCCTCGAACACGATTGGCATAGAACAATTTCACGAGGCGAGGATACGGTTTGGGATTGGCCTTGGGGTCGTATCGGAGATAATCTAGGAGGCCACTATAAGAGAGAAGATCAGCAAGGCCGAGAAAATCAGAAAACTGAACGTAATGCTCTAACAACAGTGGACAGTGCTCTATACGGTTGTACGCTGCGAGACACTGAGGGTCATCACGGCACAACGATATGTCTACACCGCCGACTGGCATAGGAGCTTTACCCTTAGCCTTACGGGTCTTCGGAGGTGGAGTAGGTTCCCTAGTAGGCTCATCCTCTGGGATAAATTCAGTGTCGGAATCTGGAGGAGTAGCCGGAGATTGAAGAATAGGCTTTTTGGTCTTGGATTTGCGGGGTTTGGCTATCGCAGTCCTAGGCTTCTTAGGAGGAGGCGAAGATGGAGAGGCTAGGGTTGACTTGGCACGACGCTTAGGCTTCGGGGGATTCCTAGGGTCGGAAGGTTGTTCTACGGTCATAGGAGAAGCCCCGAAAGAGGCGATAGGAATTCTCGTCTTTGCCATGGTCGAGGCACGACGAGAACAAGCAACACAAACTACTAGCAACACAAGCCCTAGAGATCAAACTAAATCGAAAAGCACAAACCCTAGGAGGAAAAATTCCGAAACCCTAGGAGCTAGAAGAGACAAATAACAAACCCTAGAGTAGGAATCGACCTAGGAGAGGGAGAGAGATACCTAGGAGGTGGAGTCGACGGCGGCGGACGGCAGGGATCGCCGGAGATCAGGCTGGAGTCGACGGAATTGGAAAGGGCTCGAGAGGGGTTGGGGGTTTTCGAGTTTGAGCTAGAGAGAAGACCGACTAATAATGAAATTAGTCGAACCAAAATGAGTATAAGTCGGTCTGGAATCAAAAAGACACAAATGCCCTAACACACTTAGTCGGTCACAGTTCAAGTACTGACCATCTAGATTACGATCTAGTCGGTCGGTCAATGAGCTTGAACCGACTAAGTCGAAACAGAGGCACAGATGGATTTCTAGGGCAAGAATTAGTCGGTCGCAGTATATTCACTGACCGACTAGTTTTCAATCTAGTCGGTCGGTAAGTGTACTGTGACCGACTAACGAAAGAAAATGATAGGAGTTAGATATAGGCTTGATCTAGTCGGTCTGAGTTCATTTGCTGACCGACTAGATGAGCATCTAGTCGGTTGACAAGTGAACTTAGACCGACTAGAAGAGTCCAAAAATTGATAATTGATTTCTCTTCACAAACCACTTGGATGAAACATCATAACTCTCTCATTAGTCATCTAAATTACCCCATAAAACGTCGAAATCTTAAATACGACATTGAAATACGATTTCGAGCAATAAATTCGAACAAAACACATAAAATTCCCAAAAATTCAATAAATCTAGCATGAATGAAATATCGCGAAATATAATAGCATGCAAGATATTTGAATGAAATATGAATCCTATATCTCGGATTCACCCATAATCCCCAATTCTCGACGCAACCGCACAAAGGAGTCCTCCTTTAGGGGTTTCGTGAAAATATCGGCGATTTGCTTTTGGGTTTCAACGTACACTAATATGATGTCCTTTTTAGCAACATGATCATCTAAGAAATGGTGTCGGACATCTATGTGTTTTGATCGGGAATGGTGCACCGGATTCTTTGAAAGACAGATAGCACTTTGGTTATCCACCATGATAGGGCTAGTATCACAGTGAATACCAAAATCCTTCAAAGTGTGTCTCATCCAAAGAACCTGGGCACAAGCGGCACCGGCGGCAATGTATTCCGCCTCGATGGTTGAAAGTGATACCGAATTTTGCTTCTTGGAAAACAAAGAGACAAGATAATTTCCTAGAAAATGGCAAGTGCCACTAGTACTTTTCCTGTTGGATTTGCATCCCGCATAATCAGCGTCACTATATGAGACTAACTCATATGTGCTAGATTTCGGATAAAGTAATCCAAAATCTAAAGTGTAACTTAGATAGCGAAAAATACGTTTAACCGCTACTAAGTGAGAATCCTTAGGTTGAGACTGATAACGAGCACATATACATACGGCAAACATAATATCGGGCCTACTCGCGGTAAGATAAAGTAAACTACCTATCATACCTCGATATAGACGAATGTCTACATCTTTTCCGCCCGTATCTTTATCAAGATGCGTTGTAGTGCTCATAGGAGTCTTTTTCCCGGAGGCATTCACCATTCCAAATCGCTTTAGCAACTCCACCGTGTACTTTGTTTGGTGGATGAAGATTGCATCGTTCAATTGACGAATTTGGAGACCTAAGAAATATTTGAGTTCGCCCATGTGGCTCATCTCAAATTGTTCCTTCATAACATTAGAAAACTCTTCGCAAAGAGCAAAGTTAGTAGCACCGAAAATGTTATCATCAACATAAATTTGAACTAATAAAATATCATTATTCGCATGCTTAATAAAAAGTGTTGAATCGGCTTCACCCATTTTAAAATTCAAATCCAAAAGAAAATTCTTTAGGCGATCATACCAAGCTCGAGGAGCTTGTCTCAACCCATAAAGAGCTTTCTTTAGTTTTAAAACATGATTTGGAAATTTTTCATTTATGAAGCCCGGAGGTTGAGAAACGTAAACTTCCTCAACGACATCTCCGTTTAAAAATGCATTTTTAACATCCATTTGAAATAATTTAAAATTCTTATGGCATGCAAAAGACAATAATAATCTAATTGATTCTAATCTAGCTACCGGAGCGAAGGATTCTTCGAAATCAATACCTTCCTCTTGTCGATAGCCTTGAGCAACTAACCGAGCTTTGTTCCGGACGACGACTTGGTTTTCGTCGGTTTTGTTCTTGAAGATCCACTTTGTCCCTATGATGGTGTGGTTCTTCGATGGCAATGGAACAAGCTCCCATACCTCATTCCTCTCGAATTGAATGAGCTCCTCCTCCATGGCTAAGATCCAAGCGCTATCTTCGCATGCTTCATTAATATTCTTTGGCTCTATCGATGAGGCAAAGGCACAATTTGCGAAGTGGTGAACTTGCGATCTCGTCTTGACACTATCTTGAATATTGCCAATGACTTGCTCATGGGGATGGTCATGAACCGAATGAAGCCGTTTGGGAATACCTTGATCACTAGGAACATTCTCAACAACTTCATTAGTTGGGTTAGTCTCAATAGAATCAATAGAATCATTAGACTTAGAATTATCAAACGAATCACATAAAACATCCAAATAATCATTATCATTTGAAATTCTAGTTGGAACAAATCCTTCATTAAATGAGACATGAAGCGACTCCTCGATCGTTGAGGTTCGTTTGTTGAATATCCGGTAGGCTTTGCTACGCGAAGAATATCCAACAAAAATCCCTTCATCGGATCTTGGATCGAATTTGTCCAAACTACCATATGTGTTCTTAATGAAACATTTCGAACCAAAAACACGAAAATGTTTAACTTGAGGCAACCTACCAAACAACAATTCATAACAAGTTTGTTTAGTGCCGGGCCTCAAAAGTATTCTATTAAACACATAGCAAGCGGTGTGTACCGCTTCCGCCCAAAATTGATGGCCAAGTTGGCTATCATCAAGCATAGTGCGAGCACACTCCACTAGCGTCCTATTCTTTCTCTCAACTACACCATTTTGAGGAGGTGCACGAGGGAAAGAGAAGGTGTGAGTAATACCAACTTCATCACAAAATGTCTCAAAAGACTCATTCTCAAATTCACCTCCATGATCACTACGAATAGTGACAATGGTGGTTCCTAAGAGATTTTGTACTTTCTTAACAAAAATTGTGAAGTTTTCAAAAGCTTCATTTTTATTACACAATGAAAATACCCAAGTAAATCTTGAATAGTCATCTACGATGACAAGTCCATACCTTGCATTTCCTAAGGAAGCTACTCTAGTTGGCCCAAATAAGTCTAGATGTAATAGCTCTAGTGGCTGATTAGTAGAGATGCTTTTCTTAGGTTTAAATGAAGATTTAGGAAGCTTGCCACGTTGACAACAATCACAAAAACTTTTCTTTTCAAAAACAAGCTTCGGAAAACCTTTAATAGAATTTAATTTCGAAAGCTTATAAAGTGTTCCAAAGTTCACATGTCCAAAGCGTCGATGCCATAAGTGTTGTTCACTTGTGTTGGCAACGAGACATTGTTCATATGACTTAGGAAGATCCAAAATATAAATGTCTTTATGACGAGTTCCGGAAAATAATAATTTATTATTATCTTTTCTTAAAATATGACACAATCCTTTCGCAAAACTAACTTTGTAACCTTTGTCACAAAGTTGGCTTATTAAAATAAGATTATGATTTAAACCACTAACAAGATAAACATCACTAATTAAGGGTTTAGAGGGGTTACCCACTTTACCAACACCTATGATGGTTCCGCTCTCGTTGCCTCCAAATACGACGCGGTTTCCATTCGCAATGGGAACCACTTCGGAGAGCAATCGAGCGTCACCCGTCATGTGTTTTGAACACCCGCTATCGAGTATCCAATTCCCTTTGGAGCTAAATTTAAATTTGTTGCTCCTCTTCTTTTTCTTTTCCTTGAGTACCTAAAGATAGAAACTTTCATATCATGGTACCCAAGGTCATTGGGTCCAAGGGATTAGACCTTTGGAAGCCAAGTCCAAGTGGACTTAGACTTCCCCACATAATTCTTACTATGCACAACATCCGAAAAATAAGCATTCATATACATTTGTTTTTTGTCCAAGCTTGTGTCCTTTGGGCTCCAAATAGTGAAAATTTTGGGAGCCATCATCCTATTGGGTGCATGCATGCGACGTTGATTTCTACGTGATGCATGTTGTGGATAGGCATACGGGACATGATGGAATGGTGCACGACGAGAATTATTCATATGATGAGGTGGGTGTACATATGCATGTGTGGGAACACGTGCGTGAGGGTGTCTCACATGGTGTGCACGTGCCCGAGAATGTGTTGCATAAAAATCATCATATGTGTGACCCGGTGGAGTAGGACGTGTGTTCCTACGTGGCATGTTATTGGTGTACATGTAGGCATGCCCCTTCTTTGGAGGTCCACCCAAAGTGGGTTTCTTTCCGAAAGAGGGTGTGGACGAGGTGGAAGCACCATTGGTAGATGAACTACCAATAGAGTGTTTGCTCCCACTCGTTGAGGCTTCGGAAGTTGGCCTTACAAAAGTAGTGACCGACTTGGATGAATTTCCCATCATATACCCCAAGCCAATGTGGTGTTTGGCCGGAAGTAAATCTTTTAGGATATTATCCAAATGGCCCTTACCCTTGTTGAATTTGTTGATTCGGCCCAATGTGTCCTCATATTTCTCTTTGAGAGAACGCAAAGAAGTATCCAAAGTGGATATTTGCGATGTGAGCACATAAACACGAGATTTAAGATTCTCGTTCTCAATACTCAAAGTCGAGTTTTGAGAAGTTAAATCCGCTATCTCATGTTCTTCCGCATCCTCAATGCTAACATGTTCAAGTTTAGATTTGAGATTTACAATCTCATTTCTTAACTCTTCAACAACGGTGTCGTTGTTGGTGATGATATTCTTAGGCGATGTTTGAATGCTAGCTAGGTCATCTTTTACCTTAGTATATCTATTTACTAACTTAGTGTATTTTGACCAAAGTTGAGAGTTAGCATTTCTAAGATCATCCATCGATACCTCATCGCTTTCGTCATCACTATCATCGGAAGAGGAGGATCCTTGATCGTGCTCCTCTCTTGCCATGAAACACATGTGCGCTTGCTCCACGTGTTCATCGTCCGACTCACCGCTTGAAGAATCATCGGAGTCGGTGAAGGTAGCTCCGACAAGTCCCTTCTTGTTTCCTTTTGTGTACTTCTTGGACTTGTCATACTTTGGCGCCTTCCACTTCTTCTTTTGCTTATTGAGGGGACACTCCGCTTTCATGTGTCCTGGCTTATTGCACTTGAAACACAAAGGAGAGGAAGAGGCGTTAGAAGAACCAAATTTACCTTTGGTCTTGAAGTTACCTTTTCGGAAGAAACGGTTGAACTTCTTGGCCATGAGTGCCATGGACTCCAAGTCCAACTCGTTTTCCGAGTCTTCATCATCGGTTGATGTGGATGTGGATGGAGCGGCTTTGAAGGCAATAGCCTTTTTCTTTGGCTCGTCTTGCTTTAGATAAGACTTCATCTTTTCTTGCAATTTGAGCTTGCTATCCTTGCGTACCTCGTACGACATTAAAGTACCCATTAGTTGAACTACGGTGTACTTATTCATGTCATTACCTTCCTCGATGGCGAAGGTGCGTTTCTCCCAAGAAGAAGGAAGTCCTTCGATTAGCTTTGAGCACTTCTCCTTTTGAGTGTAGGACTTGACGAGGGCCTCTAACTCGTTTATTATGTCAACGAAGCGAGCGTAATATTCTTTCATCTTCTCGCCCTGTTGCATATGAAACATTTCGTAATCTTTGTTTACGACTACGAGTTTAGAGTCTCTTACCCGACTCGTCCCTTCATGAAGAATGAGGAGGGAGTTCCAAATTTGATATGCACTCTTACATGTGCATATCTTATTGAAGTCCTCGGGCTCCAATGCGCATTGCAAGGCGTTCATTGCCTTGGCATTGCTTACCTCCGCGGCGACCTCCGCGGTTGTCCATTTCTCAAAGTCTTCTTCTTCGGGCTCGATGTACTCCTTCATTGTAGTCCTCCATAAAGATGCACTTCGGAGGAAGGTTTCCATCCGACATTTCCAGTACCCGTAGTTGGTACCGTTGAAGAATGGAGGCCTCGTAGAGGAATGTCCTTCCATCACCGAAGATGCTCCTTCACGGTTCCTGAAGGTGTCATAATTGGAAGGTGGACGCACGGTCTTGTTGTCGTTGGCAGACATAGCTGAGTATCTGACTCTGATACCAAATGTAATGCCCTACCAGCTACTGCACAAGTACTAGAGGGGGGGTGAATAGTACTTTAAAATAATAAGGAGTATAATTCCAAATTAAATTGCAAACAACTACCAAATCAATTTGCGGAAGCTTAAATTGAATGACAACACAAAATTAACAATGCTAACAAACGATGTTAATGGGTTCGGATCCACCCAAGTCTCCCCGACTTGTTCCCGATGATCCTACGTCCCAACCACCCGGATCCCCTCCGGATACTTAGGTTAGAAACCCTAACCTAAGATTTCCACTATGAATATCTTGTGAAAAACTTTCACAAGATCAAATCATACATGCAATGGCAAAGTGAATCCCACAACCCGGGATCACAATCTTCTCTCACAACCGAGAGAACCAATTAGCAATAGTAAAGAGTTTAAATGAAATAAACAATCTTACCACAAAATCCTATACCTTGAGTTTTTCTTACCCAAATGGTGAAATGAAGGATTTGAGGAAGATGAAGTCACCAAGTCCTAGCACCAAGGAAATGACCAGCAATGGGTGCCTAGGAAAGATTTGGAGACTAGGATCAAGCAATAGCTTGAAGAGCTTGTTGAATATTGGACTCCCCGGATTTGGTTTTGGATGATGAGCAAACATAAATAATTCATGAACTAACAATTTGTGAGCGCAGTATTGGAGATCGTCGCCAATTTCACGAGAATATTCAAAGCGACATCTCAACACTTCCAAAAGCTCATATTCATGCCTAAAGCTTCGTTGAAGCTCTTGCGACGCTTTGGAAAATATGAAGATTCAATCGAAGCTATTGAAGACCGTTTATTAAGGTTTTATTTATAGTCTTTTAGTTTCGATTGATAGAATGTTAAGCCTTGAGTATATCTTACGTTTCTATCTTCATTACGCTCATTTCGTAGCTCTAGGATTCTTGCACAAGTTCACTCTAACTTCCTCGAAGCGTCGCGCTTCGATTCAGACTTTGTTGTGCATGTTAGTTGGTACAAGAACAAGTACTGACCGACTAGATGGTGATCTAGTCGGTCGGCCACTGTTCTTGGACCGACTAGTTTCTGTCAGTTAATTTCTTGGACTTTACTGTTTACAGTTAGTCGGTCTACGTTGACTCACCGACCGACTAGTTTGTGAACTAGTCGGTCAGTGATGCTTCTTTGATCGACTAGTTGTGACTTACTGTTCACTCTAAAATTCTCCTAAGCTACTGTTTACCGTTAGTCGGTCTAAGAACGTTTGATGACCGACTAGTTGACAATCTAGTTGGTCAACTTTTGTTCTTGGACCGACTAAGTCAACTTGCCTTCAGACTATGTTGTTTTGCCTCTTAGTCGGTCTACGTTCATTGGATGACCGACTAGTTGTGAAACTAGTCGGTCAGAAAGTCTTCTTGGACCGACTAGTTTTCTAGGTCTGAAATTCTATCTCTTCTCAGATCTGCTCTTAGTCGGTCCGTGCTGTTTGACTGACCGACTAGTTGATGAACTAGTCGGTCAGTGATTGTTCTTTGACCGACTAATTCTCACAGATTTCTATCCGTTGGAGAATGACCTAACTTGTTTTTATGGGACCCTATAAATACGAACCTAGGTCATTTCTATCTTCAATAGAGCTGCCATTAAGAGATTCATTGAGTTCTAAAGAGATAGCCATTCTCCCTCAAATCTAAAGCTCTCTTCCTCACAAGAAACCCATTCTCTCTCATTTCTAGATCTAGAGAGAAGCTTGTTCTTGGTGAGCTCTTCAAGCTATTGCTTGATCCAAGTCTCCAACTCTTCCCTAGGCACCCATTGCTGCTCATTTCCTTGGTGCTAGGGCTTGGTGACTTCATCTTCCTCAAATCCTTCATTCCACCTATTGGGTAAGAAAAACTCAAGGTATAGGATTTTGTGGTAAGAGTATTTATTTCATTTAAACTCTTTATATTGCTTATTGGCTCTCTCGGTTGTGAGAGAAGTTTGTGATCCCGGGTTGTGGGATTCACTTTGCCATTGCATGTATGATTTGATCTTGTGAAGGTTTTTCACAAGATATTCATAGTGGAAATCTTGAGTTAGGGTTTCTAACTCAAGTATCCGGAGGGGATCCGGGTGGTTGGGACGTAGGATCACCGGGAACAAGTCGGGGAGACTTGGGTGGATCCGAACCCATTAACATCGTTTGTTTGCTTTGTTAATTTCATTGTTGTCATTCAATTTAAGCTTCCGCAAATTGATTTGGTGGTTGTTTGCAATTTAATTTGGAATTATACGCCTTATTATTTTAAAGTACTATTCACCCCCCCTCTAGTACTTGTGCAGTAGCTGGTAGGGCATTACATTTGGTATCAAAGCCAGATTCTCAGCTATGTCTGCCAACGACAACAAGACCGTGCGTCCACCTTCCAACTATGACACCTTCAGGAACCGTGAAGGAGCATCTTCCGTGATGGAAGGACATTCCTCTACGAGGCCTCCATTCTTCAACGGTACCAACTACGGGTACTGGAAGTGTCGGATGGAAACCTTCCTCCGAAGTGCATCTTTATGGAGAACTACAATGAAGGAGTATATTGTACCCGAAGAAGAAGATCTTGAGAAATGGACTACCGCGGAGGTCGCCGCGGAGGTAAGCAATGCCAAGGCAATGAACGCCTTGCAATGTGCATTGGAGCCCGAGGATTTCAATAAGATATGCACATGTAAGAGTGCATATCAAATTTGGAACTCCCTCCTCATTCTACATGAAGGGACGAGTAGGGTAAGAGACTCTAAACTCGTAGTCGTAACCAAAGATTACGAAATGTTTCATATGCAACAGGGCGAGAAGATGAAAGAATATTACGCTCGTTTCGTTGACATAATAAACGAGTTAGAGGCCCTCGGCAAGATCTACACTCAAAAGGAGAAGTGCTTAAAGCTTATTGAAGGACTTCCCTCTTCTTGGGAAAAACGTACCTTCGCCATCGAGGAAGGTAATGACATGGACAAATATACCGTAGTTCAACTAATGGGTACTTTGATGTCATATGAGGTACGCAAAGATAGCAAGGTGAAGCTACAAGAAAAGATGAAGTAATATTTGAACCTAGATGCGCCTAAGAAAAAGGCGATTGCATTCAAGGCGGCTTCATCCACCTCTACCGATGATGAGAACTCGGAAGAAGAAATGGACATGGAATCCATTGCACTCATGGCAAAGAAGTTCAATCGCTTCTTCCGAAAGGGTAACTTCAAACAAAAATCTAAGTTTACATCTACTAACGCCTCTCCACCTTTGTGCTTTAAATGCAATAAGCCAGGACACATCAAAGCGGATTGTCCTCAAAACAAGCAAAAGGAGAAGTGGAAGGCGCCAAAGTATGACAAGTCCAAGAAGTACACGAAAGGAAACAAGAAGGGACTTGTCGGAGCTACCTTCACCGACTCCGAGGATTCCTCAAGCGGAGAGTCGGACGATGAGCACGTGGAGCAAGCACACATGTGTTTCATGGCAAGAGAGGAGCACGATCAAGGATCCTCCTCTTCCGATGATAGTGATGAAGAAAGCGATGAGGTAACGATGGATGATCTTAGGGATGCTAACACTCAACTTTGGTCAAAATATACTAAGTTAGTAAATAGATATACTAAGGTAAAAGATGACCTAGCTAGCATTCAAACATCGCCTAAGACTATCATCACCAACAACGACACCGTTGTTGAAGAGTTAAGAAATGAGATTGTAAATCTCAAATCTAAACTTGAACATGTTAGCATTGAGGATGCGGAAGAACATGAGATAGCGGATTTAACTTCTCAAAACTCGACTTTGAGTATTGAGAACGAGAATCTTAAATCTCGTGTTTATGTGCTCACTTCGCAAATATCCACTTTGGATACTTCCTTGCGTTCTCTCAAAGAGAAATATGAGGACACATTGGGCCGAATCAACGAATTCAACAAGGGTAAAGGCCATTTGGATAATATCCTAAAAGATTTACTTCCGGCCAAACACCACATTGGCTTGGGGTATATGATGGGAAATTCTTCCAAGTCGGTCACTACTTTTGTTAGGCCAACTTCCGAAGCCTCAACGAGTGGGAGCAAACACTCTATTGGTAGTTCATCTACCAATGGTGCTTTCACCTCGTCCACACCCTCTTTCGGAAAGAAACCCACATTGGGTGGACCTCCAAAGAAGGGGCATGCTTTTATGTACACCAATTCCATGCCACGTAGGAACACACGTCCTACTCCACCGTCTCACACTTATGATGATTTTTATGCAACACATTCCCGGGCACGTGCACACCAAGTGAGACACCCTCACACACGTGTTCCCACACATGCATATGTACACCCACCTCATCATATGAATAATTCTCGTCGTGCACCATTCCATCATGTCCCGTATGCCTATCCACAACATGCATCACGTAGAAATCAACGTCGCATGCATGCACCCAATAGGATGATGGCTCCCAAAGTTTTCACTATTTGGAGCCCAAAGGACACAAGCATGGACGAAAAACAAATATATATGAATGCTTATTTTTCGGATGTTGTGCATAGTAAGAATTATGTGGGGAAGTCTAAGTCCACTTGGACTTGGCTTCCAAAGGTCTAATCCCTTGGACCCAATGACCTTGGGTACCATGATATGGAAGTTTCTATCTTTAGGTACTCAAGGAAAAGAAAAAGGGAAGGAGCAACAAATTTAAATTTAGCTCCAAAGGGAATTGGATACTCGATAGCGGGTGCTCCAAACACATGACGGGTGACGCTCGATTGCTCTCCGGAGTGGTTCCCATTGTGAATGGAAACCGCGTCGTATTTGGAGGCAACGAGAGCGGAACCATCATAGGTGTTGGTAAAGTCGGTAACCCTTCTAAACCCCTAATTAGTGATGTTTATCTTGTTAGTGGTTTAAATCATAATCTCATTTCAATAAGCCAACTTTGTGACAAAGGTTACAAAGTTAGCTTTGCGAAAGGATTGTGTCATATTTTAAGAAAGGATAATGAAAAATTATTATTTTCCGGAACTCGTCGTAAAGACATTTATATTTTGGATCTTCCTAAGTCATATGAACAATGTCTCGTTGCCAACACAAGTGAACAACACTTATGGCATCGACGCTTTGGACATGTGAACTTTGGAACACTATATAAGCTTTCAAAATTGAATTCTATTAAAGGTTTTCCGAAGCTTGTTTTTGAAAAGAAAAGTTTTTGTGATTGTTGTCAACGCGGCAAGCTTCCTAAATCTTCATTTAAACCTAAGAAAAGCATCTCTACAAAACGGCCACTAGAGCTATTACATCTAGATTTATTTGGGCCAACTAGAGTAGCTTCCTTAGGAAATGCAAGGTATGGACTTGTCATCGTAGATGACTATTCAAGATTTACTTGGGTATTTTCATTGTGTAATAAAAATGAAGCTTTTGAAAACTTCACAATTTTTGTTAAGAAAGTACAAAATCTCTTAGGAACCACCATTGTCACTATTCGTAGTGATCATGGAGGTGAATTTGAGAATGAGTCTTTTGAGACATTTTGTGATGAAGTTGGTATTACTCACACCTTCTCTTTCCCTCGTGCACCTCCTCAAAATGGTGTAGTTGAGAGAAAGAATAGGACGCTAGTGGAGTGTGCTCGCACTATGCTTGATGATAGCCAACTTGGCCATCAATTTTGGGCGGAAGCGGTACACACCACTTGCTATGTGTTTAATAGAATACTTTTGAGGCCCGGCACTAAACAAACTTGTTATGAATTGTTGTTTGGTAGGTTGCCTCAAGTTAAACATTTTCGTGTTTTCGGTTCGAAATGTTTTATTAAGAACACATATGGTTGTTTGGACAAATTCGATCCAAGATCCGATGAGGGGATCTTTGTTGGATACTCTACGCGTAGCAAAGCATACCGGATATTCAACAAACGAACCTCAACGATCGAGGAGTCGCTTCATGTCTCATTTAATGAAGGATTTGTTCCAACTAGAATTTCAAATGATAATGATTCTTTGGATGTTTTATGTGATTCGTTTGATAATTCTAAGTCTAATGATTCTATTGATTCTATTGAGACTAACCCAACTAATGAAGTTGTTGAGAATGTTCCTAGTGATCAAGGTATTCCCAAACGGCTTCATTCGGTTCGTGACCATCCCCATGAGCAAGTCATTGGCAATATCTATGATAGTGTCAAGACGAGATCGCAAGTTCACCACTTCGCAAATTGTGCCTTTGTCTCATCGATAGAGCCAAAGAATATTAATGAAGCATGCGAAGATAGCGCTTGGATCTTAGCCATGGAGGAGGAGCTCATTCAATTCGAGAGGAATGAGGTATGGGAGCTCGTTCCATTGCCATCGAAGAACCACACCGTCATAGGGACAAAGTGGATTTTCAAGAACAAAACCGACGAAAACCAAGTCGTCGTCCGGAACAAAGCTCGGTTAGTAGCTCAAGGCTATCGACAAGAGGAAGGTATTGATTTCGAAGAATCCTTCGCTCCGGTAGCTAGATTAGAATCAATTAGATTACTTTTGTCTTTTGCATGCCATAAGAATTTTAAACTATTTCAAATGGATGTTAAAAGTGCATTTTTAAACGGAGATGTAGTTGAGGAAGTTTACGTTTCTCAACCTCCGGGCTTCATAAATGAAAAATTTCCAAATCACGTTTTTAAACTAAAGAAAGCTCTTTATGGTTTGAGACAAGCTCCTCGAGCTTGGTATGATCGCCTAAAGAATTTTCTTTTGGATTTGAATTTTAAAATGGGCGAAGCCGATTCAACACTTTTTATTAAGCATGCGAATAATGATATATTATTAGTACAAATTTATGTTGATGATATCATTTTCGGTGCTACTAACTTCACTCTTTGCGAAGAGTTTTCTAATGTTATGAAGGAACAATTTGAGATGAGCCACATGGGCGAACTCAAATATTTCTTAGGTCTCCAAATTCGCCAAATGAACGATGCAATCTTCATCCACCAAACGAAGTACACGGTGGAGTTGCTAAAGCGATTTGGAATGGAGAATGCCTCCGGGAAAAAGACTCCGATGAGCACGACTACGCATCTTGACAAGGATACGGGCGGTAAGGATGTAGACATTCGTCTATATCGAGGTATGATAGGTAGTTTGCTTTATCTTACCGCAAGTAGGCCCGATATTATGTTTGCCGTATGTATATGTGCTCGTTATCAGTCTCAACCTAAGGAGTCTCACTTAGTAGCGGTAAAGCGTATTTTTCGCTATCTAAGTTACACATTAGATTTTGGATTACTTTATCCGAGATCTAGCACATATGAGTTAGTCTCATATAGTGACGCTGATTATGCGGGATGCAAATCCGACAGGAAAAGTACTAGTGGCACTTGCCATTTTCTAGGAAATTCTCTTGTCTCTTGGTTTTCCAAGAAGCAAAATTCGGTTTCACTTTCAACCACCGAGGCGGAATATATTGCCGCCGGTGCCGCTTGTGCCCAGGTTCTTTGGATGAGACACACATTGAAGGATTTTGGTATTCATTGTGATACTAGCCCTATCATGGTGGATAACCAAAGTGCTATTTGTCTTTCAAAGAATCTGGTGCACCATTCCCGATCGAAACACATAGATGTCCGACACCATTTCTTAGATGATCATGTTGCTAAAAAGGACATCATTTTAGTGTACGTTGAAACCCAAAAGCAAATCGCCGATATTTTCACGAAACCCCTAAAGGAGGACTCCTTTGTGCGGTTGCGTCGAGAATTGGGGATTATGGGTGAATCCGAGATATAGGATTCATATTTCATTCAATTATCTTGCATGCTTCTATATTTCGCGTTATTTCAATCATGATAGATTTATAGAATTTTTGAGAATTTTATGTGATTTGTTTGAATTTATGATCGAAATCGTATCTCAATGTCTATTTAAGATTTCGACGTTTAATGGGGTAGTTTAGATGAGTATTGAGAGTTTTACGATATATCGTCCAAGTGTTTTGAGGAGAGAACTTGATTATCATTTTTTGGACTTTGTTAGTCGGTATCAGTTCAACCACCAACCGACTAGATGTTCATCTAGTCGGTTAGTAGAAGAACTTACACCGACTAACTCAAGC